>CM069864.1:1244759-1752259 GCA_036172795.1 Pelodytes ibericus
AAGAAATGCCATGAACTCAAATACCAGCAGCCAAACATTCAACAAAAACATATCTCCAGTCTGATTCCCGCACCAAGCCTGTCCTACAACAGAAAATGGATTATATTCATTCTATTTCTAAAAGGACCTTATATCCCCCTACTTGGGTGTGAATGGATAAACCCTACCAGGGTGTGAATGGATAAAGTCTACCTGGGTGGAACGTAAAGACAAATAAGTTGATGGGACCTGATGGGATACATCCAAAGTTATTAAAAGAACTTAGTGGTGTACTAGCAAAACCGTTAACAGATTTATTTAACCAATCATTGTTAACGGGAGTAGTTCCAGAAGATTGGAAATTAGCTAATGTTGTGCCCATTCACAAGAAAGGTAGTAGGGAGGAGGCGGGCAACTATAGACCAGTAAGTCTTACTTCAGTAGTGGGGAAAATAATGGAAACCTTGTTAAAGAATAGGATTGTTGAACATCTAAAGTCGCTTGGATTTCAAGATCAGAGACAGCATGGGTTTACATCAGGGAGATCATGCCAAACTAATCTTATTGATTTTTTTGATTGGGTGACTAAAATAATAGATCAGGGTGGTGCAGTAGACATTGCTTACCTAGATTTCAGTAAGGCTTTTGACACTGTCGCACATAGAAGGCTTATCAATAAACTGCAATCTTTGAATTTGGATTTCAATATTGTTGAATGGATTAGACAATGGCTGAGTGACAGGCAACAGAGGGTTGTAGTCAATAGGGGTATATTCGATGCAAGGTCTTGTTACTAGTGGGGTTACCTCAGGGATCTGTACTTGGACCCATTCTCTTTAATATTTAGCGATATTGCAGAAGGTCTTGTTGGCAAAGTATGTCTTTTTGCTGATGATACAAAGATTTGCAGCAGGGTTGATATTCATGGAGGGATAAGCCAAATGGCAAATGATTTAGCTAAACTAGAAAAATGGTCAGAGCAGTGACAACTGGCATTTAATGTGGACAAGTGCAAGATTATGCACCTTGGGCGTAAAAACCCAAAAGCAGAATATAGACTATTTGGTACAGTCCTAACCTCAACATCTGAGGAAAGGGATTTAGGAGTAATAATTTCAGAGGACTTGAAGGTAGGTAGGCAATGCAATAGAGCAGCAGGAAATGCTAGCAGAATGCTTGGTTGCATAGGGAGAGGTATTAGCAGAATGCTTGGTTGTATAGGGAGAGGTATTAGCAGAATGCTTGGTTGCATAGGGAGAGGTATTAGCAGTAGGAAGAGGGAAGTGCTCAAGCCATTGTACAGAGCACTGGTGAGACCTCACTTGGAGTATTGTACGCAGTACTGGAGACCGTATCTCCAGAAGGATATTGATACTTTGGAGAGAGTTCAGAGAAGGGCTACTAAACTGGTTCATGGGTTGAAGGATAAAACTTACCAGGAAAGGTTAAAGCATCTTAACATGTATAGCTTGGAGGAAAGACGTAACAGGGGGGATATGATAGAAACATTTAAATACATAAAGGGAATCAACACAGTAAAGGAAGAGAGTATATTTAAAAGAAGAAAAACTACCATAACTAGAGGACATAGTCTTAAATTAGAGGGGCAACGATTTAAAAGTAATATCAGGAACTATTACTTTACTGAGAGGGTAGTGGATGTATGGAATAGCCTGCCAGCAGAAGTGGTAGAGGTAAACACAGTCAAGGATTTTAAGCATGTGTGGGATAGACACAAGGCTATCCTAGCTATAAAACCGGGAACGGGGGACTAATAAAAATACTAAAAAAAAAAAAATTGGGCAGACTAGATGGACCGAATGGTTCTTATCTGCCGACACGTTCTATGTTTCTATGATAAACAGCCATGTATTGACCGGGCTGCAGGTTCAGAACAGAGAGGGTCTTCATAAACCCCTCGAGTCTCAGAGCTCTCATCTAAACCCTGCGTGCCTCACAGAGCTCTCCTCTAAACACTGAGTGCCTCACGGAGCTCTCCTCTAAACACTGAGTGCCTCACAGAGCTCTCCTCTAAACACTGAGTGCCTCACAGAGCTCTCCTCTAAACACTGAGTGCCTCACAGAGCTCTCCTCTAAACACTGAGTGCCTCACAGAGCTCTCCTCAAACACTGAGTGCCTCACAGAGCTCTCCTCTAAACCCTGCGTGCGTCACAGAGCTCTCCTCTAAACCCTGCGTGCCTCACAGAGCTCTCCTCTAAACACTGAGTGCCTCACAGAGCTCTCCTCAAACACTAAGTGCCTCACAGAGCTCTCCTCTAAACCCTGCGTGCCTCACAGAGCTCTCCTCTAAACACTGAGTGCCTCACAGAGCTCTCCTCTAAACACTGAGTGCCTCACAGAGCTCTCCTCTAAACACTGAGTGCCTCACAGAGCTCTCCCCTAAACACTAAGTGCCTCACAGAGCTCTCCTCTAAACACTGCGTGCCTCACAGAGCTCTCCTCTAAACACTGAGTGCCTCACAGAGCTCTCCTCTAAACACTGAGTGCCTCACAGAGCTCTCCTCTAAACACTGAGTGCCTCACAGAGCTCTCCTCTAAACACTGAGTGCCTCACGGAGCTCTCCTCTAAACACTGAGTGCCTCACAGAGCTCTCCTCTAAACACTGAGTGCCTCACGGAGCTCTCCTCTAAACACTGAGTGCCTCACGGAGCTCTCCTCTAAACACTGAGTGCCTCACGGAGCTCTCCTCTAAACACTGAGTGCCTCACAGAGCTCTCCTCTAAACACTGAGTGCCTCACAGAGCTCTCCTCTAAACACTGAGTGCCTCACAGAGCTCTCCTCTAAACACTGAGTGCCTCACAGAGCTCTCCCCTAAACACCGAGTGCCTCACAGAGCTCTCCTCTAAACCCTGTGTGCCTCACAGAGCTCTCCTCTAAACACCGAGTGCCTCACAGAGCTCTCCTCTAAACACTGAGTGCCTCACAGAGCTCTCCTCTAAACACTGAGTGCCTCACAGAGCTCTCCTCTAAACACTGAGTGCCTCACAGAGCTCACTGAGGAGTAACCTTCTTCTGGTCTTGGGGTGTTTCATTGGCTAAAACTCTCTACTCTCTAGTGGAAAGCTGCTTGGTACTGTAGCTCAATGTGATAGAGCCAAGAACATATCTGGGAATTTCCAGTTCAATAGGGCAGAACACAGATTGTATCAGTGAATGTGTCAATAATGAAATAATATTTTGTGTTCAGCGCTGGATCGGCTCAGGTATAACACGTATAATTAACCATTTACAGACATGTGCCCAACAGGCACCTAGAGTATACTAGAGTTTGGTCTAGTTAGGTTCATTGGGCTCTGTTGGAACCACGTCTGCCATTGGGGCAAAAACTTCCAGGGATCCAGTGTCCGGAGCAGGGTGTGTGTACAGGGATCCAGTGTCCGGGGAAGAGTGTGTGTACAGGGATCCAGTGTCTGGGGCAGGGTGTGTGTACAGGGATCCAGTGTCCGGTGCAGGGTGTATGTACAGGGATCCAGTGTCTGGTGCAGGGTGTGTGTACAGGAATCCAGCATCCGGGGCAGAGTGTGTGTACAGGGATCCAGTGTCCAGGGCAGGGTGTGTACAGGGACCCAGTGTCCAAGGCAGGGTGTGTGTACAGGGACCCAGTGTCCAAGGCAGGGTGTGTACAGGGACCCAGTGTCCAAGGCAGGGTGTGTGTACAGGGATCCAGTGTCCAAGGCAGGGTGTGTGTACAGGGACCCAGTGTCCAAGGCAGGGTGTGTACAGGGATCCAGTGTCCAAGGCAGGGTGTGTGTACAGGGATCCAGTGTCCAAGGCAGGGTGTGTGTACAGGGACCCAGTGTCCAAGGCAGGGTGTGTACAGGGATCCAGTGTCCAAGGCAGGGTGTGTGTACAGGGATCCAGTGTCCAAGGCAGGGTGTGTGTACAGGGACCCAGTGTCCAAGGCAGGGTGTGTGTACAGGGACCCAGTGTCCGGGGCAGAGTGTGTACAGTTACCCAGTGTCTGGGGCAGGGGGTGTGAAACTCCATAGATCATCATTATATGTACACCATGGACTATGCTTGGTATCGACTTCTGGGGGTTACAGGGAGGCGACCAGCTTCTGTTGGTCACATTGAGTTGTAAAACCAGAATATTGTGACGTATCCTGAGCCAAACAAGAAAGGTGCCTTTTAATTTGAGCTTTTATTTGATATTTACCAGGAATGTCTGATAAGAGAATGGGTAACATTCCTCCTGCATAGTGACTGATGCTCCTCCAGCTCCTGATACACTGGGACCTTCTCCCTGACCGCACATGGAGCAGAATATCCCACCAGCAGAGACATAGACCCTGGAAATAAAACACATACACTGGACATGACATGATCCCAATCACCGGTCAGTCATTACATGTAACACTGAAATCCACATGTATCACCGGTCAGTCATTACATGTAACACTGAAATTCACGTGTATCACCGGTCAGTCATTACATGTAACACTGAAATTCACGTGTATCACCGGTCAGTTATTACATGTAACACTGAAATCCACATGTAACACCGGTCAGTCATTACATGTAACACTGAAATCCACATGTAACACCGGTCAGTCATTACATGTAACACTGAAATCCACATGTATCACCGGTCAGTCATTACATGTAACACTGAATTTCACGTGTATCACCGGTCAGTCATTACATGTAACACTGAAATCCACATGTATCACCGGTCAGTCATTACATGTAACACTGAAATTCACGTGTATCACCGGTCAGTCATTACATGTAACACTGAAATTCACATGTAACACCGGTCAGTCATTACATGTAACACTGAAATTCACGTGTATCACCGGTCAGTCATTACATGTAACACTGAAATTCACATGTATCACCGGTCAGTCATTACATGTAACACTGAAATTCACATGTATCACCGGTCAGTCATTACATGTAACACTGAAATTCACGTGTATCACCGGTCAGTCATTACATGTAACACTGAAATCCACATGTAACACCGGTCAGTCATTACATGTAACACTGAAATTCACGTGTAACACCGGTCAGTCATTACATGTAACACTGAAATTCACATGTATCACCGGTCAGTCATTACATGTAACACTGAAATTCACATGTAACACCGGTCAGTCATTACATGTAACACTGAAATTCACATGTATCACCGGTCAGTCATTACATGTAACACTGAAATTCACATGTATCACCGGTCAGTCATTACATGTAACACTGAAATTCACATGTAACACCGGTCAGTCATTACATGTAACACTGAAATTCACATGTATCACCGGTCAGTCATTACATGTAACACTGAAATTCACATATAACACCGGTCAGTCATTACATGTAACACTGAAATTCACATGTATCACCAGTCAGTCATTACATGTAACACTGAAATTCACATGTAACACCGGTCAGTCATTACATGTAACACTGAAATTCACATGTATCACCGGTCAGTCATTACATGTAACACTGAAATCCACATGTATCACCGGTCAGTCATTACATGTAACACTGAAATCCACATGTATCACCGGTCAGTCATTACATGTAACACTGAAATTCACGTGTAACACCGGTCAGTCATTACATGTAACACTGAAATCCACATGTAACACCGGTCAGTCATTACATGTAACACTGAAATCCACATGTAACACCGGTCAGTCATTACATGTAACACTGAAATTCACATGTATCACCGGTCAGTTATTACATGTAACACTGAAATTCACGTGTATCACCGGTCAGTCATTACATGTAACACTGAAATCCACATGTAACACCGGTCAGTTATTACATGTAACACTGAAATCCACATGTAACACCGGTCAGTCATTACATGTAACACTGAAATCCACATGTAACACCGGTCAGTCATTACATGTAACACTGAAATTCACATGTATCACCGGTCAGTTATTACATGTAACACTGAAATTCACGTGTATCACCGGTCAGTCATTACATGTAACACTGAAATCCACATGTAACACCGGTCAGTCATTACATGTAACACTGAAATTCACGTGTATCACCGGTCAGTCATTACATGTAACACTGAAATTCACGCGTATCACCGGTCAGTCATTACATGTAACACTGAAATTCACGTGTATCACCGGTCAGTCATTACATGTAACACTGAAATTCACGTGTAACACCGGTCAGTCATTACATGTAACACTGAAATTCACGTGTATCACCGGTCAGTCATTACATGTAACACTGAAATTCACATGTAACACCGGTCAGTCATTACATGTAACACTGAAATTCACATGTAACACCGGTCAGTCATTACATGTAACACTGAAATTCACGTGTAACACCGGTCAGTCATTACATGTAACACTGAAATCCACATGTAACACCGGTCAGTCATTACATGTAACACTGAAATCCACATGTAACACCGGTCAGTCATTACATGTAACACTGAAATTCACGTGTATCACCGGTCAGTCATTACATGTAACACTGAAATTCACGTGTATCACCGGTCAGTCATTACATGTAACACTGAAATTCACATGTATCACCGGTCAGTCATTACATGTAACACTGAAATTCACGTGTATCACCGGTCATGTATCACCGGTCAGTCATTACATGTAACACTGAAATTCACGTGTATCACCGGTCAGTCATTACATGTAACACTGAAATTCACATGTAACACCGATCAGTCATTACATGTAACACTGAAATTCACATGTATCACCGGTCAGTCATTACATGTAACACTGAAATTCACATGTATCACCGGTCAGTCATTACATGTAACACTGAAATTCACGTGTATCACCGGTCAGTCATTACATGTAACACCTGTCAGTTATTACATGTAACACTGAAATTCACGTGTATCACCGATCAGTCATTACATGTAACACTGAAATTCACGTGTATCACCGATCAGTCATTACATGTAACACTGAAATTCACATGTAACACCGGTCAGTCATTACATGTAACACTGAAATTCACGTGTATCACCGTCAGTTATTACATGTAACACCGGTCAGTCATTACATGTAACACTGAAATTCACATGTAACACCTGTCAGTCATTACATGTAACACTGAAATTCACATGTAACACCAGTCAGTTATTACATGTAACACTGAAATTCACATGTAACACCGGTCAGTCATTACATGTAACACTGAAATCCACATGTAACACCGGTCAGTCATTACATGTAACACTGAAATCCACATGTAACACCTGTCAGTCATTACATGTAACACTGAAATTCACGTGTATCACCGGTCAGTCATTACATGTAACACTGAAATTCACGTGTATCACCGGTCAGTCATTACATGTAACACTGAAATTCACATGTAACACCGGTCAGTCATTACATGTAACACTGAAATTCACATGTATCACCGGTCAGTCATTACATGTAACACTGAAATTCACATGTATCACCGGTCAGTCATTACATGTAACACTGAAATTCACGTGTATCACCGGTCAGTCATTACATGTAACACCTGTCAGTTATTACATGTAACACTGAAATTCACGTGTATCACTGATCAGTCATTACATGTAACACTGAAATTCACGTGTATCACCGATCAGTCATTACATGTAACACTGAAATTCACATGTAACACCGGTCAGTCATTACATGTAACACTGAAATTCACGTGTATCACCGGTCAGTTATTACATGTAACACCG
The DNA here is from genome assembly GCA_036172795.1 of Pelodytes ibericus. Taxonomy (NCBI): domain Eukaryota; kingdom Metazoa; phylum Chordata; class Amphibia; order Anura; family Pelodytidae; genus Pelodytes; species Pelodytes ibericus. The sequence continues at coordinate 1,252,441 of CM069864.1, forward strand.
GTCAGTCATTACATGTAACACTGAAATTCACATGTAACACCTGTCAGTCATTACATGTAACACTGAAATTCACATGTAACACCGGTCAGTTATTACATGTAACACTGAAATTCACATGTAACACCGGTCAGTCATTACATGTAACACTGAAATCCACATGTAACACCGGTCAGTCATTACATGTAACACTGAAATCCACATGTAACACCTGTCAGTCATTACATGTAACACTGAAATTCACGTGTATCACCGGTCAGTCATTACATGTAACACTGAAATTCACGTGTATCACCGGTCAGTCATTACATGTAACACTGAAATTCACGTGTATCACCGGTCATTCATCACATGTAACACTGAAATTCACGTGTATCACCGGTCAGTTATTAAGTGTAACACTGAAATGCACATGTAACACCGGTCAGTCATTACATGTAACACTGAAATTCACATGTAACACCTGTCAGTCATTACATGTAACACTGAAATTCACGTGTATCACCGGTCAGTTATTACATGTAACACCTGTCAGTCATTACATGTAACACTGAAATTCACATGTATCACCGGTCAGTCATTACATATAACACTGAAATTCACATGTATCACCGGTCAGTCATTACATGTAACACTGAAATTCACATGTATCACCGGTCAGTCATTACATGTAACACTGAAATTCACGTGTATCACCGGTCAGTCATTACATGTAACACTGAAATTCACATGTATCACCGGTCAGTCATTACATGTAACACCAGTTTCATAGTTGCCAACATCGGCCATGTTTCCTGGGACACATATTTGTTCCACATGCTGCAGACAGAGCATGCAGAGTGCAGCCCAGCAGCATGTAGGATGGATTTACAAACAGACACAATCCAATTAATTAATCAGGGTGGAGATCTCATAACACCTACCATGATTAATTAATTGGATTGTGTCTGTGTGTATATCCATCCTACATACTACCGGGTTGCACTTTGCATGCTCTTTCTGCAGCATGTAGAACAAATATGTGTCCCTGTAAACATGGCCAATGTTGGCAACTATGCAGATAGTACACGTAACACTGAAATTCATATGCAACATCAGATAGTACACGTAACACTGAAATTCATATGCAACATCAGACAGTACACGTAACACTGAAATTCATATGCAACATCAGATAGTACACGTAACTGCAAGGATCAGTCACATTCCAGGGTGAATCGGGATTGTGGATAATCTGTGCTAAGACTCCACAGTAAATACATTATTATTATTCCACTAAATCTCACTCTTACCACTTCAGCAACTCTGAGAACAGGATCCTCTGAGACGTCATAGCTACATGCGTGTGTATTGTATGATCCCATGGATGGCTGTTGAGAGACTTCAGGTCTGTGATGGTAGCACTGTACAGATAATAAGATCCAGTAATACTGAATATTATAACTTGGCAGGATCCACTGAGACAGAATGCACAGTGATATCTATAGAGATGGTTCATTTAATCCATGCACTCGCTTATTGTTCATTCACAGTCTGTATGTAACTGGATTCAGGGATTTCTTATTCCCTGTTTAGCCAGTTAATTGTATTGCTTATACTGTGACTGTATCACCTAAACACGGCTTATACTGTGACTATATCACCCAAACACTGCTTATACTGTGCCTTTATCACCTAAACACTGCTTATACTGTGACTGTATCACCTAAACACTGCTTATACTGTGACTGCATCACCCAAACACTGCTTATACTGTGACTGTATCACCTAAACACGGCTTATACTGTGACTATATCACCCAAACACTGCTTATACTGTGACTGTATCACCTAAACACTGCTTATACTGTGACTGTATCACCTAAACACTGCTTATACTGTGACTGCATCACCCAAACACTGCTTATACTGTGACTGTATCACCTAAACACTGCTTATACTGTGACTGTATCACCTAAACACTGCTTATACTTTGACAGTGTCACCTAAACACTGCTTATACTGTGACTGTATCACCCAAACACTGCTTATACTGTGACTGTATCACCTAAACACTGCTTATACTTTGACTGTATCACCCAAACACTGCTCATACTGTGACTGTATCACCTAAACACTGCTCATACTGTATCACCGGTCAGTTATTACATGTAACACCTGTCAGTCATTACATGTAACACTGAAATTCACATGTATCACCGGTCAGTCATTACATGTAACACTGAAATTCACATGTATCACCGGTCAGTCATTACATGTAACACTGAAATTCACATGTATCACCGGTCAGTCATTACATGTAACACTGAAATTCACGTGTATCACCGGTCAGTCATTACATGTAACACTGAAATTCACATGTATCACCGGTCAGTCATTACATGTAACACCAGTTTCATAGTTGCCAACATCGGCCATGTTTCCTGGGACACATATTTGTTCCACATGCTGCAGACAGAGCATGCAGAGTGCAGCCCAGCAGCATGTAGGATGGATTTACACACAGACACAATCCAATTAATTAATCAGGGTGGAGATCTCATAAAACCTACCATGATTAATTAATTGGATTGTGTCTGTGTGTATATCCATCCTACATACTACCGGGTTGCACTTTGCATGCTCTTTCTGCAGCATGTAGAACAAATATGTGTCCCTGTAAACATGGCCAATGTTGGCAACTATGCAGATAGTACACGTAACACTGAAATTCATATGCAACATCAGATAGTACACGTAACACTGAAATTCATATGCAACATCAGATAGTACACGTAACACTGAAATTCATATGCAACATCAGATAGTACACGTAACTGCAAGGATCAGTCACATTCCAGGGTGAATCGGGATTGTGGATAATCTGTGCTAAGACTCCACAGTAAATACATTATTATTATTCCACTAAATCTCACTCTTACCACTTCAGCAACTCTGAGAACAGGATCCTCTGAGACGTCATAGCTACATGCGTGTGTATTGTATGATCCCATGGATGGCTGTTGAGAGACTTCAGGTCTGTGATGGTAGCACTGTACAGATAATAAGATCCAGTAATACTGAATATTATAACTTGGCAGGATCCACTGAGACAGAATGCACAGTGATATCTATAGAGATGGTTCATTTAATCCATGCACTCGCTTATTGTTCATTCACAGTCTGTATGTAACTGGATTCAGGGATTTCTTATTCCCTGTTTAGCCAGTTAATTGTATTGCTTATACTGTGACTGTATCACCTAAACACGGCTTATACTGTGACTATATCACCCAAACACTGCTTATACTGTGCCTTTATCACCTAAACACTGCTTATACTGTGACTGTATCACCTAAACACTGCTTATACTTTGACTGTGTCACCTAAACACCGCTTATACTGTGACTGTATCACCTAAACACTGCTCATACTGTGACTGTATCACCCAAACACTGCTCGTACTGTGACTGTATCACCTAAACACTGCTCGTACTGTGACTGTATCACCTAAACACTGCTTATACTGTGACTGTATCACCCAAACACTGCTTATACTGTGACTGCATCACCTAAACACTGCTTATACTGTGACTGTATCACCCAAACACTGCTTATACTGTGGCTGTGTCACCTAAACACTGCTTATACTGTGACTGTATCACCCAAACACTGCTTATACTGTGACTGTATCACCCAAACACTGCTCATACTGTGACTGTATCACCCAAACACTGCTTATACTGTGACTGTATCACCCAAACACTGCATATACTGTGACTGTGTCACCTAAACACTGCTTAGACTGTGACTGTATCACCTAAACACTGCTTATACTGTGACTATCACCTAAACACTGCTTATACTGGGACTGTGTCACCTAAACACTGCTTATACTGTGACTGTATTAAAGGGGCTCTGTCAGCTAAACACTGCTAATGCTGTGACTGTATTAAAGGGACTCTGTCACCTAAACACTGCTTATACTGTGACTGTATTAAAGGGACTGTGTCACCTAAACACTGCTTATACTGTGACTGTATTAAAGGGACTGTGTCACCTAAACACTGCTTATACTGTGACTGTATTAAAGGGACTCTGTCACCTAAACACTGCTTATACTGTGACTGTATTAAAGGGACTGTGTCACCTAAACACTGCTTATACTGTGACTGTATTAAAGGGACTCTGTCACCTAAACACTGCTTATACTGTGACTGTATTAAAGGGACTCTGTCACCTAAACACTGCTTATACTGTGACTGTATTAAAGGGACTCTGTCACCTAAACGCTGCTTATACTGTGACTGTATTAAAGGGACTGTGTCACCTAAACACTGCTTATACTGTGACTGTATTAAAGGAACTCTGTCACCTAAACACTGCTTATACTGAGACTGTATTAAAGGGACTGTGTCACCTAAACACTGCTTATACTGTGACTGTATTAAAGGGACTGTGTCACCTAAACACTGCTTATACTGTGACTGTATTAAAGGGGCTCTGTCACCTAAACACTGCTTATACTGTGACTGTATTAAAGGGACTCTGTCACCTAAACATTGCTTATACTGTGACTGTATTAAAGGGATTCTGTCACCTAAACACTGCTTATACTGTGACTGTATTAAAGGGACTCTGTCACCTAAACACTGCTTATACTGTGACTGTATTAAAGGGACTCTGTCACCTAAACACTGCTTATACTGTGACTGTATTAAAGGGACTGTGTCACCTAAACACTGCTTATACTGTGACTGTATCACCTAAACACTGCTTATACTGTGACTGTATTAAAGGGGCTCTGTCACCTAAACACTGCTTATACTGTGACTGTATTAAAGGGACTGTGTCACCTAAACACTGCTTATACTGTGACTGTATTAAAGGGACTGTGTCACCTAAACACTGCTTATACTGTGACTGTATTAAGGGGACTCTGTCACATAAACACTGCTTATACTGTGACTGTATCACCTAAACACTGCTTATACTGTGACTGTATTAAAGGGGCTCTGTCACCTAAACACTGCTTATACTGTGACTGTATTAAAGGGACTCTGTCACCTAAACACTGCTTATACTGTGACTGTATTAAAGGGACTGTGTCACCTAAACACTGCTTATACTGTGACTGTATTAAAGGGACTCTGTCACCTAAACACTGCTTATACTGTGACTGTATTAAAGGGACTCTGTCACCTAAACACTGCTTATACTGTGACTGTATTAAAGGGGCTCTGTCACCTAAACACTGCTTATACTGTGACTGTATTAAAGGGACTCTGTCACCCAAACACTGCTTATACTGTGACTGTATTAAAGGGACTGTGTCACCTAAACACTGCTTATACTGTGACTGTATTAAAGGGACTCTGTCACCCAAACACTGCTTATACTGTGACTGTATTAAAGGGACTCTGTCACCTAAACGCTGCTTATACTGTAACTGTATTAATCTAAGCACTCTAAAATAATGACTCTGTCATCTTGACAATGCTCGAACTGAGTATAAAGAATAAATCAATGATGGCATTTTATGTATACAGTGTGTAAGAGAAATATATATTGTAAATCTGTCTCCTGATTATGACATCACCATGTGGCTTGATATGCAAATACTCATTTACAGTATATATGTTTCTTATTTAATGCATTTGCTGTAATCCTGCTAACACAAAGTAAAAATCAGTTTTCTGAAGTTTTTGTTCTGTATATTGACAGTATTATCAATGTTTAGGTTTACAAGGTCCAAAATAGACATTAATTAAAATCTCATCAAAGGATTTTCTTTAATTCATAATAAACAGGATTTATTTTGTGGGGGAAACACTCTCGGTTCAGTACAACTGACGTTACAGCATTAGTATGTCACTTTGGGGCTGGGGACACAGGATGCAGTCTATAAGTCATTGCATTGAATGGGAGGGTAATGGAACTATTACATCACAAGGGGCGGAGTTAGGATCCTGTTTGATCAAGTTAATCTCCTCTCTGTGTGTTGGACATCTAGTCCTGCTCACTATGATACACAGGAGCCAGTAAGAGAGCAGGGGAGTATCTTATGACATCATCATGCAGGCTCTGGCCACAGTTGTGAAGTGAGACTTTCTGGAAGATTTTGGATGATGTTGCATCATGGGAAATATTCTCAAGATGAATGCTGGAGATAAACACATCATTTTATTTTCCTTTTATATGCAACTAATTCAATCATATACAAAAAACACTGTTGCATATGATTTATATATGTGTTTGTTTTAAATGACCAGGTAATCTAGTTACATGATGTAAGTGGCAGTGTGCCTTTAAATATTAAGATCTGCTTTAATCAGGAGTTTATGAGATGTTTTATAAATCTCTATAGGTGGCAGCTCAATCCACTAATACATTAAATGATACAGAGCAGAGTCTGGTGTTTATAGGCCAAGCCTCAGAGACGCTCCCTTTAACTAACAATGTTATTACCTTCAAAGACAAATACAAGTTATTTAATGTTGCAAACATGGGTCCTGTTTCCATGTAGGTAGAAAGAGCATGCAAAACGCAGCCTGGAAGTATGTAGGATGTATACATACACACAGACACAATCCAATACATTAATCATGGCAGCTCCTATGAGATGGCAGTATGTAGGCTGTATATACATACAGACACAATCCAATTAATTAATCATGACAGGTTCTATGAGATGGCAGTATATAGGATGTATACATACACACAGACACAATCCAATACAATAATCATGGCAGCTCCTATGAGATGGCAGTATGTAGCATGTATATACACACAGACACAATAAAATACATTAATCATGGCAGCTCCTATGAGATGGCAGTATGTAGGATGTATATACACACAGCCACAATCCAATACATTAATCATGGCAGCTCCTATGAGATGGCAGTATGTAGGCTGTATATACATACAGACACAATCCAATTAATTAATCATGACAGGTTCTATGAGATGGCAGTATATAGGATGTATACATACACACAGACACAATCCAATACAATAATCATGGCAGCTCCTATGAGATGGCAGTATGTAGCATGTATATACACACAGACACAATAAAATACATTAATCATGGCAGCTCCTATGAGATGGCAGTATGTAGGATGTATATACACACAGCCACAATCCAACTCATTAATCATGACAGGTCCTATGAGAGGGCAGTATGTAGGATGTATATACACACAGGCACAATCTAATTCATTAATCATGGCAGGTCCTATGAGATGGCAGTATGTAGGATGTATATACACACACAGACACAATCCAATACATTAATCATGACAGGTCCTATGAGATGGCAGTATGTAGGATGTATATACTCAGACACAATCCAATACATTAATCATGGCAGGTCCTATGAGATGGCAGTATGTAGGATGTATATACACACAGACAGAATCCAATTAATTAATCATGGCAGGTCCTATGAGAGGGCAGTATGTAGGATGTATATACAGACAGACACAATCCAATTCATTAATCATGTCAGGTCCCATGAGATGGCAGTATGTATAATGTATACACACACACACACACACACAAACACAAACACAATCCAACTCATTAATTATGACAGGTCCTATGAGATGGCAGTATGTAGGATGTATATACTCAGACACCATCCAATACATTAATCATGGCAGGTCCTATGAGATGGCAGTATGTAGGATGTATATACTCAGACACCATCCAATACATTAATCATGGCAGGTCCTATGAGATGGCAGTATGTAGGATGTATATACTTAGACACCATCCACTACATTAATCATGGCAGGTCCTATGAGATGGCAGTATGTAGGATGTATATACACAGACACCATCCAATACATTAATCATGGCAGGTCCTATGAGATGGCAGTATGTAGGATGTATATACACAGACACCATCCAATACATTAATCATGGCAGGTCCTATGAGATGGCAGTATGTAGGATGTATATACACAGACACCATCCAATACATTAATCATGGCAGGTCTCTGGAGAATGCATACTGTGCAAATGTAATGTGGTGCGAATGCGCAATGGCGCTGATAATTTGAATGCCCCCTAGCATCCCAGCACCCTGAGCCAGCAAAAGTGTTAAGAGTGTGAAAATGTATTTTAAATAAATAAAAAAACTCCATAATCTATTATTTAGCTAAATATTGTATCATGTGATTCATTCCGGTCACATGACTCTACCTGGTCACATGATCAGCCCACATGGCTGGGAAAGGACAGATCTATGTCTGCCTGCTGGTAGTTTGGCTGGAAGATGAGTACTTTCTGGTGTTGTCACTGGTATGTGTTAAATGGTCAGTAATAGACCCAGATTACAGTGTATACAGTGGCGAATCTTTGCAAAGACCAACAAGAGCTGGGGTGACACTGTGCAGGGGGTGGCACTGTGCAGGGGATGGCACTGTGCAGGGGATGGCACTGTGCAGGGGGTGGCACTGCAGGGGATGGCACTGTGCAGGGGGTGGCACTGTGCAGGGGGTGGCACTGTGCAGGGGATGGCACTGTGCAGGGGATGGCACTGTGCAGGTGATGGCACTGTGCAGGGGGTGGCACTGTGCAGTGGTGGCACTGTGCAGGGGGTTCAATGGCACTGACAAGGTGCTCGGGGACAATGATTATGGATCCTGAACATGAAGGGGTGGGGTAAATAAAGATTAGGGTGTGTGTGCATTTATAATGCCTAGGGCAGCACAAAACCTAAATACTCAACTGAGTATAAATGATTTATTAATATACTATGTAGGAATAAACTGATACATCATTGATAGATCAGTCAGATAGTCCTGAGCCTCTGTGCAGAGCAATACCATATATGTCATACATCCTGCAGGTCCATAGTGTCCAGACAGGTATATATATACCCATGGTATAAACCTATGGGAGAGGTGGTTATCGCTAGATCAAGACTATCGTCAAATCATTGGGGATCTGATTCACTTCTCTTGTCACTTTGTGATCTCTTGTTATATTATAGGTATTATGTGTTTGCTTTATTGGTATATATGGCCATTGAATGGGACTCTGTCATTCTAAGCATTGCTATGTAGTGAATAAACATATAATATATATGTTACACGCAGCCCCTGTAATGATTGTTTGTTAATTATGTGAATTATAATGAAACTTGTTATGATTTCTGCTGATTTTGTGATTTTGATTCACAATTCGTGAAATCCGTGGTCATTAGACGTGTCGTGTGTAAGAGCCAGGTACAATTCGTGAAATCCGTGGTCACTAGACGTGTCGTGTGTAAGAGCCATGTACAATTCATGAAATCCGTGGTCACTAGACGTGTCGTGTGTAAGAGCCAGGTACAATTCATGAAATCCGTGGTCACTAGACGTGTCGTGTGTAAGAGCCAGGTACAATTCATGAAATCCGTGGTCACTAGACGTGTCGTGTGTAAGAGCCAGGTACAATTCATGAAATCCGTGGTCACTAGACGTGTCGTGTGTAAGAGCCAGGTACAATTCATGAAATCCGTGGTCACTAGACGTGTCGTGTGTAAGAGCCAGGTACAATTCATGAAATCCGTGGTCACTAGACGTGTCGTGTGTAAGAGCCAGGTACAGCTCATGAAATCCGTGGTCACTAGACGTGTCGTGTGTAAGAGCCAGGTACAGCTCATGAAATCCATAGCTCGCAAAGCAGGACTGTTGGGAGGTATGGAGCGGGGTCTTTCTCTGCTAGAGGATAACCGGGCGAACTAGTTAACCCTTTAAGGACCAGGGATTTTCCTGGGCCAAGGACCAGAGCGTTTTTCAATTTTTAATACGCGGTTTTTGAAACATAAATTTCCTCTCTCTCATTTAACGTACCCATACAAGTTATATGTTGTTTTTTAGAGGACAGTTAGAGCTTTCTTTTGATACCCTATACATAAAAATGATTTACATTTTAGTATTAAAAAATACATATAAAAGAGGAAATTTATGAGGAAAAAAAAGTTTTTCCCCATTATTTTCCCAATAATAAGCTACATAACTAGTGCAACACTAACCCACTTATCCCCCCTAATTAACTAACTAATAAAAAAGAAAAATATTGGTTCCCAAACCCCCCATAACAAAAAAGACAGAAAAAAACTCTGAAGAGTGCGATGTCAGATCAGTAAAAATCATGCAACAGGCATGCAGGGGTTAAATTTTATTAAATAAATATATTAAAATTACCTTTATTTATTCAAAAAAACTTTATAAATTGTAAAAATAAAAAAATCTGTTAAAAAAAAAACTAAATGAGGGCCATAAAGTGGAAGGAAACTGATCACAGTTAAAAACTGTGATCAGCAATGAAAGGGTTAATAATTTTTTTTTTTTTTTTTTTTTTACCTATGTGTGTATAATTAATTTATTTTTACTTACAGGTCTCTCTCTGTCACTATAAGAATGTGAAGCACAGAGAGTGAATTAGAGGTAGTGTGTGAACACACTGACTTTGCATCTAATTTGCATGTTATCGCGGTGATGACTAAATCACCGCGATCACATGGCCGGAAACTGACCGATCGGGTCCAGGAGCTTTGCCTCGGGTGCGAGGCTTAGTCCTGGACCCGTTGCAGACTAGCTGGCGGTGCCCACGGAGCGCACCGCCGGCTAGACTGCATGACGAGTTAACTCGTCATAAGGTCGCTAACGCTGCGGCTCTTATGACGAGTTAACTCGTCATAAGGTCGGGAAGGGGTTAAAGCCCCTCTGCTGAATCAATATGAAAACAAGGGTCTGTCTCTGTGCTGGGACCATCGCAGATCTGTCCGTACTGCCCCCTCCAGGGAAACATCATGGCTGCATGATAAACTGGTGGAAAGATTAAACAGTGCATGTCGGATGATCCTCATATTAGGACCACAGCTAGAATAATAATAATAATAATAATAATAATAATAATACAGCACAGTCTCCGTCCTGCTCTATATGTCCCGTGTAGGTGTTTGTAATGCACAGCTCGGATAAAGCTTCTTATACAGAGGGATTAGGCCTGTGGAGTTAGTGAGAGGGAGGTGCCAGGACCCCTCAGACATCATGTGTTTGTCCAGATGAAGGTCTGGACGCTGCTCTGCTGCAGGTAAGGGCGCGGTGGGGGTGGTTTTAGGGAAAGTGGCGCTCTTACTGGAGATCAGGTGACTTCTTTAAACTTCATCTCCAGGGCAGCATTAGAGGGGTTAATACTGGAGCCCCTCGACTGCTTCTCACCCCACGTGTAATTAAAGGGACTGACCCCTTCTCATCTTAAAGATACCATCCTGATTACGCTCTTCCTGGCACTCGAAGGGTTTCCGGAAGAAACGGATGTCATTCAGCGGGTCGGGTTTTCTGCCTAAAAATAACCTTTAAAAATAGAAAAACAAAAATGTTTTCAGAATACGCCCGACTTGCAATCTCTAAACTAATAATGTCTCTTAAAATAACGTGGGGCGTTTGTTGCAGTGAGTTTATCTGCCAGGGAGATTGCTTTAATGTGCACCAAACTCTCCAGTCTCTTCCTCCTGCCCTGGATCCATATTAAGCTCTATCATGTCTGGATCTGTGCATTTCCTGTTTCTGATAGAGAAAGCTCTGCACAGAGAGAGAGAGTGACGAGCAGAACGTCGTCTAATAGAGAGAGCACTGCTCAGAGCGTCGTCTAATAGAGAGAGTGACGAGCAGAGTGTCACCTAATAGAGAGAGCACTGCACAGAGAGAGAGAGTGATGAGCAGAGCGTTGTCTAATAAAGAGAGCTCTGCACAGAGAGAGAGAGTGACGAGCAGAACGTCGTCTAATAGAGAGAGCACTGCTCAGAGCGTCGTCTAATAGAGAGAGTGACGAGCAGAGTGTCACCTAATAGAGAGAGCACTGCACAGAGAGAGAGAGTGATGAGCAGAGCGTTGTCTAATAAAGAGAGCTCTGCACAGAGAGAGAGAGTGACGAGCAGAACGTCGTCTAATAGAGAGAGCACTGCTCAGAGCGTCGTCTAATAGAGAGAGTGACGAGCAGAGTGTCACCTAATAGAGAGAGCTCTGCACAGAGAGAGAGAGCGTAATGAGCAGAGCGTTGTCTAATAAAGAGAGCTCTGCACAGAGAGAGAGAGCGTGATGAGCAGAGCGTTGTCTAATAAAGAGAGCTCTGCTCAGAGCGTCGTCTAATAGAGAGAGTGACGAGCAGAGTGTCAGCTAATAGAGTGAGCTCTGCACAGAGAGAGAGAGCGTGATGAGCAGAGCGTTGTCTAATAAAGAGAGCTCTGCACAGAGAGAGAGAGCGTGATGAGCAGAGCGTTGTCTAATAAAGAGAGCTCTGCTCAGAGCGTCGTCTAATAGAGAGAGTGACGAGCAGAGTGTCACCTAATAGAGAGAGCTCTGCACAGAGAGAGAGAGCGTGATGAGCAGAGCGTTGTCTAATAAAGAGAGCTCTGCACAGAGAGAGAGAGCGTGATGAGCAGAGCGTTGTCTTATAAAGAGAGCGCTGCACAGAGAGAGAGAAACGATCAGCTCGATGTCTAATAAAGAGAGCGTTGTCTAATAGAGCGCTGCTCAGAGCGTCGTCTAATAGAGAGAGTGACTAGCAGAGCGTCACCTAATAGAGAGAGCTCTGCACAGAGAGAGAGAGAGAGACTGTATCACCCAAACACTGCTCATATTGTGACTGTATCACCTAAACACTGCTTATACTGTGACTGTATCACCCAAACACTGCTTATACTGTGACTGTATCACCTAAACACTGCTTATACTGTGACTGTATCACCTAAACACTGCTTATACTGTGACTGTATCACCTAAACACTGCTTATACTGTGACTGTATCACCCAAACACTGCTTATACTGTGACTGTATCACCTAAACACTGCTTATACTGTGACTGTGTCACCTAAACACTGCTTATACTGTGACTGTATCACCCAAACACTGCTTATACTGTGACTGTATCACCTAAACACTGCTTATACTGTGACTGTATCACCTAAACACTGCTTATACTGTGACTGTATCACCTAAACACTGCTTATACTGTGACTGTATCACCTAAACACTGCTTATACTGTGACTGTATCACCTAAACACTGCTTATACTTTGACAGTGTCACCTAAACACTGCTTATACTGTGACTGTATCACCTAAACACTGCTTATACTGTGACTGTGTCACCTAAACACTGCTTATACTGTGACTGTATCACCCAAACACTGCTTATACTGTGACTGTATCACCTAAACACTGCTTATACTGTGACTGTATCACCCAAACTCTGCTTATACTGTGACTGTATCACCCAAACTCTGCTTGTACTGTGACTGTATCACCTAAACACTGCTTATACTGTGACTGTATCACTAAAACACTGCTTATACTGTGACTGTATCACCCACACACTGTTCATACTGTGACTGTGTCACCTAAACACTGCTTATACTGTGACTGTATCACTAAAACACTGCTTATACTGTGACTGTATCACCCACACACTGTTCATACTGTGACTGTGTCACCTAAACACTGCTTATACTGTGACTGTATCACCCAAACACTGCTTATACTGTGACTGTATCACCTAAACACTGCTTATACTGTGACTGTATCACCCAAACACTGCTTATACTGTGACTGTATCACCTAAACACTGCTTATACTGTGACTGTATCACCCAAACACTGCTTATACTGTGACTGTATCACCTAAACACTGCTTATACTGTGACTGTATCACCCAAACACTGCTTGTACTGTGACTGTATCACCCAAACACTGCTTGTACTGATACTGTATCACCCAAACACTGCTTATACTGATACTGTATCACCCAAACACTGCTTATACTGTGACTGTATCACCTAAACACTGTTTATACTGTGACTGTATCACCTAAACACTGCTTATACTGTGACTGTATCACCCAAACACTGCTTATACTGTGACTGTATCACCCAAACACTGCTTGTACTGATACTGTATCACCCAAACACTGCTAATACTGTGACTGTATCACCTAAACACTGCTTATACTGTGACTGTATCGCCCAAACACTGCTTATACTGTGACTGTATCACCCAAACTCTGCTTGTACTGTGACTGTATCACCTAAACACTGCTTATACTGTGACTGTATCACCCAAACACTGCTCATACTGTGACTGTGTCACCTAAACACTGCTTATACTGTGACTGTATCACCCAAACACTGCTTATACTGTGACTGTATCACCCAAACACTGCTTATACTGTGACTGATTCACCCAAACATTGCTCATACTGTGACTGTATCACCTAAACACTGCTTATACTGTGACTGTATCACCTAAACACTGCTTATACTGTGACTGTATCACCCAAACACTGCTTATACTGTTACTGGATCACCCAAACACTGCTTATACTGTGACTGTGTCACCTAAACACTGCTTATACTGTGACTGTATCACTAAAACACTGCTTATACTGTGACTGTATCACCCACACACTGTTCATACTGTGACTGTGTCACCTAAACACTGCTTATACTGTGACTGTATCACCCAAACACTGCTTATACTGTGACTGTATCACCTAAACACTGCTTATACTGTGACTGTATCACCCAAACACTGCTTATACTGTGACTGTATCACCTAAACACTGCTTATACTGTGACTGTATCACCCAAACACTGCTTATACTGTGACTGTATCACCTAAACACTGCTTATACTGTGACTGTATCACCCAAACACTGCTTGTACTGTGACTGTATCACCCAAACACTGCTTGTACTGATACTGTATCACCCAAACACTGCTTATACTGATACTGTATCACCCAAACACTGCTTATACTGTGACTGTATCACCTAAACACTGTTTATACTGTGACTGTATCACCTAAACACTGCTTATACTGTGACTGTATCACCCAAACACTGCTTATACTGTGACTGTATCACCCAAACACTGCTTGTACTGATACTGTATCACCCAAACACTGCTAATACTGTGACTGTATCACCTAAACACTGCTTATACTGTGACTGTATCGCCCAAACACTGCTTATACTGTGACTGTATCACCCAAACTCTGCTTGTACTGTGACTGTATCACCTAAACACTGCTTATACTGTGACTGTATCACCCAAACACTGCTCATACTGTGACTGTGTCACCTAAACACTGCTTATACTGTGACTGTATCACCCAAACACTGCTTATACTGTGACTGTATCACCCAAACACTGCTTATACTGTGACTGATTCACCCAAACATTGCTCATACTGTGACTGTATCACCTAAACACTGCTTATACTGTGACTGTATCACCTAAACACTGCTTATACTGTGACTGTATCACCCAAACACTGCTTATACTGTTACTGGATCACCCAAACACTGCTTATACTGTGACTGTATCACCTAAACACTGCTTATACTGTGACTGTATCACCCAAACACTGCTTATACTGTGACTGTATCGCCCAAACACTGCTTATACTGTGACTGTATCGCCCAAACTCTGCTCATATTGTGACTGTATCACCCAAACACCGCTTATACTGTGACTGATTCACCCAAACATTGCTCATACTGTGACTGTATCACCTAAACACTGCTTATACTGTGACTGTATCACCTAAACACTGCTTATACTGTGACTGTATCACCCAAACACTGCTTATACTGTTACTGGATCACCCAAACACTGCTTATACTGTGACTGTATCACCCAAACACTGCTTATACTGTGACTGGATCATCCAAACACTGCTTATACTGTGACGGTATCAACCAAACACTGCTCATACTGTGACTGTATCAACCAAACACTGCTCATACTGTGACTGTATCACCCAAACACTGCTTATACTGTGACTGTATCACCCAAACACTGCTTATACTGTGACTGTATCACCCAAACACTGCTTATACTGTGACTGTATCACCTAAACACTGCTTATACTTTGACTGTATCACCTAAACACTGCTTATACTGTGACTGTGTCACCTAAACACTGCTTATACTGTGACTGTATCACCCAAACACTGCTTATACTGGGACTGTATCACCCACACGCTGCTTATACTGTGACTGTATCACCCAAACACTGCTTATACTGTGACTGTATCACCCAAACACTGCTTATACTGTGACTGTATCAACCAAACACTGCTCATACTGTGACTGTATCACCCAAACACTGCTCATACTGTGACTGTATCACCCAAACACTGCTTATACTGTGACTGTATCACCCAAACACTGCTTATACTGTGACTGTATCACCCAAACACTGCTTATACTGTGACTGTATCACCCAAACACTGCTTATACTGTGACTGTATCACCTAAACACTGCTTATACTGTGACTGTATCACCTAAACACTGCTTATACTGTGACTGTATCACCCAAACACTGCTTATACTGTGACTGTATCACCCAAACACTGCTTATACTGCGACTGTATCACCCAAACACTGCTTATACTGCGACTGTGTCACCCAAACACTGCTAATACTGTGACTGTGTCACCCAAACACTGCTTATACTGTGACTGTGTCACCCAAACACTGCTTATACTGTGACTGTATCACCCAAACACTGCTTATACTGTAACTGTATCACCCAAACACTGCTTATACTGTGACGGTATCACCTAAACACTGCTTATACTGTGACTGTATTACCTAAACACTGCTCATACTGTGACTGTATCACCCAAACACTGCTTAGACTGTGACTGTGTCACCCAAACACTGCTAAGACTGTGACTGTGTCACCCAAACACTGCTTAGACTGTGACTGTGTCACGCAAAAACACTGCTTAGACTGTGACTGTGTCACCCAAACAATGCTTATACTGTGAATGTACAGTATATTCAGGTAGCTGATCATACAGCTGTATGTGTGGAATGAGAAGTAGGAGGTGTCAATGTCAGATCTATTAAGGTAGATGATCATACAGCTGTATGAGAAGTAAGAGGAGTTAATGTCAGATCTATTCAGGTAGCCGATCATACAGCTGTATGCGTGGAATGAGAAGTAGGAGGAGTTAATGTCAGATCTATTCAGGTAACAGATCATACAGCTGTATGCGTGGAATGAGAAGTAGGAGGAGTTAATGTCAGATCTATTCAGGTAGCTGATTATACAGCTGTATGCGTGGAATGAGAAGTAGGAGGAGTTAATGTCAGATCTATTCAGGTAGCTGATCATACAGCTGTACGCATGGAATGAGAAGTAGGAGGAGTTAATGTCAGATATATTCAGGTAGCCGATCATACAGCTGTATGCGTGGAATGAGAAGTAGGAGGAGTTAATGTCAGATCTATTCAGGTAGCTGATCATACAGCTGTATGCGTGGAATGAGAAGTAGGAGGAGTTAATGTCAGATCTATTCAGGTAACAGATCATACAGCTGTATGCGTGGAATGAGAAGTAGGAGGAGTTAATGTCAGATCTATTCAGGTAGCCGATCATCCAGCTGTATGTGTGGAATGAGAAGTAGGAGGAGTTAATGTCAGATCTATTCAGGTAGCCGATCATACAGCTGTATGCGTGGAATGAGAAGTAGGAGGAGTTAATGTCAGATCTATTCAGGTAGCTGATCATACAGCTGTATGCGTGGAATGAGAAGTAGGAGGAGTTAATGTCAGATCTATTCAGGTAGCTGATCATACAGCTGTACGCATGGAATGAGAAGTAGGAGGAGTTACTGTCAGATCTATTCAGGTAGCTGATCATACAGCTGTATGTGTGGAATGAGAAGTAGGAGGAGTTAATGTCAGATCTATTCAGGTAGCTGATCATACAGCTGTATATGTGGAATGAGAAGTAGGAGGAGTTAATGTCAGATCTATTCAGGTAGCTGATCATACAGCTGTATGCCTGGAATGAGAAGTAGGAGGAGTTAATGTCAGATCTATTCAGGTAGCTGATCATACAGCTGTATGCCTGGAATGAGAAGTAGGAGGAGTTAATGTCAGATCTATTCAGATAGCTGATCATACAGCTGTATGTGTGGAATGAGAAGTAGGAGGAGTTAGTGTCAGATCTGTTCAGGTAGCTGATCATACAGCTGTATGCGTGGAATGAGAAGTAGGAGGAGTTAGTCAGATCTATTCAGGTAGCTGATCATACAGCTGTATGCGTGGAATGAGAAGTAGGAGGAGTTAATGTCAGATCTATTCAGGTAGCTGATCATACAGCTGTACGCGTGGAATGAGAAGTAGGAGGAGTTAATGTCAGATCTATTCAGGTAGCTGATCATACAGCTGTACGCGTGGAATGAGAAGTAGGAGGAGTTAATGTCAGATCTATTCAGGTAGCTGATCATACAGCTGTATGCGTGGAATGAGAAGTAGGAGGAGTTAATGTCAGATCTATTCAGGTAGCCGATCATACAGCTGTACGCGTGGAATGAGAAGTAGGAGGAGTTAATGTCAGATCTATTCAGGTAGCTGATCATACAGCTGTATGCGTGGAATGAGAAGTAGGAGGAGTTAATGTCAGATCTATTCAGGTAGCTGATCATACAGCTGTATGCGTGGAATGAGAAGTAGGAGGAGTTAATGTCAGATCTATTCAGGTAGCTGATCATACAGCTGTATGCGTGGAATGAGAAGTAGGAGGAGTTAATGTCAGATCTATTCAGGTAGCTGATCATACAGCTGTATGCGTGGAATGAGAAGTAGGAGGAGTTAATGTCAGATCTATTAGGTAGCTGATCATACAGCTGTATGCGTGGAATGAGAAGTAGGAGGAGTTAGTGTCAGATCTATTCAGGTAGCTGATCATACAGCTCTATGTGTGGAATGAGAAGTAGGAGGAGTTAATGTCAGATCTATTCAGGTAGCTGATCATACAGCTGTATGCGTGGAATGAGAAGTAGGAGGAGTTAATGTCAGATCTATTCAGGTAGCTGATCATACAGCTGTATGTATGGAATGAGAAGTAGGAGGAGTTAATGTCAGATCTATTCAGGTAGCTGATCATACAGCTGTATGCGTGGAATGAGAAGTAGGAGGAGTTAATGTCAGATCTATTCAGGTAGCTGATCATACAGCTGTATGCGTGGAATGAGAAGTAGGAGGAGTTAATGTCAGATCTATTCAGGTAGCTGATCATACAGCTGTATGCGTGGAATGAGAAGTAGGAGGAGTTAATGTCAGATCTATTCAGGTAGCCGATCATACAGCTGTACGCGTGGAATGAGAAGTAGGAGGAGTTAATGTCAGATCTATTCAGGTAGCTGATCATACAGCTGTATGCGTAGAATGAGAAGTAGGAGGAGTTAATGTCAGGTCTATTCAGGTGATCATACAGCTGTATGCGTGGAATGAGAAGTAGGAGGAGTTAATGTCAGATCTATTCAGGTAGCCGATCATACAGCTGTATGCGTGGAATGAGAAGTAGGAGGAGTTAATGTCAGATCTATTCAGATTAATAGGAAGACTATGTTGACATCATGGCAATTTTTTAACAACTTGTTGATAAAATGCTGGAAGGAAACAGGCCTATGTCTGGACAGCTGTGAATTCAAGACAATCAACTGATTATCTAATATCACAAAGAGATGCGCAGCGCTTGGGATATTATCTGTCAATCTGTGTAACTCCTCCCATGTTTTACTTAGTTATACACATGCCTTGTGACTGTACCGAGCTGTGTTTATCTCCCTGGGAAATAATCTGTGTCAGCTGAGACCATCGTGAGGATCCGTGATCTGATCTGTGAGCATGGAACTACTTAGCATAACTCACACAACACGTCAGATCCAGGCGTGTATGATGTATGCTCAGCTTTTTACAGTAACCGTAATTCACACGAGACATATAAATGTATAATATATATATATATATTTTACATATAAACCCCGAATGGATGATCCCTTCTCATTGAGTGGTAAATTAGGGGTATCTGTGTGCCCATTATTATTAGAGAAACATGATTATTTCATGATTACCTGTGATTTAACCAACATATCTGAACTTTTATTTCCAGGAAAAAGTCCAAAGGCAAAGCCCCTCTTCCTCCTGGAGAAGCAGGATATGTAGACGATCCACCATCATCGCCTGATTCCACCGGTACTTTGCCTTACAGCATGGAGCAGAAAGAAAACTTTATTGATCGTGACATTGAGCTAACGGTCCTTCTGCCAGGAGAACGAACAACTACGACCATCGTCAATGGCAGGTGGGTTTCATAGCAAACCATTAACATGTTACAAACTGCAAACTATGCACATGATGTAACCCCTCCTGTACCCCAACTGGGGGAACAGTGCTTTTAGTCCGAGACCCCCAGTATCAACAGATATTTAAACACGAGTCGAGCTGATGTGTAAAGGTGAAGAATAATGAACTAATTTATTGAAAACAACTTTATAAACAGACATCATTAATTCACAGACATTACCATACAATACACCAGTAAAGAGCATTACTGACATTACAACCACAGGCAATTAGATTTACATTACACAACGGACATAACATAATTAAACATCGCACCTTGTAGGTGCACACATCTTGACAAAAATACAATTAGTGAGTCCCATAATGACAGGAGTACACTTAACACCTATTACAAATAACCAAAAAAATAACAGGAATCAACAAGCACAAATTAAGTCTATACAGAGCAGATGCACAATAACAGGTGAATGATAACTATTCAAGCAATGTTTGCTTGCATATATTATACAGGAGTCTGTACAGAGCAGACATATAATAATACCAGGTGAATGATAACTATACTTGCAGTGTGTGCATACATATATTACACAGGAGTCTGTACAGAGCAGACATATAATAATACCAGGTGAATGATAACTATACTTGCAGTGTGTGCATACATATATTACACAGGAGTCTGTACAGAGCAGACATATAATAATACCAGGTGAATGATAACTATACTTGCAGTGTGTGCATACATATATTACACAGGAGTCTGTACAGAGCAGACATATAATAATACCAGGAGAATGATAACTATACTTGCAATGTGTGCATACATATATTACACAGGAGCCTGTACAGAGCAGACATATAATAATACCAGGTGAATGATAACTATATTTGCAATGTGTGCATACATATATTACACAGGAGTCTGTACAGAGCACACATATAATAATACCAGGTGAATGATAACTATACTTGCAGTGTGTGCATACATATATTACACAGGAGTCTGTACAGAGCAGACATATAATAATACCAGGAGAATGATAACTATACTTGCAATGTGTGTGCATACATATATTACACAGGAGTCTGTACATAGCAGACATTTGTAAGTTAAGATCAGATTTATTCAGGTAGCTGCTCATACAGCTGTATGCATGCAATCAAAAGAAGTAGGAGTCATGGTGGATTTGATTTAAAACAAGTAGATTTAAATCTTGTTGTTTATATGTAAAGACTCATTTTTGCTGGTAGTTATAATCTTTAATATTTGCAGCCAGATGAAGATTTCATACTTAATTTAACCTGTCAGATGAGTTAAGCAGCTGTATCCGAACTGATTTTACTGTAATAAATTAATCACTCATATTTGGAAAACTATTACAATTGTTTTATTTAACTAAAACAATAACATAATATAAATACATATTCTTGTCTTTACTGTAACGTTAATGTTTATTAAGTGAAGTGGTAATGTGTGAAGGTGAGGTGCTCTTTGTTAGTTCATAGATTTGTAGGACAACAGTTGAGTGGCCTCAGTCTGACAGGGGAAATGTAGCCGGTGCTCACTATATCTTACCTAATCTCGCAGAGCTCGAACTTCCGGGTCCAGGCACGCTTCTGTGATGTGACACGTGACATCCGGAGGTATCGGGATCTTTTGGCTGGGACCTACAAGGTCCATTAAGATCAGATCTCTGCCATAGTGTTCTTGGCTACCGATCAGCGTGTACGTAATGTTTTGGTGCTTGCATCGTCTGGGACACAAGCACCATGCGTCACGAAGTGGTTAATGTATTTTCCTGAACTTTGTTTATTTTAAACCATTTTTACTTTAAAAAAAGTGCATGCTTGGATGACTTGGAGTAATGGGATTAGTTTACCAAAAATGAATATATAGCCTCATGCTACATAACTAACATCTATTCTATGCTGAATAACCTTTTACCTATAATGTAGCTTAAGTAGAAAACTTATTTTAGATCAATGTTTCCTCCAAAAGAATTTCATTAAAATAAATGTGATAATAAAAAAAATCAGATGTTTTTATTTTTTAAATGTTCTGTTGTAATCCACCTTAAGAGGAGTTAAGGTCAGATCTCGTCAGTAATAACTGGGACCATAAAGCACAGAATAAAATCTATACACATTTCCCAAAATGTGTTTTCTGGGAAGCGTTATAGCAAACCTATTGCCAGCAGTATGTTTTACCCCTTCCCGGCTCAGAGCCTGTGGGGAGGAGGCTGGCTTAGGATAAAGAAGGGTTTTCATTGGGTGTCGGCTGATTATGACATCACTTTCGCTTCCTGTGCAAATTACACATGTCCCATTGCATGTCAAGCAGGATACTCCACTGATACATTTAATTTGTCTCCTAACTTAGGCTTTTACTTGCAATTTTGTTAACACAATGTATAGATCAATTTCTATTCTCTATAGTTACAGTAAAAATAATGTTTCAGTGATACTGTCCCTTTAATGGCTCCCCAGGAGACGCACTTCGTCTTGCTGCGTTGGGTTTACCATTCTTGGCTTGGGATTGGTGAATACGCCATCGATCATTTCTTTCCCTTGCATCTTCCAAATCTGACTGGGGAAACGTTACACATTGAATGGAACGATGTACAGTGAGCATAAGATGATTATTATACGTCCTGGGGACCATTAATACATTATTAACTTAAGACCATATCAGAAATTGCACTGAATGTTCCTTATATTTTTACTATTAATATAAAGATTGCTCTTTCTACGCTGGATATACCATCCCGGGTGTTTGTATAGCTTTACTAGAGGGAACATTACACAATTTGTTCTCCTACCTGGCATGGATTGGCATGTGTCCGATTGATGCTTATACAGAGCATCTCTGGGGCGGGCCAGTTTGCTATTGACTGACTGATGTTTAGTTTAAGTGTCTGTCTTCCCTTCTGCACAGTAAACCAATGATGGACCTCCTGATCTTACTCTGCGCACAGTATCACCTAAACCCATCAACCTACACCATCGATCTGATCTCTGCGGATAACAATCGTGTCAAATTCAAACCCAACACTCCCATCGGCATGCTGGAAGTGGAGAAGGTGGTGCTCAAGTCAAAGATCCCAGATGAGCGGAACAGGAAGGCCGGCCCGATAGTGCCAGAGGTAGGTTTATTCTACTTGTTTGGAGGTTTTGTTTCCAAATGCAGTCACTGTGATCCACATATTCCAGTCATGGGGAATCCTCATAATAAACGAGGGGCTACAGTGTGTGTGTTACTTTTTATATTATTATTATTATGTTTGCATGGGGGTGTGCATATTTATATAGATTTGGGGATGTACTGGGGGGATTTATTATTATTATTATTATTATTATTATTATTATTATTATCAATACGCCCAGTTCATCACCATATCTATAGAAATATGCACACCCCCATGCAAACATAATAATAATTAATAATAATAATAAATAATAATACATATTTATTATTCCTACTACTACATGGTGTTGGACATGTTTTATGTAGATATTGATCTCTGGATACAATCAAGGATATCATTATTTATTATTATGTTTATATAGATAAAGATCTGCGTATGGATGTATTATAATATTATTATTATTATTATCATTATTATTATAATACATTATTGGCGCTCTGTGTAATGATATCTTGTGTTTTCCAGCAAACTGTCCGTGTTGTGATAAATTACAAGAAAACGCAGAAGACGGTAATGCGCGTCAGTCCTCATGCGTCACTTCAGGATCTGATCCCCTCCATCTGCAGTAAATGTGAGTTCGACCCGCTGTACACTGTACTGTTGAAGGACTACCAGTCCCAGCAGCCCTTGGATGTAAGCAGGTCTCTGGCGGAGCTGGGACTGAGGGAGCTCTACGCCCTGGACAGCAGCAGAGGTGAGACCGGTTCAACATCCAAAATACGTACAACATGTAATATGTGCTGATCCAGTAACTAAATGATCTGCACCTGTTTATTGTGCCATACATTACCTGCTGCTATCATGCTAGGTACATGTATGTATCAGGTGAATATCTTTACACATATCCTGAATCTTTAATAATATAATCTCCCAGCAGAGGCCTTTAGTCTTGGCTCAGTTGTCTATTGTTTCACCTGATTTCTCATCAGAGCCAAATTTCCATTAATTTGAAAGTGATGAAGTCAGATTTAAAGGGAAACAAAACGTATCTTCTCTTCTTGTATTGCATGCCCCATCTCTGAGGTAAAACTGACATTTTGATAGTACCTGCCAGTTTATCCTCGGGCCGGTCATGCTTCCCTGAGATGGGCAATGACTGTCTCGCTCTACAAGTACAGATTCTAACTAGGTCCCCTCTATTGACCCCCATTTCAAAACCAGGGTCTATCTCGTTGCACTAGCAGAGCAAGACCCCCACTTTGTGCAGACCCCAATCAGACAAGTGAGACAAGCCCCAGCCCTGACTAGCTATGCGCACGCTGATACTTTCAGCCAACCTCCTGACTGGCTCTGCCTCAGCTCTGAGTCAAAAACCCCACATATCTCTAAAGCTTACTTTTACTTAGTAAGGGTTAAATAACCTGGTTAATCTGAATATTCCCTGCTGTACCCTGCTCGGCTGCTGGTAAACATTTACTAAGCTTGGTGTTATCATTCTTCCTGATAAACGGCTTGTAAAATGCATGTGATTCTCTGATACTGTAACTGACGACATTAATCACAATATCATATACAATGTGAGTGTCATGCTACATACACACACATTTACACAGCTTTCCTCTGTTTTAGCGACTTCCCCGAGAGAGTCCAGAGCCCCCCCCTTACAAGGCAAGTAAATCCCTAGACTTTGTATTACTCAGTCTGTAGCAGGCAAATTACCAGTGAAACGGTGTCTAATGTCATATTCTATGGAGTTTAGATCATGGGATTAATAGCGGTGCAGGTTTCGTATAGTTGTTATTTTTATTATTATTATTGTTATTTTTATTATTATTATTATTATTATTATTATTATTATTATTATTATTATTGTTATTTTTATTATTATTATTATTTTTATTATTATTATTATTGTTATTTTTATTATTATTATTTTTATTATTATTATTATTTTTATTATTATTATTATTTTTATTATTATTATTATTATTATTATTATTATTATTATTATTATTATTGTTATTTTTATTATTATTATTTTTATTATTATTATTATTATTATTTTTATTATTATTATTATTATTATTATTATTGTTATTATTATTATTATTATTATTATTATTATTATTATTATTATTATTATTTTCTTGTGCTTCTGGTGAAATCTTTGTTCGAATCACATGAGAATTGGATATTGCGTATTATCTCTCTTCCTCCAGCGTAGACTATTAGGTAAAAGAAAATAGTTTATCTCTGTGAAAAATGTTAATTTCTCACCGTAACACGTGTTATACTGTAACAGTTTCTCTCTAATAAGCCCAGCTAATATTACATTGGGGGTCGCAATGAATCGTTTCTTGACCGTGTTGTGTTTTTTCGGCCATTTTGTTTCAGAATCTTGTCAGAATCAGGAAACAAAGCAAAACGATGACAAAAGGTTCTTCAGCTTTTTTCGTAGAAGTAAAAAGAAACGGGATCAAGTAAGGACATTTAATATTATTAAATAGTATTGCTTAGTTTGTAATTATAACACGCTCTGCCTAACATATCCTTTAGATTGCATATACTTTGTTAATACTGTGGGGGAAGCATTTGGATGTTGCACTTTTGCTTGAGCACTTCCTGAACAGACATGTTGCTTCTCCATTACTACATGTGATGTCATTTCCCGTGGATTTGGGTTACACATTTATATATATAACATTGTGTGGTGTATTTTGCTGCTAGTTCCATCCCCGTTAAATCATTTTACGCTTCCGCCATGCTTGTCTTCATTCTGCGCCTGTTTCTCTTCTCACCAGACGTCCAGCGCCCCTGCTACTCCACTGCTGAGTAACGCAAGACCCACGCACATGATAAGAGCTAATACTGTCTCCAAGTCATACGACTCCAGTACTCTGCCTTCCGATGTGCCCAAAAAAAGGCGCGCCCCACTGCCTCCCATGCATCCCACCCAACATGTCACCCATGACCTCACACGTGGACAGATGCGGACTTCATCTTGCGTTGTGAAGTCTGTCAGTGAGGAGAGCTCTGTGAAGGTGAGGGTTACCTCTCTGTGTGAGACGTATAGCCGTGTGAGCGCTGGTGGTGGGAGAATAAATGTATAGAAATGAAGCCATCTTGCCATTATACTCCATGTCATGTTTAATTGGTGAGCAGGATTCTAAGACCCCCAGATATGGAAGTGCACTATGTCTAGAAAGGAGCATCAATGGGACATGACCCATTAACGAGTTACACATCTTTCCAGTGATAACATAGAAAACAAGCAGCACAACAGCATAACCGACAGCATAACCGACAGCATAACCGACAGCATAACCGACAGCATAACCGACAGCGTAACCGACAGCGTAACCGACAGCGTAACCGACAGCGTAACCATCAGCGTAACCGACAGCATAACCGACAGCATAACCTAACTGACAGCATAACCGACAGCATAACCGACAGCATAACCGACAGCATAACCGACAGCATAACCGACAGCATAACCGACAGCATAACTGACAGCATAACCGACAGCATAACCTAACCGACAGCATAACCTAACCGACAGCATAACCGACAGCATAACCTAACCGACAGCATAACCGACAGCATAACCTAACCGACAGCATAACCGACAGCATAACCGACAGCACAACCGACAGCATAACCGACAGCATAACCTAACCGACAGCATAACCGACAGCATAACCGACAGCATAACCGACAGCATAACCTAACCGACAGCATAACCGACAGCATAACCGACAGCATAACCTAACCGACAGCATAACCTAACCGACAGCATAACCTAACCGACAGCATAACCGACAGCATAACCTAACCGACAGCATAACCTAACCGACAGCATAACCGATAGCATAACCTAACCGACAGCATAACCGACAGCATAACCGACAGCATAACCTAACCGACAGCATAACCGACAGCATAACCGACAGCATAACCGACAGCATAACCTAACCGACAGCATAACCTAACCGACAGCATAACCTAACCGACAGCATAACCGACAGCATAACCTAACCGACAGCATAACCTAACCGACAGCATAACCTAACCGACAGCATAACCGACAGCGTAACCATCAGCGTAACCGTCAGCATAACCGACAGCACAACCGACAGCACAACCGACAGCACAACCGACAGCGTAACCGACAGCGTAACCGACAGCGTAACCGACAGCACAACCGACAGCGTAACCAACAGCACAACCGACAGCACAACCGACAGCACAACCGACAGCACAACCGACAGCACAACCGACAGCACAACCGACAGCACAACCGACAGCGTAACCATCAGCGTAACCGACAGCACAACTAACCGACAGCACAACTGACAGCGTAACCAACAGCACAACCGACAGCGTAACCAACAGCACAACCGACAGCACAACTAACCGACAGCACAACCGACAGCGTAACCATCAGCGTAACCGACAGCACAACTAACCGACAGCACAACTGACAGCGTAACCATCAGCGTAACCGACAGCACAACTAACTGACAGCACAACCGACAGCATAACCAACAGCACAACCGACAGCGTAACCATCAGCGTAACCGACAGCATAACCGACAGCACAACTAACCGAAACCTGCGATGGTAGAACATTAACTTGATGCCAATGTTAAGTCTATGGAGGCCCCGGCCTGGCTGCTATTAAACCAATAGTCATACATTTCAACAACATTATACAATGACTAACACCAAACCAAGCAAACGCTGGTGAGTATGCGGGGGGGGGGGGGGGTATGCGGGCGTGTATCCGGGGGGGTATGCGGGGGGGGGGTATACGGGTGGGTATGTGGGTGGGTATGCGGGCGGGTATCCGGGGGGGGTATGCGGGCGGGTATCCGGGCGGGTATGCAGGAGGGTATTCGGACGGGTATTCGGACGGGTATTCGGACGGGTATGCGGGAGGGTATGCGGGAGGGTATGCGGGGGGGTATGCGGGCGGGTATGCCGGTGGGTCTCCGGGCGGGTATCCTCCTGGCTGCCAAGTAGAATTCCAAATTCTGGTCATATCCCTAATGGCCCCATAACCGGAGGTTTGAGGTACCAGTGTTGGATTAATTCTTACTAGTTTATTCCATTATCCCTGCTGGGCGCCAGGCTGAGATAAATGACAATACATTTCCTTAAACAAAGGGACGGTGGGTTGGCCAACAGGTAGGGGAAACCTGTTTGTTAAAAGGCTACCATTTCCTGTACTCTCCCTTACTTAAATGATCTCATAACTCCACCCCGTTACCTCTAATTATCCAATAGCTGATATGTCCCCTCCGCACACTGTGAAATCAGCCCCCCGCCCAGTCTGTCTGGGGGCCTATACATTTCTTTCATGTCGGTGTCTGTAGGTGAATCTTATACGGTGCCAGTGAAATATAAAGCTGAGTTCTGTCCAGAGTGGACAGTGTGTCTGTAAATCGATATATACTGTGCTTTATGAACTGCGTTGAATGTGACAGCAGGGACTGACACACGTGAGAAAATATAAAGCTGCCTCCACCATGCATTTATTGATTCTTAATTCAGATCCTCCCTGGAATAGAAAGATCAAGAACCGGTTCTTTACAGCTTGGTAGCTCCTCACCATTTAACTCCTCCCTGAGAAGAACTAAACGCAAAGCTCCACTACCGCCATCTCCACCTCCAAAGACTCTGCAGGATGGAAACGACGAAAACAGTAATGAAATTGGTAATTGTCTAGTGATAAAATGCTGCCTGCTCGCTAGATGGGCTATATAAAGCTGTGTGTGCCTTACTAGATGGGCTATATAAAGCTATGTGTGCCTTACTAGATGGGCTATATAAAGCTGACTGTGCCTTACTAGATGGGCAATATAGAGCTGTGTATACCTTACTAGACGGGCTATATAAAGCTGTGTGTGCCTTACTAGGCTGGCTATATAAAGCTGTGTGTGCCTTACTAGACTGGCTATATAAAGCTGTGTGTGCCTTACTAGACTGGCTATATAAAGCTGTGTGTGCCTTACTAGATGGGCTATATAAAGCTGTGTGTGCCTTACTAGATGGGCTATATAAAGCTGTGTGTGCCTTATCAGATGGGCTATATAAAGCTGTGTGCACCTTACTAGACTGGCTATATAAAGCTGTGTGCACCTTACTAGACGGGCTATATAAAGCTGTGTATACCTTACTAGACTGGCTATATAAAGCTGTGTATACCTTACTAGACTGGCTATATAAAGCTGTGTATACCTTACTAGACTGGCTATATAAAGCTGTGTATATGTTACTAGATGGGCTATATAAAGCTGTGTATATGTTACTAGATGGGCTATATAAAGCTGTGTGTGCCTTTTCAGACGGGCTATATAAAGCTGTGTGTGCCTTACTAGATGGGCTATATAAAGCTGTGTATATGTTACTAGATGGGCTATATAAAGCTGTGTATACCTTACTAGACTGGCTATATAAAGCTGTGTATATGTTTCTAGATGGGCTATATAAAGCTGTGTATATGTTACTAGATGGGCTATATAAAGCTGTGTATACCTTACTAGACTGGCTATATAAAGCTGTGTATATGTTTCTAGATGGGCTATATAAAGCTGTGTATACCTTACTAGACTGGCTATATAAAGCTGTGTATATGTTACTAGATGGGCTATATAAAGCTGTGTATATGTTACTAGACTGGCTATATAAAGCTGTGTGTGCCTTACTAGATGGGCTATATAAAGCTGTGTGCACCTTACTAGACTGGCTATATAAAGCTGTGTGTGCCTTACTAGATGGGCTATATAAAGCTGTGTGTGCCTTACTAGATGGGCTATATAAAGCTGTATGTGCCTTACTAGATGGGCTATATAAAGCTGTGTGTGCCTTACTAGATGGGCTATATAAAGCTGTGTGTGCCTTACTAGATGGGCTATATAAAGCTGTGTGTGCCTTTTCAGACGGGCTATATAAAGCTGTGTGTGCCTTACTAGATGGGCTATATAAAGGGCTAAGTTGCATTTTGGCTGCTCCCTATCTGCAGGGCTGGCTCCTCCGCCAGCCTCCCCTGGAATTGAATGGAGGAAGCGCTGAGCAATGGTGATGTCATGGTGTATAGCACCTCATCATAGAGATGCATGCAGTGTCGCTGACATCATCTGTATTAGACATCTCCATGCTGCTCTACAGCAATCGGATCTTATAAAAGGTGCTGGTTACTGATGAATGCGTGAGGATCAGTCCCCTGGAGAGTACTTGCCAAACAAACCAAGCTGTAAATTCATCATTCATTTATAAATGGCAGATTTATGTTTTTACTTTATTCTAATTTTGAACAGTCCTTTTAACATTGTTGAGAAGGCCATATTAATGCTTAATAAATACATTGCCTTTAGAAACCAGTGTGTCATCAGGCAGATCCCAGGCCCCGGACCAGTTGAGCTGATAATAATGCCACTAATTAATAATAATATTATTATCTGTTTCCGTTGGTTTGAAGGACACATTAGCAGAATGTAAAGCACTGCGTTTTACCCTTTGTCTGCTGGAGAGTGTCACCTAAAGCGATAATTAATACTCTTCTATTAAAGCCCAGTGATTTATTCATACTCATTTCTAAATATTCTTATATCTCTTCCCTCTCTGTGATCTCACAATTGAATCACTTGTGAAATCCGTACTGGGACATATTATTTCTCCGGGAGGGTGGTGGGTGAACAGAACAGGCTTCCAGCAGGGGTGGTACAGATTAATACAATGTTTAAGCATAAGGTAAGGTAATGATGAGGTTTTACATCTGGTTTATGGCAGATTTATTCTTATCTACTGTCAGATTTCTGTCTGTGTGTAAAGTAATAACTAAACTGAATGTTTTATATTTGATTTATTCATAGTATACAGTATCACTCTTTATATTTAGTAATAATCACTGAAGTATAAATCATTCTGTCACCCTTTATAATTCTCTCTATTCCATGTGTAGATCCTGTGTCAGAGAAAACGATCCAGTCAGAGTCTGTAACTGAAAAAGAAATCCATGAATTGACCACAACATCAGGTATTGAACGAATGACAGCCTATTATATGAACACGTTTGCGTGCATATATCTATGTACATGAGCTAGA
The DNA here is from genome assembly GCA_036172795.1 of Pelodytes ibericus. NCBI lineage: Eukaryota > Metazoa > Chordata > Amphibia > Anura > Pelodytidae > Pelodytes > Pelodytes ibericus. The sequence goes on from CM069864.1 coordinate 1,283,834, forward strand.
GAGTCAGACTGGTGCATGACCTAGAGAGACAGACTGATACATGACCTAGAGAGACAGACTGGTTCATGACCTAGAGAGACAGACTGATACATGACCTAGAGAGACAGACTGGTACATGGCCTAGAGAGACAGACTGGTTCATGACCTAGAGAGTCAGACTGATACATGACCTAGAGAGACAGACTGGTACATGACCTAGAGAGACAGACTGATACGTGGCCTAGAGAGACAGACTGGTTCATGACCTAGAGAGTCAGACTGATACATGACCTAGAGAGACAGACTGGTACATGACCTAGAGAGACAGACTGATACATGGCCTAGAGAGACAGACTGGTGCATGACCTAGAGAGACAGACTGATACATGACCTAGAGAGACAGACTGGTACATGGCCTAGAGAGACAGACTGATACGTGGCCTAGAGAGACAGACTGGTACATGGCCTAGAGAGACAGACTGGTTCATGACCTAGAGAGTCAGACTGATACATGACCTAGAGAGACAGACTGATACATGACCTAGAGAGACAGACTGATACATGACCTAGAGAGACAGACTGGTACATGGCCTAGAGAGACAGACTGGTTCATGACCTAGAGAGTCAGACTGATACATGACCTAGAGAGACAGACTGGTACATGACCTAGAGAGACAGACTGATACATGACCTAGAGAGTAAGACTGGTACATGGCCTAGAGAGACAGACTGGTTCATGACCTAGAGAGTCAGACTGATACATGACCTAGAGAGACAGACTGATACATGACCTAGAGAGTAAGACTGGTACATGGCCTAGAGAGACAGACTGGTTCATGACCTAGAGAGTCAGACTGATACATGACCTAGAGAGACAGACTGATACATGACCTAGAGAGACAGACTGATACATGAGGTAGAGAGACAGACTGATACATGACCTATAGAGACAGACTGATACAGGACCTAGAGAGACAGACTGGTTCATGACCTAGAGAGACAGACTGGTACATGACCTAGAGAGACAGACTGATACATGAGGTAGAGAGACAGACTGATACATGACCTATAGAGACAGACTGATACAGGACCTAGAGAGACAGACTGATACAGGACCTAGAGAGACAGACTGATACATGACCTAGAGAGTAAGACTGGTACATGGCCTAGAGAGACAGACTGATACAGGACCTAGAGAGACAGACTGATACAGGACCTAGAGAGACAGACTGATACAGGACCTAGAGAGACAGACTGATACATGACCTAGAGAGTAAGACTGGTACATGGCCCAGAGAGTCAGACTGGTACATGGCCCAGAGAGTCAGACTGGTACATGGCCCAGAGAGACAGACTGGTACATGGCCCAGAGAGACAGACTGGTACATGGCCCAGAGAGACAGATTGGTACATGGGCCAGAGTTCAAAGGGGAAGGTGGTGGTGGTGGAAGTAATAGTATTTGGGGACAGTGGGAGCTTTTTGGGTTTGTCCAGAGGTTAAATAATGGGTGTTCTAGTGGGATGAATAGTAAGCTTCCTTATTCCTAACAGTATTTGGGGACAGTGAGAGCTGGTTGGGTTTGGCCAGAGGTTAATTAATGGGTGTTCTAGTGGGATGAATAGTAAGCTTCCTTATTCCTCACAGTATTTGGGGACAGTGGGAGCTGGGTGGGTTTGGCCAGAGGTTAATTAATGGGTGTTCTAGTGGGATGAATAGTAAGCTTCCTTATTCCTAACAGTATTTGGGGACAGTGGGAGCTGGGTGGGTTTGGTCAGAGGTTAATAAATGGGTGTTCTAGTGGGATGAATAGTAAGCTTCCTTATTCCTAACAGTATTTGGGGACAGTGAGAGCTGGGTGGGTTTGGCCAGAGGTTAATTAATGGGTGTTCTAGTGGGATGAATAGTAAGCTTCCTTATTCCTAACAGTATTTGGGGACAGTGAGAGCTGGGTGGGTTTGGTCAGAGGTTAATTAATGGGTGTTCTAGTGGGATGAATAGTAAGCTTCCTTATTCCTAACAGTATTTGGGGACAGTGGGAGCTGGGTGGGTTTGGCCAGAGGTTAATTAATGGGTGTTCTAGTGGGATGAATAGTAAGCTTCCTTATTCCTAACAGTATTTGGGGACAGTGGGAGCTGGGTGGGTTTGGTCAGAGGTTAATTAATGGGTGTTCTAGTGGGATGAATAGTAAGCTTCCTTATTCCTAACAGTATTTGGGGACAGTGAGAGCTGGGTGGGTTTGGCCAGAGGTTAATTAATGGGTGTTCTAGTGGGATGAATAGTAAGCTTCCTTATTCCTAACAGTATTTGGGGACAGTGAGAGCTGGGTGGGTTTGGCCAGAGGTTAATTAATGGGTGTTCTAGTGGGGTGAATAGTAAGCTTCCTTATTCCTAACAGTATTTGGGGACAGTGAGAGCTGGGTGGGTTTGGCCAGAGGTTAATTAATGGGTGTTCTAGTGGGATGAATAGTAAGCTTCCTTATTCCTAACAGTATTTGGGGATAGTGGGAGCTGGGTGGGTTAGGCCAGAGGTTAATTAATGAGTGTTCTATTGGGATGAATAGTAAGCTTCCTTATTCCTAACAGTATTTGGGGACAGTGAGAGCTGGGTGGGTTTGGTCAGAGGTTAATTAATGGGTGTTCTAGTGGGATGAATAGTAAGCTTCCTTATTCCTAACAGTATTTGGGGACAGTGAGAGCTGGTTGGGTTTGGCCAGAGGTTAATTAATGGGTGTTCTAGTGGGATGAATAGTAAGCTTCCTTATTCCTAACAGTATTTGGGGACAGTGAGAGCTGGTTGGGTTTGGCCAGAGGTTAATTAATGGGTGTTCTAGTGGGATGAATAGTAAGCTTCCTTATTCCTAACAGTATTTGGGGACAGTGGGAGCTGGGTGGGTTGGTCCAGAGGTTAATTAATGGGTGTTCTAGTGGGATGAATAGTAAGCTTCCTTATTCCTAACAGTATTTGGGGACAGTGAGAGCTGGGTGGGTTTGGTCAGAGGTTAATATGATATTAAAATACAACATATATATCTAAACTAGTGTACTGGTGCCACAAAAAGTGATGCGATAAACAAATGATCAAACCATGAGTACACTGCCACTATTTTATATATATATATATGTGGTTTATAGCAATTTCCACAGCTAAAAGTAGTGAGTAGTATGTACCAGTCTGTCTGACATATAAATGTCTTTAGAATCTGTTTATTTGGCGACAGATCTGGTGAAATCACAATCTCTGTTCTATTTGCTGGAGCAGAATTTATCAGACGTCCACATTCTCCATCATTATTTTCTGTGGCAGAATATTTCTTAATATATGATGAAACTTCCACTTTTAGCCAGTCATATAGCGACACCTGCTGGAATGTAGCTAAACTACACCAGACTGGGATAGTTTTGTAAATTTTTGGGCAAAATGTTTCCTAATTCTGCAATTGTTATCTTCATTTAAAGGCCAACTGTGTGTAAAGCCTACAAGTGATACATCTACATAGTAATGCTTTAATGAGAGAATACATATAAAGCACCTTATTGAGTCATCTTTGTTCTGTATAGCTCTATCAGAGGATGGACATGTTCTTACTTCATCAAAACAAAAATTCTAAACAACATGTCTGCCCCCTGATAGAGCTATACAGAGCAAAAATTCGAAACAACATGTCTGCCCCCTGATAAAGCTATACAGAGCAAAGATTCTAAACAAAATGTCTGTCCCTGATAGAGCTAGACAGAGCAAAGATTCTAAACAACATGTACACCCCCTGGTAGAGCTGTACACAGCAAAGATTCTAAACAACATGTCCACCCCTGATAGAGCTATACAGAGCAAAGATTCTAAACAACATGTCTGTCCCCTGATAGAGCTGTACACAGCCAAGATTCTAAACAACATGTCTGTCCCCTGATAGAGCTGTACACAGCAAAGATTCTAAACAACATGTCTACCCCTGATAGAGCTATACAGAGCAAAGATTCTAAACACCATGTCTGCCCCCTGATAGAGCTATACAGAGCAAAGATTCTAACCAACATGTCCGCCCCTGATAGAGCTATATGGAGCAGAGATTCTAAACAACATGTCCTCCCCTGATAGAGCTATACAGAGCAAAGATTATAAACAACATGTCCGCCCCCTGATAGAGCTATACAGAGCAAAGATTCTAACCAACATGTCCGCCCCTGATAGAGCTATATGGAGCAGAGATTCTAACCAACATGTCCGCCCCCTGATAGAGCTATACAGAGCAAAGATTCTAACCAACATGTCCGCCCCCTGATAGAGCTATACAAAGCAAAGATTCTAACCAACATGTCCTCCCCATGATAGAGCTATACAGAGCAAAGAGTCTAAACAACATGTCCGCCCCTGATAGAGCTATATGGAGCAGAGATTCTAAACAACATGTCTGCCCCCTGATAGAACTATACAGAGCAAAGATTCTAAACAACATGTCCTCCCCTGATAGAGCTATACAGAGTAAAGATTCTAAACAACATGTCCACTCCCTGATAGAGCTATACAGAGCAAAGATTCTACACATGTCCACCCCCTGATAGAGCTATACAGAGCAAATATTCTAAACAACATGTCTGCCCCCTGATAGATCTATACAGAGCAAAGATTCTAAACAACATGTCCTCCCCTGATAGAGCTATACAGAGCAAAGATTCTAAACAACATGTCCACTCCCTGATAGAGCTATACAGAGCAAAGATTCTACACATGTCCACCCCCTGATAGAGCTATACAGAGCAAATATTCTAAACAACATGTCTGCCCCTGATAGATCTATACAGAGCAAAGATTCTAAACAACATGTCCTCCCCTGATAGAGCTATACAGAGCAAAGATTCTAAACAACATGTCCACTCCCTGATAGAGCTATACAGAGCAAAGATTCTACACATGTCCACCCCCTGATAGAGCTATACAGAGCAAATATTCTAAACAACATGTCCGCCCCCGATAGAGCTATACAGAGCAACGATTCTAAACAACATGTCCACCCCCTGATAGAGCTATACAGAGCAAATATTCTAAACAACATGTCCGCCCCCGATAGAGCTATACAGAGCAACGATTCTAAACAACATGTCTGCCATCTGATACTTATGCAGAGCAATGATTTTAAACAACATGTCCACTCCCTGATAGAGCTATACAGAGCAAATATTCTAAACAACATGTCCGCCCCCGATAGAGCTATACAGAGCAACGATTCTAAACAACATGTCTGCCATCTGATACTTATGCAGAGCAATGATTTTAAACAACATGTCCACTCCCTGATAGAGCTATACAGAGCAAATATTCTAAACAACATGTCCGCCCCCGATAGAGCTATACAGAGCAACGATTCTAAACAACATGTCCACCCCCTGATAGAGCTATACAGAGCAAATATTCTAAACAACATGTCCGCCCCCGATAGAGCTATACAGAGCGACGATTCTAAACAACATGTCTGCCATCTGATACTTATGCAGAGCAATGATTTTAAACAACATGTCCACTCCCTGATAGAGCTATACAGAGCAAAGATTCTAAACAACATGTCCACTACCTGATAGAGCTTTACAGAGCAAAGATTCTAAACAACATGTCCGCTCCCTGATAGAGCTATACAGAGCAAAGATTCTAAACAACATGACCGACCCTTGATAGAGCTATACAGAGCAAAGATTCTAAACAACATGTCCGCTCCCTGATAGAGCTATACAGAGCAAAGATTCTAAACAACATGACCGACCCTTGATAGAGCTTGTGAATAATTTTGATTACACATTTTATTCACAAGTTACTGCCCTGGTCTTCTCTTGATGCAGTTAAATTTACTGAGCGTCTGTGAAAAAGTTGTTGATTCTGATTTTTCCTCCATTATCGTGAAGCTCAGGAACTTTTTCTCACATCACAGAGCATGGAGTCAAAGGTGGGACTGGCTCTGACAGCCCCATTTAATTGCCTCTTCTCCCTCTGCGCTGAGAATCTCTGTGGTTGCTATGGGGGGAGGCCTTAGATTTCAAAGTGTCAGAAGATTCCCGTAATGTTAATGTGGGGTTTGAAAGTCCTGATACAGTTTAATTGATGTAAGTTGCTTTAATCCCTTGTTGTGCTGTATGGTTGGCACCAGTGGTGCTGTGGTTGGGGAGGTATGGCTAAACCGCTCTCCTGACAACCGGTAATGCGGGCTGTATTTCCTGCGTTAGTTGGTTCACAGGTAAGGACAGCAGGTTTTTTTTAAAGATTCTGCTGTTTGACTAGATGTTGGCATGAAGGGGAGTACCGACCTTGGGATTTCTAATGATTACATTATATTTGATTTGCAATACAGTCAAACACGGCAAAAAAAATCTTCAGCTATTCAAACAGAAATGGTCTGAGTCTGTACAGACTGTCTGTGTCTCGCTGGGCTCTGCATCTAAACACTGTGATTGAAATGGTCTGAGTCTGTACAGACTGTGTGTCTCGCTGGGCTCTGCATCTAAACACTGTGATTGAAATGGTCTGAGTCTGTACCGATGGTCTGTGTCTCACTGGGCTCTGCATCTAAACACTGTGATTGAAATGGTCTGAGTCTGTACAGACTGTGTGTCTCGCTGGGCTCTGCATCTAAACACTATGATTGAAATGGTCTGAGTCTGTACAGACTGTGTGTGTCTCTCTGGGCTCTGCATCTAAACACTATGATTGAAATGGTCTGAGTCTGTACAGACTGTCTGTGTCTCGCTGGGCTCTGCATCTAAACACTGTGATTGAAATGGTCTGAGTCTGTACAGACTGTCTGTGTCTCGCTGGGCTCTGCATCTAAACACTGTGATTGAAATGGTCTGAGTCTGTACAGACTGTGTGTCTCGCTGGGCTCTGCATCTAAACACTATGATTGAAATGGTCTGAGTCTGTACAGACTGTCTGTGTCTCGCTGGGCTCTGCATCTAAACACTGTGATTGAAATGGTCTGAGTCTGTACAGACTGTGTGTGTCTCGCTGGGCTCTGCATCTAAACACTGTGATTGAAATGGTCTGAGTCTGTACAGACTGTGTGTCTCGCTGGGCTCTGCATCTAAACACTGTGATTGAAATGGTCTGAGTCTGTACAAACTGTGTGTCTCACTGGGCTCTGCATCTAAACACTGTGATTGAAATGGTCTGAGTCTGTACAGACTGTGTCTCGCTGGGCTCTGCATCTAAACACTATGATTGAAATGGTCTGAGTCTGTACAGACTGTCTGTGTCTCGCTGGGCTCTGCATCTAAACACTGTGATTGAAATGGTCTGAGTCTGTACAGACTGTGTGTCTCGCTGGGCTCTGCATCTAAACACTGTGATTGAAATGGTCTGAGTCTGTACAGACTGCCTGTGTCTCGCTGGGCTCTGCATCTAAACACTGTGATTGAAATGGTCTGAGTCTGTTCAGACTGCCTGTGTCTCACTGGGCTCTGCATCTAAACACTGTGATTGAAATGGTCTGAGTCTGTACAGACTGTCTGTGTCTCGCTGGGCTCTGCATCTAAACACTGTGATTGAAATGGTCTGAGTCTGTACAGACTGTGTGTCTCACTGGACTCTGCATCTAAACACTATGATTGAAATGGTCTGAGTCTGTACAGACTGTGTGTCTCGCTGGGCTCTGCATCTAAACACTATGATTGAAATGGTCTGAGTCTGTACAGACTGTGTGTGTCTCGCTGGGCTCTGCATCTAAACACTGTGATTGAAATGGTCTGAGTCTGTACAGACTGTGTGTCTCACTGGGCTCTTCATCTAAACACTGTGATTGAAATGGTCTGAGTCTGTACAGACTGTGTGTGTCTCGCTGGGCTCTGCATCTAAACACTGTGATTGAAATGGTCTGAGTCTGTACAGACTGTCTGTGTCTCACTGGGCTCTGCATCTAAACACTATGATTGAAATGGTCTGAGTCTGTACAGACTGCCTGTGTCTCACTGGGCTCTGCATCTAAACACTGTGATTGAAATGGTCTGAGTCTGTACAGACTGTCTGTGTCTCACTGGGCTCTGCATCTAAACACTATGATTGAAATGGTCTGAGTCTGTACAGACTGCCTGTGTCTCACTGGGCTCTGCATCTAAACACTATGATTGAAATGGTCTGAGTCTGTACAGACTGTGTGTCTCGCTGGGCTCTGCATCTAAACACTGTGATTGAAATGGTCTGAGTCTGTACAGACTGTGTGTGTCTCGCTGGGCTCTGCATCTAAACACTGTGATTGAAATGGTCTGAGTCTGTACAGACTGCCTGTGTCTCACTGGGCTCTGCATCTAAACACTGTGATTGAAATGGTCTGAGTCTGTACAGACTGCCTGTGTCTCACTGGGCTCTGCATCTAAACACTGTGATTGAAATGGTCTGAGTCTGTACAGACTGTGTGTCTCGCTGGACTCTGCATCTAAACACTATGATTGAAATGGTCTGAGTCTGTACAGACTGTGTGTCTCGCTGGGCTCTGCATCTAAACACTATGATTGAAATGGTCTGAGTCTGTACAGACTGTCTGTGTCTCGCTGGGCTCTGCATCTAAACACTATGATTGAAATGGTCTGAGTCTGTACAGACTGTCTGTGTCTCGCTGGGCTCTGCATCTAAACACTGTGATTGAAATGGTCTGAGTCTGTTCAGACTGCCTGTGTCTCACTGGGCTCTGCATCTAAACACTGTGATTGAAATGGTCTGAGTCTGTACAGACTGTGTGTCTCACTGGGCTCTGCATCTAAACACTGTGATTGAAATGGTCTGAGTCTGTACAGACTGTGTGTCTCGCTGGGCTCTGCATCTAAACACTGTGATTGAAATGGTCTGAGTCTGTACAGACTGTCTGTGTCTCGCTGGGCTCTGCATCTAAACACTATGATTGAAATGGTCTGAGTCTGTACAGACTGTCTGTGTCTCGCTGGGCTCTGCATCTAAACACTATGATTGAAATGGTCTGAGTCTGTACAGACTGTCTGTGTCTCGCTGGGCTCTGCATCTAAACACTGTGATTGAAATGGTCTGAGTCTGTACAGACTGTCTGTGTCTCGCTGGGCTCTGCATCTAAACACTGTGATTGAAATGGTCTGAGTCTGTACAGACTGTCTGTGTCTCGCTGGGCTCTGCATCTAAACACTGTGATTGAAATGGTCTGAGTCTGTACAGACTGTCTGTGTCTCGCTGGGCTCTGCATCTAAACACTGTGATTGAAATGGTCTGAGTCTGTACAGACTGTCTGTGTCTCGCTGGGCTCTGCATCTAAACACTGTTACTATGTTGATTTGCAAGCTAGTGTATAGCTCAAGAGAGGAAACCATGTTTGTTCTGTGCATCTTTTCCAGCTCAGTGCATTATACATGTTAATATACAAATGGTTTCATGCCAGAAAGACCATTTGAATCTATAATAATACAGATAGGTGGGCACCTTTCATTTGTGTGTTATCAGACCACCATAATTCCAATAGACTCCCTGTTGGTGCACAGCATGATTGTGCTAGCTATTTTCTTACATCAACCTCTTTTTTTGTACATTTGCTTTTACTCCATTGCCCAGTGGACTAGTCCCCCTAGTTCCCTTATAAAATATCTCTCTCATTGTTGTATAAAGTGAATACAGACTAGCCTACTTCAGTGCAAGGCACCGGCCCCTCTCATTTCAGTTTGTCTGTCCGCAGCAGAAGTGAGATTTGAGGATAATCTGCAAGAGGTGGAAGATGAGGAGGTGGATTCAGAAACCAATCCAATTCCAATATCGTCTGACCGGAGCATCGTAGCTCAGGAGATTGAGACACATAATAATTCTTCCGTCTCCGATGCAGAGAGTTTGTCCAGTAGGTTGGAAGAGGAGACCATGGTCACTGTCTGTGGGTGAGTACTGTGACTAGTCAGGAAATGCAGTACAGGTACTGTATTTAACAACCTGACATTGGCTGTGAAAGACTAGGGAACCGATGGACACATATCTGCGTCTACGGCTCTTGGAAGCGTCTGCCATCGAGCATGGACTCTGATCCTCTAGTGGAAGGATTGGGGCTTCACAAGACCCTTGTCTTTACACTTTTGTCCAAGTTCAATGTTCCTAATTCTTTCCCCTGAGCTCCAATCACACACTGCTTTAATCATTGCTTTGTTTTTATTAATGATTAATATCTCACTTCCTGGCCACCTGAGGTGTAATTGTCCCTTAGCTTGCAGGAAGCTAATAATAGTAGGTTGTAAAGGCAGTGCCCTGCCTGAACACAGGTGAATGTTATATTCAGTTTGCTAAATCATTAACATATGAGCTCCTAGAGGCCTATAGAGTCTACTCATTGTCCCTTTCACACGTGCCCCCCATGGTCTAACAGACACATTACCAATCCCACCTGAGTATTAATGGGACAGAATCTCGGATTACCAGAGTTCTCCACCGTAACGGGCAGCGGTGTAGACCGCAGTTTTCAGGTGGATGACGTAGTTTAGTGGATACATTGTTTGTGTTTTCTCTTTACTGTATCTCAGATATGATATAGTTTTATTACTTTACACGTCTCCTAGACATGTGGTAACAATGCAGTGACCATTTGCATGTTTTCTAGGTCCAGCACTGATGAAGCTGTATCTGATAGAGCTGTACTGCAATATGAGATCACTGGTGAGTTTGCACCAAGTAGAAACTGACATGATTTTTGTTTGTTTGATTGTAATGTAAATATCTATTCCTTCAGCCTATCGGTAACGAGAAACCAGATGCTTCTAAATGTAATGTCTGTGGATTAATATCAGGCTGTGATACATATATAACCTGCACCTTGTTTGATGCCATTATAACCCTTCCATGTCACACGACCTGGTCACAACATTCTGAAACCAATACAATCGGAATAATGAAAGTGGGAGCTGGCCATCTCCACCCACAGATGTAACAGTATTTTGGATTGATCATTTCTTTCTGAATTATTAAATTCACTTGTTCTATGACTCGAGAAGCTGTAAATGTGATCCTTTCTAAGTTTAGAATGTGTTTGTGTTTTTGTATTGTGCTCTCTGGCAGATAACAGGTTAAATAATGTAGGGTTCAGAACACAGTAAGTGTTTTCTCTCAATTAAACCGTATATATAGTTTAGATTTTCACTCTGTTTGGTGCTGGTATTTCTATATCAATCCTTGGAATAAGCTTGCGGCGTAACCGTTTGGTGTATACATGTGATTAGTTATAGATACTGTGTGATTTCCATATAAGCAGCAGAGATACACAAGCGCTCAGACGTGTGCAGTCAGTAGAACATACATCATACATCACATGACTGGCAGAATGAATGGGAAACACAGTCACGACACTGACAAGGTTTGATTTACATGGTAAAGAAGGACAGTTGTTTTGGTTCCTTAATCAGCACTACAGTTTGCAACTCATCTGATGTCGGTCTTCATGGAAAACAAGGGCATTTCTAAGTCACTCTGAACTTTTGTGTATATTCTATAACACATAATATTACACTTGTCCTTTTTGTAAAAGCTGGTTTATGCCAGTGCAAGACAGACAGGTTGAGTATCCCAAATGCCTGGAACCAGAAGAATCTTGGATAATGGATCATTTTCACCAATAACATATTTACATAGTTACATGTTACTGGTGAAAATGTTACATAGTTATATAGTTACATGTTACTGGTGAAAATGTTACATAGTTATATAGTTACATGTTACTGGTGAAAATGTTACATAGTTATATAGTTACATGTTACTGGTGAAAATGTTACATAGTTATATAGTTACATGTTACTGGTGAAAATGTTACATAGTTATATAGTTACATGTTACTGGTGAAAATGTTACATAGTTATATAGTTACATGTTACTGGTGAAAATGTTACATAGTTACATGTCATTGGTGAAAATGTTACATAGTTACATGTTATTGGTGAAAATGTTACATAGTTACATGTCATTGGTGAAAATGTTACATAGTTACATGTTATTGGTGAAAATGTTACATAGTTTCATGTTATTGGTGAAAATGTTACATAGTTTCATGTTATTGGTGAAAATGTTACATAGTTACATGTTATTGGTAAAATTGTTACATAGTTACATGTCATTGGTGAAAATGTTATAGTTACATGTCATTGGTGAAAATGTTACATAGTTAGTTATATAGTTACATGTTACTGGTGAAAATGTTACATAGTTACATGTTATTGGTGAAAATGTTACATAGTTACATGTCATTGGTGAAAATGTTACATAGTTACATGTTATTGGTGAAAATGTTACATAGTTACACAGTAGTTTAGGTTGAAAAAAGACTTGCATCCATCAAGTTTCCTATTCCATGTTTACTGTTGTTGATCCAAACTAATAAGATATATTAACCCCTTAGTGACAAGACATTTTCACCTTGACTTTCCCTTGGTGACAATGGCTGTTTTGTCATTTCTAGGGTGTTTGTGTTTAGCTGTAATTTTTTTCTTTCTCACATACAGTACCCACACAAATTATATCTTGTTTTTATCGTCATAAGAAGCGCTTTCATTAGATACCATTATGTTCATTATATCTTATAATTTACTACAAAAAAAAATCATAAAATATGATGAAAATTTTTTAAAAACCCACTTTTTCTAACTTTGACCTAAAATATAATTTACACAAATAAAATCATTAAAAAAGACCCCGTCTAAATAGTTTCTTAATGTACTCCCGAGTTCAAAAATATGCATGTTTCCATATTTTTCGGTATTTTTTTGCAAGTTATGGGGCAAAAACCAAAAATAGTGTTTTTTGTTTTTTTTCTATATTGATCTTTTGACCCCAACCCGAACCCAAAATTTAACCCTAACACTAAATTTAACCCCAACTCTAATCCTTATTATATCCCTTAATATTTTTTAACTTTAATTTAATTTTAACCCTATCCCTTATGCTAAAAAATATTTAATTTTAACCCTTTAGGCTAATATAGCTAAATAACCTGTTTTTAATTAATTAAATATGTATTTTAAATTTTTTCCATTGCAATGCTACTAAACTACCACTAGGGGCAGTCAAGTAGCATATTCAGAGCGACGGAAGTGAAGTTACTTTCACTTCCGAAGCTCAGACCGGCAGAGGGCTTAGCCATATTGACGGAGCAGCATGCTCCGTCAATATGGCTCCCCACGATCGCACGATTCACGATGGGGCGATCGTGGGGGTCCCAAAATAGAAATTTCGGTGCTGGCTATTGCCTCGATGTCGAGGCAAAAGACCAGCACTGTTAAAGCGGTTTTCGCGATTGTTGATCGCGAAAACCGCTTCATTCACTGCAGGACGTGCCAGGCACGTCCTTTGTCGTTAAAGGAGTCTCTCCCAGGACGTGCCTTGCACGTCCTTTGTCGGCAAGGGGTTAAAGCCTCTCCGCTCTCATGAAATCCAGTAATATCAATGTAATTACTGTATAGAGTAAATAAATCCCTGTTACTGTGATGTAGCTGTGATGTGAGGCATGGTTGGGTACCTGCCGTTGGCGTGTCAGGTCTGCACACGTGTCATTGTATGACCCTTTGTGGGTGTGGGGGAGTCTGAGCATGCATGGAAAGGCTATATCACAGGTTAAGGGGGCTGCACACTGAATACACTGCTGTGCACTGCATCAGGCGTGTCTGGGATTTATAACTTGTGGCAAAATCCCAGATAAAAACTGGATAATGGATCTTTTTGGATAACGGATTTCTGGGTGAGGGATACTCAGCCTGTAGTGGTTTGTATTGTTATTGTCGTCACGTGTAAGATGGTATGATCTAGTATGATCTAGTATGATCTAGTATGATCTAGTATGATATAGTATGTCTGTAAATTCCGTCATGTTTTTATTAGACATTTTCAGAAATTGAAACATATAATTTCTTTTTTTTCCAACCTTGCGCAGGTCAAAGTGAAAATGTTTCTCCGACACAAACAATCCCACCTGAAGTGGCGAAAAACCTGAGGTTTGAAACGAAAGAAATTCAAGTTGATTCGGAGAGTTTATCACTTCCACAAGAGGCACAAAATGAAAGCTCTCCAGTTGTAAAGATTGAAACCGCAGAACGTTTGGCTCAAACCTGCACAGAAAAGGGAAATACTCAGGATTCAGCAGTTCAAACTAATTTCTACAATGATGTAGATGTGAAAGAATTGCCAAGTTCTCCAGATTCCTATTTGGTGCCGCCAAGCATTGTAGATTATGTCACGTCTGAAGGTAATAGTCCATCTCTTCCACAGACCGTATTCACTGAACAACAAGGAGATTTTTTAGGAAAAGAACAAGGTAATCTAGAAAGCGTTGAACTCCGTAACAACCTGTCCTATTCTAACGAGAGTGTGCAGACCCAAACAGTTATCGTTAAGGGGAATACTATAGAAAGTTCTGCGACCTCGCCATCAAAAACATACCAACAGAATTCTGAGCCTAAACCCAAACCTTCCAACGAGCTCACGAGAGACTACTTACCAAAGATTGGAATGACCACGTACAAAATAGTACCACAGAGATCGTTTGATGTGGAAAGGTATGTGGAGTGTGGAAGTCCCAAGGACGATCGGATCTCTGAATCTCTGTTTTTAAACCAGGAGCTCCAGATGGACTCAGTTATGAAGAGTACACCACCCCTTAGCTCTCCTGTTGAAAGCATGGAACTTTCTTCAGTCGTAAGAAATGGAAACTATATTCCTCAACATAGATCAGCTGAGCCCCTAAGCCCGGTGTCGAATAGTTCCACTCAAGCAAATCAAAGGCATATCTTAGCTTTAACAAGAAGTTTATCTTCTGCCCCTCAACTTCGGAGTGATAGTGTTCCTGAATTCAAACCCAAACCAAATGTTACAGGGTCAGTAAAAGCTCCAAGCTCTTTCTATTTGCAGATGCAAAGGCGAGCATCGGGAATGTATGTGACGTCCGCGATTGCCAAATCGGCAAAATCTTCTGATAATACTACTGAGCAAACACTTAAATTTAACGAACCATTCAAGCACAATTCACAGTTGAACAGCAGCACCAGTCATTCTCAGGTTGACAGATCACAGCCTCCTTTCACGCAAGATGAAAAAGAAAAGGCAACTTTTGTGGACAGATCATATGTGGCAAACTATAAGGACCTTGAAACAATCAACGACCGACACATTGAGGCTGAAAAAGAGACCACCACCTCTAATCCTACTTTCCTAATGCATTCCAGACACAGTGAAGTAAATCATGACTTTGGTTTAAGTGATGTTGACAAAATACATTCTGACAAGGTCAAAAAGCTGAGTTTGGACATCTTGGCACCTCTTGAGGAACAACGTTCCAAATCTGAGCAGATAAAATCAGGAGCGGTGGCTCCAGTGAAAGCTGCTTCCAAACCTTCTGAGTTAGTCCTTGACTGTAGATCAGTAGAGGTGTCTCCAACATCAGTCAGTCAAACTCTTCATTCTTTGAATTCACCGACTGGTCAACCAGTCACACTGAGCTTGCAAAAACTAAGGACCTTTGCCACGCCCAGACCGTTTCTTAGTTCCAATCCTTCCTTTTCTTCTTCTGGGACATCAGTAGTTAAACGCTCGCAATCATTCACCTCCAGCACCTCACCTGTTAGTCATCCATTAAAAGTGGACATCACCTCGGGATGGTCTTCTGTCGATTCTCCAGCTGAAATCGAGAATGAGTCTTTGTTCTCCTCAGTCGTTTCACACGAGGAATCTGTGGAAGATGCGGCACAGGTAATCTGTGCATGTATAATTTTATTTCTTTTTATCAGATTATTTGACTTGATTTGCTACAGAAATGCGGTTGTGGGGAGCCGTTCTACATTTTATGTTTAGTTGGGAAGCAAAGTAATAATATGGATTTTATGGGCCAACTATTAGTGAAACAGCACTCAAGTAGTGTGCATTGTCTATTATGAATTGTAGGCTCTCTTCATAAAAGTTAACAGATACTAAACCTTATAAATTGTTTTATGTCCTTTACAAATTAATCATATGATAAAAAACCCTATTTGAAAAATGACTGAAATTCTTGAATGGGTCATCCCTGCTCGACTGGATGATTGCAATCATTTTTGTCCATCAGGAATTAGATCGACCTCCTATATTGGCACATCCCTATTATCGGTAATATTGGCACATCCCTATTATCGGTAATATTGGCACATCCCTATTATCGGTAATATTGGCACATCCCTATTATCGGTAATATTGGCACATCCCTATTATCGGTAATATTGGCACATCCCTATTATCGGTAATATTGGCACATCCCTATTATCGGTAATATTGGCACATCCCTATTATCGGTAATATTGGCACATCCCTATTATCGGTAATATTGGCACATCCCTATAATCATTAATATTGGCACATCCCTATTATCGGTAATATTGGCACATCCCTATTATCGGTAATATTGGCACATCCATATTATCAGTAATATTGGCATATCCCTATTATCGGTAATATTGGCACATCCCTATTATCGGTAATATTGGCACATCCCTATTATCGGTAATATTGGCACATCCCTATTATCGGTAATATTGGCACATCCCTATTATCAGTAATATTGGCACATCCCTATTATCAGTAATATTGGCACATCCCTATTATCAGTAATATTGGCACATCCCTATGACCACTAGACTGTCCGAAGGCCTTTTATATAATGATATAGATTTTTATATGGTTTGGTAGGTAGCACTGCATTAATATGATTTGGTCAACAGAAACTTGCTCCTATTCCTACTCTGAGCATAGAGGCCAACGTGATAACCCAGAGCAGAGTATTATAAAATGACTTGCATTCTTCCCCTGGAGAATGAGCTGATGTTTTTCTCACATGATACTTTCTCACCACAAGGGGCGCTAATGGCTGGACGTGTTTCCCAAGATAATGGAACTCAGATCAATCACTGCAATTAACGTTGACTTTACAGCAAATTATAAAAATGTTGTATTATTTTTTTAACTTGGTTGAACGATCACCAGGCTGAACCCAATCAATCTGATTTGTCACTGGTCATTCATTTTATGTGTTTTATTTAACTCTGGTTTCCAACTGCCGATTTAAGATAAATCACTCTGGATAGTGTCTTTAGAAAAACGAGGTATTAATTACATCTTTAATCAGAATATATCAGGGGCTCTGATTGTACATGAACTGGAGCTATTGGAGAGTCTCATCCTGTTAATAGAAAGTGAGCAGAATTTGGCTTTATTAAGCACCCAATGCATTTCACTGGAAATGTTAAGCGATACCACGAATATATGAACACATGTTGATTAACGTTACATAAGTAACATATTTAACAATTTAACGGTGTTGTGCAAACAGCTTTGTTATTAATATTGCGTTCTATATTTCTGTTATAATAAGGTTAATGGTAAATTATTTTTGTTTTAATTCATAATCAAACCCATTTTAACCTTCTGATATCTTTTACTATATTAACATTTTGTTTTGTAGATACTAACCCCTGCATTAAAATACAGAGTGCATAGTCCACCTTCAAGTCCCGAAAAAAAGACTGCTGTACCTGTTCACAGCTCTGACCCTGAATTTATCCGTCAGAGTTTTCTGGCTGCCATCCGTTCTGGGGAGGCTGCTGCCAACCTGAAAAGGGTGAGTTAATTGAAGGACTGGCCAAGTATTGAATGTCTTACATCTTGTAATTGACAAGTAACTCAAGATCCGATGGTCACTGTCCGTTCCTGACCGTTAAAGAACATGATGTGTTTATTATGTTAAGGATAATGGATTGTAGCTGATTTCGTAAGATCTACTCAATCTCCTTCCTCCGATGTGTTAATTGATTGGACTAGTTTAGTAAAGATTTTAGACCGTGGTTAATCGTGGCACTGCATGTCCCGTGATACTCCGACATTCTTAAGGCTGACCGAGAACCATGGTACATGTGGTTTCCAAACATCTGCAATGTCAATGTTTGCTATCACTCAGTTTATCACTCCAACACTGGGCTTCCTGTGAGTGAACAGAGAGTTTAGACTGCTCTCTCTCCCTGATTTAAGCACTCTCTCGAACACCCACTGTCCCTATAAAACCCGCCCCCCTATCGTGCATGGTGAAGCAGGTCACAGATAATCCGCGCACACCCCGCTGTCACAGCTACTGGTTTATTACACTTTAATGGACTTTTAACTTATTACAGAGTCACGACACAGCATTGGGAGAATAAAACAATGGCCAATCATATTTATAACCTGCTATTCTGCCATCCATGGGGGGCTAGAGGATTTCACCGCAAGTTTAAACTCATTTCTCAGCCTTTATTTGAGTAACTGGGTAATGTTGGAGTACATTGCAGCAGAGTAGATTGGGAGTTCATGGCCGGTACAGGTAGTGTTATCCATTGGTGCACACTGAGATTGCACCACTATATGGCGCTGCTATGTGCGCCCCCCTCTGTTTGCAGCTAATGATTCCTTGGATTCATGGTGCTGGGAATCCGAACCTGTCTGAGAATTTGATAAATATCCCCCACGTTCCTTATTCTTAAATTAAAGGTCTGGCTCTGACTTGCACTAATGTCAGCCCGATGTCCCACGCGTCTTGTGAGCAAAAACTATTTAAATGTCACTGCTAATCCTGCGTGATTTTCAATTATACGTGAACTTTACATTAACCACGCCTGACGGAGTTTGACTTTTCACATTTCTGGACCGTTTCCTCATGTTTGTTTACGAAATCAATTTGAATAGGTAGACTAAGGTTTGGGGAGTTCCACGCTGCACCCCTAGCCTGATCATATCACCTCCAGGTGACCTTCAAACAACTTTCTGAGTTTTACTCTATCAGACTCATTAACATTGGGTCTTTTTCTCCAATACTGGGACAAACCATGCAAATCATATCTTCTAAAGCCAATACAGACGTCTGCAGTGCTCAGTCTGGTAAAATCGCTGCCCATAATCTGGTTTACATATCTGCAAGCATCACTGTATTCCCTTATGTCTTGCTCATATGAATCAAGGCTGCAGACAGTACGGTCTGAAATATTAAGTAACTGATACGGAGATAACCGTAGAATCAATGTGACTTGCAGAGGTGCAGTTGGCATCTCGGGAGTCTTCTTTGGATGCACGCTACATGAAAAGCAAGAGTGGCCGTGAGCGACGGAGGTGGGAACCTGATCCCCTCCCTCCCTCTCTAGTCGATCGGAGCTTATAAGTGGCAAGATTACAGCATCACTAGGACGTCAACCGTTTAGAAAATGAATCCGACCTGGAATGAGTGACACACTTTTTGGGGCGTTTTACCATACTGTGTGAGACTAGGAAGTAACATTTTAACCCTTTGTATTTCACATGTTTATAGTTAGAAACTGAATACATTAATATTTGTACATAACCCATCTGTTACCCCAACATGAGATCTTCATCAGCAACAACCCTAAACTTTAGACTTTATGTAATTAAAAAAATGAATCAATAAATGTTTGTCGTATTGGGATTATTAATTAACTGGTATATAACGTAATGTGAAATGTATCTATTTGGATGTTGAAATCTAAAGTGAAGAAGATCCATCACGGTCGTGTGTTAATCTGAATGTCAGGCATTTAGTGTGTACATTACATTAGTTCACATGATTGTATTGGATAGGGTTATGGTTACCCCTAACCCTACCGACACTAACAGAAAGATCAGTAAGAGCCATTGTAACCTATACAATAAATCACTTTTTCATTTCTTATTTTCTGATAATTACTAATTACACCTTTTTATGTTTTGGTATTTTTTTTTTTTGCCGCATAGAAGTAATGCATAGAAATCAGGTTTTGAGTCTAAGATGGCTGGGTATATTTCTGTCTTCTCTCTGTTGACATGAGACAAGTCTCCCATTGTTTATCTATCTTTAAAATAACCTCAATATTTTTTTCTTTTTGCAGAAATTTAACAAATGATCTGTGATTATATTGATTTCCAGTGATAGAGAGTTTGGTGTAAAATAACGGATTCCCTTTTTCCCTTTTTCAGATCAAGATACGCACAAACACTATATCGATTAATGGGCGATCTCAAATCAGCCATTCGCTTTCTACAGAAACGCAACACAGCGCCTAGAGTCTGTGCCAAATACACAGGATCCCAGTGCTGCCACCAAAACCCATTTCAAACTAAATGCTTACATGTTTTTGAGTTAAGTTAAAGCATATATTAATATATTAAAATGAGGTGAAATTATACTGCAGTCATTGGCTTACAGGAGATTTCAGGAAATGGTTTTTGATTTTTTTTTTTAGTAAATATTTGACCTCCTGTTTTTTTTTAATCACTCTAGAAATTGAATTTTCTTTTGATGGTTATTACACTTTAAATCAAAGAAATGAATCCAAAAAATCATTAGCTCTTTGTGTACTGTTTATTTGTCTGAGTTGCTGCATCTGTTTTTTTGTTTTTGTTTAAATTGTGTAATGATTTCTTGAGTTTAATTTACTGTATATAATAACTGCCATCATCGCCTCAATGTTACACAAGTAATTTAAATAAATCTGCTGCTAGCAGTGTTTAACCAAATTAAAATGTTACTGTATTCATGTCGTAGCCAAGAGGATATATCTGGAAGACATTCTATTGATAACCTGATGCTGTAAAAACCAAACCATTAAAAAAAAAAAAAGAAATGTTACATTTTGTGTTATTTTGCACCAAAAAGAGAAAAACCTCACAAATAAATGTACACCATCTCTTTCACTGACCAGTCTTCTTATGCAAAACAATCAATCATTAAAAAAAAAGGCTGATTTCTAGTGCTGTAGAGAAGTTGCAACAATAGTGTAATATAGCATGTGCCATGAAAGATGGTGTAATATAGCATGTGCCATGAAAGATGGTGTAATATAGCATGTGCCATGAAAGATGGTGTAATATAGCATGTGCCATGAAAGATGGTGTAATATAGCATGTGCCATGAAAGATGGTGTAATATAGCATGTGCCATGGAAGATGGTGTAATATAGCATGTGCCATAGAAGATGGTGTAATATAGCATGTGCCATGAAAGATGGTGTAATATAGCATGTGCCATGGAAGATGGTGTAATATAGCATGTGCCATGGAAAATGGTGTAATATAGCATGTGCCATGGAAGATGGAGTAATATAGCATGTGCCATGGAAGATGGTGTAATATAGCATGTGCCATGGAAGATGGTGTAATATAGCATGTGCCATGATAGATGGTGTAATATAGCATGTGCCATGGAAGATGGTGTAATATAGCATGTGCCATGGAAGATGGTGTAATATAGCATGTGCCATGAAAGATGGAGTAAAATAGCATGTGCCATGGAAGATGGTGTAATATAGCATGTGCCATGGAAGATGGTGTAATATAGCATGTGCCATGGAAGATGGTGTAATATAGCATGTGCCATGGAAGATGGTGTAATATAGCATGTGCCATGGAAGATGGTGTAATATAGCATGTGCCATGGAAGATGGTGTAATATAGCATGTGCCATGGAAGATGGTGTAATATAGCATGTGCCATGAAAGATGGTGTAATATAGCATGTGCCATGGAAGATGGTGTAATATAGCATGTGCCATGGAAGATGGTGTAATATAGCATGTGCCATGGAAGATGGTGTAATATAGCATGTGCCATGAAAGATGGTGTAATATAGCATGTGCCATGGAAGATGGTGTAATATAGCATGTGCCATGAAAGATGGAGTAAAATAGCATGTGCCATGGAAGATGGTGTAATATAGCATGTGCCATGGAAGATGGTGTAATATAGCATGTGCCATGGAAGATGGTGTAATATAGCATGTGCCATGGAAGATGGTACATAACCCATCGGGATGCATAACATGTTATTTTATGTTATGCATCAATGTACACTGTGTATACATTAGGCAGATTACATTTATAATACATAAATAGGAAAATAAATACAAATTCCTGCCTAACAAGCACGATAAACATTTGCATGTGATCTGAAAAGTGTACATTACAGTTAGCAGATGTGTTAGGAAATTATAAGCTTTAGGTATAAGTAATAATTTGAGGTTAAGCAACAATAGGGTCAGACAACTGTAACTGATACTGGCACGTCATGCAGATCCAATCCGCTGGCATACTGTGATCTGTCTGAAACTGGCACCGCTGAGGCGTCCCTCCAATCGCCTCCGACTCACAGCATGGGACAGGGAGAGCCTTATTACAGTATGGACACCCTAAGCACTTCCAATATATATAAGGGCCGGCGCCACCTATTGGCGAGGTAGGGGGATTGAGGCAGTCAGCACCGGGTGCAAGGTGAAGGTCCGCCCCCACCTCCAGGAGCAGCGAGGCTTGGTGCGTCACTGGGAGCAGCGGGCAGTACTAGCCCTGTGTGTTAGACACACACAGAGCTCAGACAGTGCTACTTGTGCACACTGATCATTCAGAGCATTGTATCTCCGATTCTCTGAATGATCAGTGTGCGCGAGTAGCACTGTCTGAGCTGTGTGTGTGTCTAACACACAGAGCAAATACTGCCCACTTCTCCCGGCGGTGCACAGATTAAAAAAAAAATGGGAGGGGGGGGAGGGGGTAGAGGAGAGAGACCATGGGAGGTGGGGGAATAGGCTTGGGAGTGAGAGGGGGACAGACAACAGACATGGGAGTGAGAGGGGGACAGACAAATATGGGGGGGGGGAGAACAGACATGGGAGTGAGGGGGGGACAGACAACAGAAATGGGGGGGACAGACCTTGGAGTTGGGGAGAACAGACCTTGGAGTTACACCTGGGAGTTGGGGAGAACAGACATGGGAGTTGGGGAGAACAGACATGGGAGTTGGGGAGAATAGACATGGGAGTTGGGGAGAGTAGACATGGGAGGGGGGAGAGAACATACAACAGATATTGGGGGAGGGACAGACATGGGAGTGAGGTGGGCACGGACAACAGCTATGGGGGAGAGGACAGACGGGAGGGGGCAACAGACATGGGTACAGAGAGAAGCGACAAAAGACATGGGAAGGGAGAGGGACAGACATGAGGGTGGAGAAGAGATAGACAGTGGGACACATTAATAAATTTACTTTTTCTTTAACAAGAAAAAAAATAGTGGCTTGTGTGTATGTGACTGTGTGTGTGTATGTGACTGTGTGTGTGTGTGTGTATGTGACTGTGTGTGTGTGTGTGTGTGTGTGACTGTGTGTGTGTGTGTGTATGTGACTGTGTGTGTGTTTATGTGACTGTGTGTGTGTGTGTGTAAATGTGTGCACGAGACTGTGTGTGTTTGTGTGATTGAAGTGTTGTAAGTAGGCGGGGTAATGGAAGGGACAATGGGCGGAGCCAAGAGGGAAGCAAAATGAGGATTTGCCTAGGGTGGCAAAAATTCTTGCACCAGCCCTGTGTGCGCAGGTACAAAGCAAACTACAGCTAAACAGCCATTGTCACAAAGGGTATAACATTTTCAAAACAGTCCAGTCCTTAAAGGGTTAAGCAGCTCTGTTTAATTCTGGCTGTAGAGATAGTTGTGTGTCTCTGGATTATTGTCCTGTTCTCACATTAGTTCAATGTTGACATTATAATGACATTGAATTGATATCGTGTCTGCTATAATTAGGTTTGATGTTCTGGAAACATATAAATGCGTGAGCCACGGTCCTGGGAATTGAGATTACACAAGATGGGGGGGGCTTGGGGGGCTGTCAACAGATCTTTACCTTAAAAACGATATATTTCAATATGTCATATGTATTTATACATTGTGTACCGCGCCACTCACTGTTTCTGCTTAAAGGACTGTCAGCAAAAAATGTTCTGCTTGTTTGAAAGATTACATCAAGACTCTTTAAATAGAATTTTTTAATGAAGGTATATAAATAAAGCACCTTATTAAGCCCTCTTTGCTCTGCGCTGTATAGCTCTCTGAGGCAGCAGACATGTTTAGAATCGTTGCTCTGTATAGCTCTCTGAGGCGGCAGACATGTTGTTTAGAATCTTTGCTCTGTATAGCTCTATCAGGTGGCGGACATGTTGTTTAGAATCTTTGCTCTGTATAGCTCTATCAGGGGGTGGACATGTTGTTTAGACTCTTTGCTCTGTATAGCTCAATCAGGAGGCGAACATGTTGTTTAGAATCTTTACTCTGTATAACTCTATCGGGGGCGGACATGTTGTTTAGAATCTTTACTCTGTATAACTCTATCGGGGGCGGACATGTTGTTTAGAATCTTTGCTCTGGATAGCTCTATTAGGGGGCGGACATGGTGTTTGCAATCTTTGCTCTATTAGGGGGCGGACATGGTGTTTGGAATCTTTGCTCTGTATAGCTCTATTAGGGGGCAGACATGTTGTATAGAATCTTTACTCTGTATAGCTCTCTCAGGCGGCATACATTTTGTTTATAATCTTTGCTCTGTATAGCTCTCTCAGGTGGCGGGCATGTTGTTTAGAATCTTTGCTCTATATAGCTCTATCAGGGGCGGACATGATGTTTAGAATCTTTGTTCTGTATAGCTCTATCAGGGGCAGACATGTTGTTTAGAATCTTTGCTCTGTATAGCTCTATCAGGGGGCAGACATGTTGTTTAGAATCCTTGCTCTCTATAGCTCTACAAGGTAGCAGACATGTTGTTTAGACTATTTGCTCTGTATAGCTCTATCAGGGGGCGGACATGGTGTTTGGAATCTTTGCTCTGTATAGCTCTCTCAGGCGGCATACATTTTGTTTAGACTCTTTGCTCTGTATAGCTCCATCAGGGGCGGACATGTTGTTTAGAAACATTGCTCTGTATAGCTCTATCAGGGAGTGGACATGTTGTTTAGAATCTTTGCTATGTATAGCTCTATCAGGGCAGACATGTTGTTTGGAATCTTTGCTCTGTGTAGCTCTATCGGCATACATGTTGTTTGGAATCTTTGCTCTGTGTAGCTCTATCAGGGCGGACATGTTATTTAGACTCTTTGCTCTGTATAGCTCTGTCAGGGTGGAACATGTTTGGAATCTTTGCTCTGAATAGCTCTATCAGGGGACGAACATGTTTAGAATCTTTGCTCTGTATAGCTCTATCAGGGGGAGGACATGTTTAGAATCTTTGCTCTGTATAGCTCTATCAGGGGGCGGGCATGTTGTTTAGAATCTTTGCATAATGTCTTTGGCTGGCTCTGCCGCCATTTGTAGACCGCTTGCATGTAAGGCCACTGACCAAACAACACACACAACGTGGACCCTTAGCCAATAGAAAACATGTTGTCTGATGAGCTGTCTATCACTATATCTCCTATAAGTTGATGGGTGTATATTGGAACAGAATAAAGACCTTCTACACACAGTGTCTGCAATCAACTATTAAATATGGTGGAAAGCTGGAGAGCTGAGTGGGAGGATCGGTAATAGCTACAAAGCTATTTGTGAGTAAATCAAACACATATAAGATATGCACACTTTTCATAAATACATAATAATGTACATATATATATATATATATAATAAGGTGTCCTTTTATTAAGCCCTGTTTATATACTGCTGATGATGGGTACAGGGGTGATGTTTGCCAATAAGAACATATGGAGCTTTAGCCACAAGGGAGAGTTATCCCCCCCTAGAGGTGGGATACTAATGGTGGCAGCGTGGATGATACTGCGCACAATGCCACATGAAAAGGTATGTATTACAAAATAATGTAAAATATAAAGTATAAAAAGCTAATACACCAAACAGGTGAAGCCCTGATGCAGCATAGGAGCTCTATGAAGTGCTTGTACCATTATTATCCCCTGTGTATATACTGGTGCATCGTTAGACGAATTTCCCACCACCCTTTCTACCACCAATTTTGCAACATATTAACGTTTCCTGATGAATAGATATCTTTATTTACTAAGAGAAATATCACTGAAATCTCAAGCGCTGAAGGACATGTGAATATAGTAAAATGCGTATAACTCTTTCACCCAGATAGTGAGTGTAATAAATGGCCCCTTACCTAATGCCAACAATTTAATCTTCAGAAAGATTAGGCATCTTTCAGGCAGAGAACAGGTCTAGTGAATCATTAAACTGGCTGTGGAGCTCAATAAAACGAATATGCAAATATATTATGGCTAACGAGAGAAAATCTGTATTCCAAATTATCATCGAGCCTGGATGGGGAAAAGTGTTGTATTAAGTGTGTATTTACTGCCACTGGCAGAGCACAGAACCCAATGTCATGACGGTCACCTCCATTCCTAATACTACACTCATTTCTTGGCTTCAGGGGGACGTAACGCAAAGTACTGTTTGCCCAACAAGCCGAATGGAGAGAAATGTAAAGGAGACGAATTTAGACACCTGAAATGTAGACAAAAGGAGACAAATCAAACCAGACAGGACGGGAAAGTGATAACGGGTGTGATCCAAACACAAGTGAACCCAGCCAATATATCAGACCATGGATGGTCAGACCATGGATGGTGTAGGGGTCTGCACAAGAGAGAAGTCTATTTTATTCCCAGCTGCCAGGGGATGCACTGAATATGACACTCTCCTATCTTATACTGACACCCCCCCCCCCCCCCCCATTCAGACGTGAATTTGAGTGCTAGGAGTGGATATCTCACTGGTAGTGTTATGTGTTGAGCATTTCATCCCCATGATTAATGCTAGTTTAATGATGTGGTGAGCATATTACACTGCTACAGGGCACAGTGCAATCTATAAACTGATGAATGAGCAGGACATTATTAGTGTCAGGAAGGGCTCCTCATGTCAGAATATAGCCTGGGTCACTAGATCAACCCAAAAAAACCAATAACATGCTCTGAATATAGCCTGGGTCTCTAGATCCTCCCAAAAAAACCAATAACATGCTCTGAATATAGCCTGGGTCTCTAGATCCACCCAAAAAAAAACAATAAAATGCTCTGAATATAGCCTGGGTCACTAGATCCTCCCAAAAAAAAACAATAAAATGCTCTGAATATAGCCTGGGTCACTAGATCAACCCAAAAAAACCAATAACATGCTCTGAATATAGCCTGGGTCTCTAGATCCACCCAAAAAAAAACAATAAAATGCTCTGAATATAGCCTGGGTCACTAGATCCTCCCAAAAAAAACAATAACATGCTCTGAATATAGCCTGGGTCTCTAGATCCACCCAAAAAAAACAATAACATGCTCTGACTATAGCCTGGGTCTCTAGATCCACCCAAAAAAAACAATAACATGCTCTGAATATAGCCTGGGTCACTAGATCCTCCCAAAAAAAACAATAACATGCTCTGAATATAGCCTGGGTCACTAGATCCACCAAAAAAAACCAATAACATGCTCTGAATATAGCCTGGGTCACTAGATCCACCCAAAAAAAATAATAAAATGCTCTGAATATAGCCTGGGTCACTAGATCCACCCAAAAAAAACAATAACATGCTCTGAATATAGCCTGGGTCACTAGATCCTCCCAAAAAAACAATAAAATGCTCTGAATATAGCCTGGGTCACTAGATCCTCCCAAAAAAACAATAAAATCCTCTGAATATAGCCTGGGTCACTAGATCCACCCAAAAAAACAATAACATGCTCTGAATATAGCCTGGGTCACTAGATCCTCCCCCAAAAAAAAAAAAAAATGCTCTGAATATAGCCTGGGTCACTAGATCCACCCAAAAAAAAAAAAAAAACAATAAAATGCTCTGAATATAGCCTGGGTCACTAGATCCACCAAAAAAAACCAATAAAATGCTCTGAATATAGCCTGGGTCACTAGATCCTCAGAAAAACCCAATAAAATGTTCTGAATATAGCCTGGGTCACTAGATCCACCCAAAAAAAACAATAACATGCTCTGAATATAGCCTGGGTCACTAGATCCACCAAAAAAAAAAACAATAAAATGCTCTGAATATAGCCTGGGTCACTAGATCCTCCCAAAAAAACCAATAACATGCTCTGAATATAGCCTGGGTCACTAGATCCACCAAAAAAAAAACAATAAAATGCTCTGAATATAGCCTGGGTCACTAGATCAACCCAAAAAAAAACAATAAAATGCTCTGAATATAGCCTGGGTCACTAGATCAACCCAAAAAAACAATAAAATGCTCTGAATATAGCCTGGGTCACTAGATCCACCAAAAAAAACAATAAAATGCTCTGAATATAGCCTGGGTCACTAGATCCACCAAAAAAAACAATAAAATGCTCTGAATATAGCCTGGGTCACTAGATCCACCAAAAAAACCAATAACATGCTCTGAATATAGCCTGGGTCACTAGATCCTCCCAAAAAAAAAAACAATAAAATGCTCTGAATATAGCCTGGGTCACTAGATCCACCAAAAAAACAATAAAATGCTCTGAATATAGCCTGGGTCACTAGATCCACCAAAAAAAAACAATAAAATGTTCTGAATATAGCCTGGGTCACTAGATCCACCAAAAAAAACAATAAAATGCTCTGAATATAGCCTGGGTCACTAGATCCACCAAAAAAAAACCAATAAAATGCTCTGAATATAGCCTGGGTCACTAGATCCACCAAAAAAAACAATAAAATGCTCTGAATATAGCCTGGGTCACTAGATCCACTCAAAAAAAACAATAAAATGCTCTGAATATAGCCTGGGTCACTAGATCCACCAAAAAAAACAATAAAATGCTCTGAATATAGCCTGGGTCACTAGATCCACCAAAAAAAAACCAATAAAATGCTCTGAATATAGCCTGGGTCACTCTGAATATAGCCTGGGTCACTAGATCCACCAAAAAAAAAAAACAATAAAATGCTCTGAATATAGCCTGGGTCACTAGATCCTCCCAAAAAACCCAATAACATGCTCTGAATATAGACTGGGTCACTAGATCCTCCCAAAAAACCCAATAAAATGCTCTGAATATAGCCTGGGTCACTAGATCCACCCAAAAAAAAACAATAAAATGCTCTGAATATAGCCTGGGTCACTAGATCCTCCCAAAAAAACAATAAAATGCTCTGAATATAGCCTGGGTCACTAGATCCTCCCAAAAAAACAATAAAATGCTCTGAATATAGCCTGGGTCACTAGATCCACCCGAAAAAACAATAAAATGTTCTGAATATAGCCTGGGTCACTAGATCCACCAAAAAAAACAATAACATGCTCTGAATATAGCCTGGGTCACTAGATCCTCCCAAAAAAAACAATAAAATGCTCTGAATATAGCCTGGGTCACTAGATCCTCCCAAAATAACCAATTAAATGCTCTGAATATAGCCTGGGTCACTAGATCCACCCAAAAAAAAACAATAAAATGCTCTGAATATAGCCTGGGTCACTAGATCCACCAAAAAAAACCAATAAAATGTTCTGAATATAGCCTGGGTCACTAGATCAACCAAAAAAAAACAATAAAATTCTCTGAATATAGCCTGGGTCACTAGATCCACCAAAAAACCCAATAAAATGTTCTGAATATAGCCTGGGTCACTAGATCCACCAAGAAAAAACAATAAAATGCTCTGAATATAGCCTGGATCACTAGATCCACCAAAAAAAAACAATAAAATGCTCTGAATATAGCCTGGGTCACTAGATCCACCAAAAAAAAAAAAAACAATAAAATGTTCTAAATATAGCCTGGGTCACTAGATCCACCAAAAAAAAACCAATAACATGCTCTGAATATAGCCTGGGTCACTAGATCCACCCAAAAAAAACAATAAAATGCTCTGAATATAGCCTGAGTCACTAGATCCTCCCAAAAAAACAATAAAATGCTCTGAATATAGCCTGGGTCACTAGATCCACCAAAAAAACAAACAATAAAATGCTCTGAATATAGCCTGGGTCACTAGATCCTCCCAAAAAAACAATAAAATGCTCTGAATATAGCCTGGGTCACTAGATCCACCAAAAAAAAAAAACAATAAAATGCTCTGAATATAGCCTGGGTCACTAGATCCTCCCAAAAAAACAATAAAATGCTCTGAATATAGCCTGGGTCACTAGATCCTCCCAAAAAAACAATAAAAATCTCTGAATATAGCCTGGGTCACTAGATCCACCCAAAAAAAAAACAATAAAATGCTCTGAATATAGCCTGGGTCACTAGATCCACCAAAAAACCCAATAAAATGTTCTGAATATAGCCTGGGTCACTAGATCCACCAAGAAAAAACAATAAAATGCTCTGAATATAGCCTGGGTCACTAGATCCACCAAAAAAAAACAATAAAATGCTCTGAATATAGCCTGGGTCACTAGATCCACCAAAAAAAAAACCAATAAAATGTTCTAAATATAGCCTGGGTCACTAGATCCACCAAAAAAAACCCAATAACATGCTCTGAATATAGCCTGGGTCACTAGATCCACCCCAAAAAAACAATAAAATGCTCTGAATATAGCCTGAGTCACTAGATCCTCCCAAAAAAACAATAAAATGCTCTGAATATAGCCTGGGTCACTAGATCCACCAAAAAAAAAAAACAATAAAATGCTCTGAATATAGCCTGGGTCACTAGATCCTCCCAAAAAAACAATAAAATGCTCTGAATATAGCCTGGGTCACTAGATCCACCAAAAAAAACAAACAATAAAATGCTCTGAATATAGCCTGGGTCACTAGATCCTCCCAAAAAAACAATAAAATGCTCTGAATATAGCCTGGGTCACTAGATCCTCCCAAAAAAACAATACAAATCTCTGAATATAGCCTGGGTCACTAGATCCACCCAAAAAAAAAAACAATAAAATGCTCTGAATATAGCCTGGGTCACTAGATCCACCAAAAAAACAATAAAATGCTCTGAATATAGCCTGGGTCACTAGATCCACCAAAAAAACCAATAACATGCTCTGAATATAGCCTGGGTCACTAGATCCTCCCAAAAAAAACAATAAAATGCTCTGAATATAGCCTGGGTCACTAGATCCTCCCAAAAAAAACAATAAAATGCTCTGAATATAGCCTGGGTCACTAGATCCTCCCAAAAAAACAATAAAATGCTCTGAATATAGCCTGGGTCACTAGATCCTCCCAAAAAAACAATAAAATGCTCTGAATATAGCCTGGGTCACTAGATCCACCAAAAAAAAAAAACAATAAAATGCTCTGAATATAGCCTGGGTCACTAGATCCTCCCAAAAAAACAATAAAATGCTCTGAATATAGCCTGGGTCACTAGATCCACCAAAAAAAAAAAAACAATAAAATGCTCTGAATATAGCCTGGGTCACTAGATCCTCCCAAAAAAACAATAAAATGCTCTGAATATAGCCTGGGTCACTAGATCCTCCCAAAAAAACAATAAAAATCTCTGAATATAGCCTGGGTCACTAGATCCACCCAAAAAAAAAAACAATAAAATGCTCTGAATATAGCCTGGGTCACTAGATCCACCAAAAAAACAATAAAATGCTCTGAATATAGCCTGGGTCACTAGATCCACCAAAAAAACCAATAACATGCTCTGAATATAGCCTGGGTCACTAGATCCTCCCAAAAAAAACAATAAAATGCTCTGAATATAGCCTGGGTCACTAGATCCTCCCAAAAAAAAACAATAAAATGCTCTGAATATAGCCTGGGTCACTAGATCCTCCCAAAAAAACAATAAAATGCTCTGAATATAGCCTGGGTCACTAGATCCACCAAAAAAAACCCAATAAAATGCTCTGAATATAGCCTGGGTCACTAGATCCTCCCAAAAAACCAATAAAATGCTCTGAATATAGCCTGGGTCACTAGATCCACCAAAAAAAAAACAATAAAATGCTCTGAATATAGCCTGGGTCACTAGATCCTCCCAAAAAAACAATAAAATGCTCTGAATATAGCCTGGGTCACTAGATCCACCAAAAAAAAAAAAAAACAATAAAATGCTCTGAATATAGCCTGGGTCACTAGATCCTCCCAAAAAAAACAATAAAATGCTCTGAATATAGCCTGGGTCACTAGATCCTCCCAAAAAAAACAATAAAATGCTCTGAATATAGCCTGGGTCACTAGATCCACCCAAAAAAAACAATAAAATGCTCTGAATATAGCCTGGGTCACTAGATCCTCCCAAAAAAAACAATAAAATGCTCTGAATATAGCCTGGGTCACTAGATCCACCAAAAAAAAAAAAAAAAAAATTCTCTGAATATAGCCTGGGTCACTAGATCCACCAAAAACAAAACGATAAAATGCTCTGAATATAGCCTGGGTCACTAGATCCACCCCAAAAAAAACAATAAAATGCTCTGAATATAGCCTGGGTCACTAGATCCACCCAAAAAAAACAATAAAATGCTCTGAATATAGCCTGGGTCACTAGATCCTCCCAAAAAAAACAATAAAATGCTCTGAATATAGCCTGGGTCACTAGATCCACCAAAAAAAAAAAAAAAAATGCTCTGAATATAGCCTGGGTCACTAGATCCACCAAAAACAAAACGATAAAATGCTCTGAATATAGCCTGGGTCACTAGATCCACCCCAAAAAAAACAATAAAATGCTCTGAATATAGCCTGGGTCACTAGATCCACCCAAAAAAAACAATAAAATGCTCTGAATATAGCCTGGGTCACTAGATCCACCAAAAAAAACCCAATAAAATGCTCTGAATATAGCCTGGGTCACTAGATCCACCAAAAAAAACAATAAAATGCTCTGAATATAGCCTGGGTCACTAGATCCACCCCAAAAAAATCAATAAAATGCTCTGAATATAGCCTGGGTCACTAGATCCACCAAAAAAAACAATAAAATGCTCTGAATATAGCCTGGGTCACTAGATCCACCAAAAAAACAATAAAATGCTCTGAATATAGCCTGGGTCACTAGATCCACCCAAAAAAAACAATAAAATGCTCTGAATATAGCCTGGGTCACTAGATCCACCAAAAAAAACAATAAAATGCTCTGAATATAGCCTTGGTCACTAGATCCACCCAAAAAAAACAATAAAATGCTCTGAATATAGCCTGGGTCACTAGATCCACCACAAAAACCCCATAACATACTCCGAATATAGCCTTTGGTGACTAGATCCACACACAAAAAAAAACCAATAACATGCACTGAATATATCATGGATCACTAAATCCAACACAAACATCACTAGATCCACCACAGACACAAATAGCATACACTAAATATAGCCTGAATCACTAGATCCACAACAAACACCAACAACATGCTCTTAATATAGCCTCGATCACTAGATCCACAACAAACACCAATAACTTGCTCCAAATATAGCCTCGATCACTAGATCCACAACAAACACCAATAACTTGCTCCAAATATAGCCTGGATCACTAGATCCACCAGAGTTATAAATAACATGCTCCAAATATAGCCTGAATCACTAGATCCACCACAGACACCAATAACATGCTCCGAATATAGCTTGGATTACTAGATCCACCACAGATACTAATAACATGATCTGAATATAGTCTGAATCACTAGATCCACCATAGACACCAATAACATGCTCCGAATATAGCCTGGATCACTAGATCCACAACAAACACTAATAGCATGCTCCAAATATATCCTTGATCACTAGATCCACAACAAACAACAATAACATGCTCTGAATATAGCCTGAATGACTAGATCCACAACAAACACCAATAACTTGCTCCAAATATAGCCTGGATCACTAGATCCACCAGAGTTATAAATAACATGCTCCAAATATAGCCTTAATCACTAGATCCACAACAAACACCAATAACTTGCTTCTAATATAGCCTGGATCACTAGATCCACCACAGACACCAATAACTTGCTCCTAATATAGCCTGAATGACTAGATCCACCACAAACACCAATAACATGCTCATAATATAGCCTGAATGACTAGATCCACAACAAACACCAATAACATGCTCTTAATATAGCCTGAATCACTAGATCCACAACAAACACCAATAACTTGCTCCAAAGATAGCCTGGATCACTAGATCCACCACAGATACTAATAACATGATCCGAATATAGTCGTAATCACTAGATCAACCAAAGACACCAATAACATGCTCCAAATATATCCTGAATCACTAGATCCACAACAAACACTAATAGCATGCTCCGAATATATCCTGGATCACTAGATCCCCAACAAACAACAATAACATGCTCCGAATATAGCCTGAATCACTAGATCCACAACAAACACCAATAACTTGCTCCAAATATAGCCTGGATCACTAGATCCACCAGAGTTATAAATAACATGCTCCAAATATAGCCTGGATCACTAGATCCACCAAAGACACCAATAACATGCTCCAAATATATCCTGGGTCACTAGATCCACCACAGACACCAATAACATGCTCCGAATATAACCTGGATCACTAGATCCACAACAAACACTAATAGCATGCTCCGAATATATCCTGGATCACTAGATCCACCACAGATACTAATAATATGCACTAAATATAGCCTGAATCACTAGATCCACCACAAATGCCAATAACATGCTCTTAATATAGCCGGGATCACTATATCCACAACAAACACCAATAACATGCTCCAAATATAGCCTTAATCACTAGATCCACAACAAACACCAATAACTTGCTCCCAATATAGCCTGGATCACTAGATCCACAACAAACACCAATAACTTGCTCCCAATATAGCCTGGATCACTAGATCGACCAGAGTCATAAATAACATTCTCTAAATATAGCCTTGGACAATAGATCCACCACAAAAACCAATAACATTCTACAAAGATAGCCTGGATCACTAGATCCACAACAAACACCAATAATTTGCTCCAAATATATCCTGGATCACTAGATCTACCACAGACACCAATAACATGCTCTGAATATAGCCTGGATCACTAGATCTACCACAAAAACAAATAACATGTAACATGCTCTGAATATAGCCTGAATCACTAAATCCTCCACAAACCCCAATAGCATGTTCCAAATACAGCCTGGGTCACTAGATCCAGTTTAACCTCAATGATTATGATCCACCATGTTTTACACACAGCTTTAGGACAGCTGTTGTTGTGTGAGTATCCATCTCTGTCATTGGATGGCATACTCATTGTGTGCGTATCCATCTCTGTCATTGGATGGCATACTCATTGTGTGCGTATCCATCTCTGTCATTGGATGCCATACTCATTGTGTGTGTATCCACCTCTTTCATTGGATGTCATACTCATTGTGTGTGTATTCACCTCTGTCATTGGATGGCATACTCATTGTGTGTGTATCCACCTCTTTCATTGGATGGCATACTCATTGTGTGTGTATCCACCTCTGTCATTGGATGGCATACTCATTGTGTGTGTATCCACCTCTTTCATTGGATGGCATACTCATTGTGTGTGTATCCACCTCTGTCATTGGATGGCATACTCATTGTGTGTGTATCCACCTCTTTCATTGGATGGCATACTCATTGTGTGCGTATCCATCTCTGTCATTGGATGGCATACTCATTGTGTGTGTATCCACCTTTGTCATTGGATGGCATACTCATTGTGTGTGTATCCACCTCTGTCATTGGATGGCATACTCATTGTGTGTGTATCCACCTCTGTCATTGGATGGCATACTCATTGTGTGTGTATCCACCTCTGTCATTGGATGGCATACTCATTGTGTGTGTATCCACCTCTGTCATTGGATGGCATACTCATTGTGTGCGTATCCATCTCTGTCATTGGATGGCATACTCATTGTGTGCGTATCCATCTCTGTCATTGGATGGCATACTCATTGAGTGTGTATCCACCTTTATCATTGGATGGCATACTCATTGTGTGTGTATCCACCTTTGTCATTGGATGGCATACTCATTGTGTGCGTATCCATCTCTGTCATTGGAGGGCATACTCATTGTGTGTGTATCCACCTTTATCATTGGATGGCATACTCATTGTGTGTGTATCCACCTCTTTCATTGGATGGCATACTCATTGTGTGTGTATCCACCTCTGTCATTGGATGGCATACTCATTGTGTGTGTATCCACCTCTGTCATTGGATGGCATACTCATTGTGTGTGTATCCACCTCTTTCATTGGATGGCATACTCATTGTGTGTGTATCCACCTCTTTCATTGGATGGCATACTCATTGTGTGTGTATCCACCTCTTTCATTGGATGGCATACTCATTGTGTGTGTATCCACCTCTTTCATTGGATGGCATACTCATTGTGTGTGTATCCACCTCTGTCATTGGATGGCATACTCATTGTGTGTGTATCCACCTCTGTCATTGGACGGCATACTCATTGTGTGCGTATCCATCTCTGTCATTGGATGGCATACTCATTGTGTGCGTATCCACCTCTGTCATTGGATGGCATACTCATTGTGTGCGTATCCACCTCTGTCATTGGATGGCATACTCATTGTGTGCGTATCCACCTCTGTCATTGGATGGCATACTCATTGTGTGTGTATCCACCTCTGTCATTGGATGGCATACTCATTGTGTGTGTATCCACCTCTGTCATTGGATGGCATACTCATTGTGTGTGTATCCACCTTTGTTATTGGATGGCATACTCATTGTGTGTGTATCCACCTCTGTCATTGGATGGCATACTCATTGTGTGTATATCCACCTCTGTCATTGGATGGCATACTCATTGTGTGTGTATCCACCTCTGTCATTGGATGGCACACTCATTGTGTGCGTATCCATCTCTGTCATTGGATGGCATACTCATTGTGTGTGTATCCACCTCTGTCATTGGATGGCATACTCATTGTGTGTGTATCCACCTCTTTCATTGGATGGCATACTCATTGTGTGTATCCACCTCTGTCATTGGATGGCATACTCATTGTGTGTGTATCCACCTCTGTCATTGGATGGCATACTCATTGTGTGTGTATCCACCTTTGTCATTGGATGGCATACTCATTGTGTGTGTATCCACCTCTTTCATTGGATGGCATACTCATTGTGTGTGTATCCACCTCTGTCATTGGATGGCATACTCATTGTGTGTGTATCCACCTCTGTCATTGGATGGCATACTCATTGTGTGTATCCACCTCTGTCATTGGATGGCATACTCATTGTGTGTGTATCCACCTCTGTCATTGGATGGCATACTCATTGTGTGTATCCACCTCTGTCATTGGATGGCATACTCATTGTGTGTGTATCCACCTCTGTCATTGGATGGCATACTCATTGTGTGTATCCACCTCTGTCATTGGATGGCATACTCATTGTGTGTGTATCCACCTCTGTCATTGGATGGCATACTCATTGTGTGTGTATCCACCTCTGTCATTGGATGGCATACTCATTGTGTGTGTATCCACCTCTGTCATTGGATGGCATACTCATTGTGTGTGTATCCACCTTTGTCATTGGATGGCATACTCATTGTGTGTGTATCCACCTCTGTCATTGGATGGCATACTCATTGTTTGTGTATCCACCTCTGTCATTGGATGGCATACTCATTGTGTGTGTATCCACCTCTGTCATTGGATGGCATACTCATTGTGTGTGTATCCACCTCTGTCATTGGATGGCATACTCATTGTGTGTGTATCCACCTCTTTCATTGGATGGCATACTCATTGTGTGTGTATCCACCTCTTTCATTGGATGGCATACTCATTGTGTGTGTATCCACCTCTGTCATTGGATGGCATACTCATTGTGTGTGTATCCACCTCTTTCATTGGATGGCATACTCATTGTGTGTGTATCCACCTCTGTCATTGGATGGCATACTCATTGTGTGTGTATCCACCTCTGTCATTGGATGGCATACTCATTGTGTGTGTATCCAACTCTGTCATTGGATGGCATACTCATTGTGTGTGTATCCACCTTTATCATTGGATGGCATACTCATTGTGTGTGTATCCACCTTTGTCATTGGATGGCATACTCATTGTGTGTGTATCCACCTCTGTCATTGGATGGCATACTCATTGTGTGTGTATCCACCTTTGTCATTGGATGGCATACTCATTGTGTGTGTATCCACCTCTGTCATTGGATGGCATACTCATTGTCTGTGTATCCACCTCTGTCATTGGATGGCATACTCATTGTGTGTGTATCCACCTCTGTCATTGGATGGCATACTCATTGTGTGTGTATCCACCTCTGTCATTGGATGGCATACTCATTGTGTGTGTATCCACCTCTGTCATTGGATGGCATACTCATTGTGTGTGTATCCACCTCTTTCATTGGATGGCATACTCATTGTGTGTGTATCCACCTCTTTCATTGGATGGCATACTCATTGTGTGTGTATCCACCTCTTTCATTGGATGGCATACTCATTGTGTGTGTATCCACCTCTGTCATTGGATGGCATACTCATTGTGTGTGTATCCACCTCTGTCATTGGACGGCATACTCATTGTGTGCGTATCCATCTCTGTCATTGGATGGCATACTCATTGTGTGCGTATCCACCTCTGTCATTGGATGGCATACTCATTGTGTGCGTATCCACCTCTGTCATTGGATGGCATACTCATTGTGTGCGTATCCACCTCTGTCATTGGATGGCATACTCATTGTGTGTGTATCCACCTCTGTCATTGGATGGCATACTCATTGTGTGTGTATCCACCTCTGTCATTGGATGGCATACTCATTGTGTGTGTATCCACCTTTGTTATTGGATGGCATACTCATTGTGTGTGTATCCACCTCTGTCATTGGATGGCATACTCATTGTGTGTATATCCACCTCTGTCATTGGATGGCATACTCATTGTGTGTGTATCCACCTCTGTCATTGGATGGCACACTCATTGTGTGCGTATCCATCTCTGTCATTGGATGGCATACTCATTGTGTGTGTATCCACCTCTGTCATTGGATGGCATACTCATTGTGTGTGTATCCACCTCTTTCATTGGATGGCATACTCATTGTGTGTATCCACCTCTGTCATTGGATGGCATACTCATTGTGTGTGTATCCACCTCTGTCATTGGATGGCATACTCATTGTGTGTGTATCCACCTTTGTCATTGGATGGCATACTCATTGTGTGTGTATCCACCTCTTTCATTGGATGGCATACTCATTGTGTGTGTATCCACCTCTGTCATTGGATGGCATACTCATTGTGTGTGTATCCACCTCTGTCATTGGATGGCATACTCATTGTGTGTATCCACCTCTGTCATTGGATGGCATACTCATTGTGTGTGTATCCACCTCTGTCATTGGATGGCATACTCATTGTGTGTATCCACCTCTGTCATTGGATGGCATACTCATTGTGTGTGTATCCACCTCTGTCATTGGATGGCATACTCATTGTGTGTATCCACCTCTGTCATTGGATGGCATACTCATTGTGTGTGTATCCACCTCTGTCATTGGATGGCATACTCATTGTGTGTGTATCCACCTCTGTCATTGGATGGCATACTCATTGTGTGTGTATCCACCTCTGTCATTGGATGGCATACTCATTGTGTGTGTATCCACCTTTGTCATTGGATGGCATACTCATTGTGTGTGTATCCACCTCTGTCATTGGATGGCATACTCATTGTTTGTGTATCCACCTCTGTCATTGGATGGCATACTCATTGTGTGTGTATCCACCTCTGTCATTGGATGGCATACTCATTGTGTGTGTATCCACCTCTGTCATTGGATGGCATACTCATTGTGTGTGTATCCACCTCTTTCATTGGATGGCATACTCATTGTGTGTGTATCCACCTCTTTCATTGGATGGCATACTCATTGTGTGTGTATCCACCTCTGTCATTGGATGGCATACTCATTGTGTGTGTATCCACCTCTTTCATTGGATGGCATACTCATTGTGTGTGTATCCACCTCTGTCATTGGATGGCATACTCATTGTGTGTGTATCCACCTCTGTCATTGGATGGCATACTCATTGTGTGTGTATCCAACTCTGTCATTGGATGGCATACTCATTGTGTGTGTATCCACCTTTATCATTGGATGGCATACTCATTGTGTGTGTATCCACCTTTGTCATTGGATGGCATACTCATTGTGTGTGTATCCACCTCTGTCATTGGATGGCATACTCATTGTGTGTGTATCCACCTTTGTCATTGGATGGCATACTCATTGTGTGTGTATCCACCTCTGTCATTGGATGGCATACTCATTGTCTGTGTATCCACCTCTGTCATTGGATGGCATACTCATTGTGTGTGTATCCACCTCTGTCATTGGATGGCATACTCATTGTGTGTGTATCCACCTCTGTCATTGGATGGCATACTCATTGTGTGTGTATCCACCTCTGTCATTGGATGGCATACTCATTGTGTGTGTATCCACCTCTTTCATTGGATGGCATACTCATTGTGTGTGTATCCACCTCTTTCATTGGATGGCATACTCATTGTGTGTGTATCCACCTCTGTCATTGGATGGCATACTCATTGTGTGTGTATCCACCTCTGTCATTGGATGGCATACTCATTGTGTGTATCCACCTCTGTCATTGGATGGCATACTCATTGTGTGTGTATCCACCTTTATCATTGGATGGCATACTCATTGTGTGTGTATCCACCTCTGTCATTGGATGGCATACTCATTGTGTGCGTATCCACCTCTGTCATTGGATGGCATACTCATTGTGTGTGTATCCACCTCTGTCATTGGATGGCATACTCATTGTGTGTATCCACCTCTGTCATTGGATGGCATACTCATTGTGTGTGTATCCACCTCTGTCATTGGATGGCATACTCATTGTGTGTATCCACCTCTGTCATTGGATGGCATACTCATTGTGTCTGTATCCACCTCTGTCATTGGATGGCATACTCATTGTGTGTATCCACCTCTGTCATTGGATGGCATACTCATTGTGTGTGTATCCACCTCTGTCATTGGATTGCATACTCATTGTGTGTGTATCCACCTCTTTCATTGGATGGCATACTCATTGTGTCTGTATCCACCTCTGTCATTGGATGGCATACTCATTGTGTGTGTATCCACCTCTGTCATTGGATGGCATACTCATTGTGTGTGTATCCACCTCTTTCATTGGATGGCATACTCATTGTGTGTGTATCCACCTCTGTCATTGGATGGCATACTCATTGTGTGTGTATCCACCTCTGTCATTGGATGGCATACTCATTGTGTGTGTATCCACCTCTGTCATTGGATGGCATACTCATTGTGTGTGTATCCACCTTTATCATTGGATGGCATACTCATTGTGTGTGTATCCACCTCTGTCATTGGATGGCATACTCATTGTGTGTGTATCCACCTCTGTCATTGGATGGCATACTCATTGTGTGTGTATCCACCTTTGTCATTGGATGGCATACTCATTGTGTGTGTATCCACCTCTGTCATTGGATGGCATACTCATTGTGTGTGTATCCACCTCTGTCATTGGATGGCATACTCATTGTGTGTATCCACCTCTGTCATTGGATGGCATACTCATTGTGTGTGTATCCACCTCTGTCATTGGATGGCATACTCATTGTGTGTGTATCCACCTCTGTCATTGGATGGCATACTCATTGTGTGTGTATCCACCTTTATCATTGGATGGCATACTCATTGTGTGTGTATCCACCTCTGTCATTGGATGGCATACTCATTGTGTGTGTATCCACCTTTATCATTGGATGGCATACTCATTGTG
The DNA here is from genome assembly GCA_036172795.1 of Pelodytes ibericus. Classification (NCBI taxonomy): domain Eukaryota; kingdom Metazoa; phylum Chordata; class Amphibia; order Anura; family Pelodytidae; genus Pelodytes; species Pelodytes ibericus. The sequence continues at coordinate 1,325,361 of CM069864.1, forward strand.
TGCGTATCCACCTCTGTCATTGGATGGCATACTCATTGTGTGCGTATCCATCTCTGTCATTGGATGGCATACTCATTGTGTGAGTATCCATCTCTGTCATTGGATGGCATACTCATTGTGTGCGTATCCATCTCTGTCATTGGATGGCATACTCATTGTGTGTGTATCCACCTCTTTCATTGGATGGCATACTCATTGTGTGAGTATCCATCTCTGTCATTGGATGGCATACTCATTGTGTGCGTATCCATCTCTGTCATTGGATGGCATACTCATTGTGTGTGTATCCACCTCTGTCATTGGCTGGCATGCTCATTGTGTGCGTATCCATCTCTGTCATTGGATGGCATACTCATTGTGTGAGTATCCATCTCTGTCATTGGATGGCATACTCATTGTGTGCGTATCCATCTCTGTCATTGGATGGCATACTCATTGTGTGTGTATCCACCTCTGTCATTGGATGGCATACTCATTGTGTGTATCCACCTCTGTCATTGGATGGCATACTCATTGTGTGTGTATCCACCTTTATCATTGGATGGCATACTCATTGTGTGTGTATCCACCTCTGTCATTGGATGGCATACTCATTGTGTGTGTATCCACCTCTGTCATTGGATGGCATACTCATTGTGTGTGTATCCACCTCTTTCATTGGATGGCATACTCATTGTGTGTGTCTATCCAACTCAGCGGAATAAACGTTCACCTATACCTGTAAACTTATTCCGAGCTGATAATGTTACTGGCCCTGGTTATCTTTGAAAGACGTACTGACCTTCTTATGGCAAGGAGTTTACAAGGCCACTGTTATCTCTACAAGGATAACGTTTCACGGAGTCTCCTCTCTTATGATGTCATCAAAGGGTTTCCCAGTGTTTCTCATATAATGTATATATATATATTAGTTATTTTTCTTCACACTAAAGACGTTTGAGAAAAATAGTTATTTTTCTGATTGTGAAGATAATAAACATGTCTGTATGTGCTCTTATTTATTCAAAAAACAATGGTGAACCCAGCGCTGTAATCTCAGCTTCAGCAGCACTTAGGCAGTGTGTCCCTAAACCACACACAGTACAATAAACAAAACAAAAGATCATATTAAAAACACCCTGAAAGAAAAGACTATTCTAAATGAGAACCAAATTAATTATGTGGTAGAAGGGATAGAAATAATTTTAAATCACAATTTTTTTTGGTTCTTGCAAGCTTTTTAACTCCAACGTCCAGGTACGGCTATGTGGACCAGGTTCACCCCCAGTAATGCCAATATATGTATGTCCCAGTGGGAAAATATATACATCTGGGGTAAACATGACTGGGAGGCGAACCTGGTCCTATATTATAGATATATTGACGATTTAATCTTTATATGGAAAGGGACTGAAGATGATCTAAACTCCTTTTTTAAATACATACATAATAACAATAGGAATATTATTCTAAATACCATATACAGTAAGGAGTGTATCACCTTCTTGGATTTAGAGATTTTCATAGAGAATGGCCAAATTAAAACTATGAACCACTTCAAAAAAGTTGATGCAAATAATTTTATTGAAACATCCAGCTGTCATTATCCTCCTTGGTTGAGAGGTATTCCAAAAAGCCAATGCACCCGAATAAGAAGAAACTGTACTGATTTAAGTAATTATACTGAACAAACTAATATACTGCAGGAAAAAGGGTAGGATAGCATAGATCGTACTATTACAGAAATAGCAGAGGTAGATAGGAGCCAACTCCTATATAAAGGTAAGGAAAAAAACGAATTTCAAAACAAGATTCCAATTATTTTTAATTATAATAATAAGTCCCAAAGTATAAAAAAGGTTATCAAAAACATTGAGAAATTCTACAAGTTGAGGCATTGAAAGAAATCATACCTGATGTCCCCTCAGTCATTTTTAGAGGGACACCTAATTTAAAACAAAAACTAACCACAAACTATACTAGCCAGTTAAAACCTAAAACCAAAGCACCAAGTCACTTTCTCACCAGAAAGCCAGGTTTTTATGGTTGTTTAAATTCTATAGGCTGTAAATCTACTACTCATCAAAAATATCCAATTACTCAATTCTGTTCGCCAAAATTATGATATAAAGAGTTTATTACGGTGTTCGACCGTCAGTGTGGTCTACCTTATAGAATTCCCATGTGACTTAAAGTATATAGGTAGGGCAAAAAGACAAATAAAAAAGAGGATTGAAGAACACGTAAGAAACATAAGGAATGGATTAACGACTCATAGCCTCTCCAAACATTTTTTAGATTACCATCAAATATACCCAAAAGAATTAATATTCTGTGCTATAGAAAAAGTAGAAAAACACTGGCCAGGAGGTGACAACATTCAAAATATTGGTAGAAAAGAAATGAAATGGGTTTTTAATCTGGCCACGTTAAAACCACAAGGGCTGAATGACGATTTTGACCTTCACAATTTTATGTAGTGTTGTTTTAATAATTGCTTATGTAACAAGCTAACAAGATGTGATTGGATTTCTTTTTTTATCATTAGATTAAAATGCATATGCATATTTCTTTTTCTCTTAGATATCTTTTAAAACATTTTTTTTTAACATATATCTTCTTTTAATATTTTTTTAACAAATGTTTGGATTCAATAAAGGTTATTTGTAATAATATATACATATTTTTAATCCGTCCCATTTTGATTAAACTATTATGCAAACGGAAATACTTCCAATCGTATATTTAGTTTGCTTGTAGCTTCTAATGTTCATCTTGTCTAGAATAAAACACTTGTCTCTGTTTAAATTGTCCCCAATATGTGCGAGGCAAGAGAAATCTGAATCAAAACCAAAATGAAAGAACATTAGTCTCGCGAGATGATGACGTTTGCGGAAGCGATTTGCACCCACCGCCATCAAGAGCAACGATAAAAGCGCCATTTCAATGCAGGGAGTCCGGACACCAGGTTGAAGCCCACGGAGGGCAAAACGCGTAGCGGACTCGACTTTCCTGCTTCCTTCAAATTCTATGTTATTTTATTTTCTATTTATAGTTTTTATCTGTAAATTATTGCTGGAGGATACTTACATTTGTGGCTGTGTGGCGCACACTTTGTATGTAAAACCCCCATGTAAGCAGATATTTGGTTCATTAAATGTGTCCACCTTTCATCTACTAATCAGATGCCTGTTGTTATGTTTTTGAGCCAATTTATATAGAAGATTGGCAACACCAGACCTCAACTGACAACAACATCTATTTGAAGTGAAATATTACTCTGCCAGTCTGTGAGTGCATTCCCTCATGGGGGACAAGGTTTCTCCTGGTTTAATTTCTAAAGATTTTATTACACAACTGTCACCCAAAAAGGTGTTGAATTTTTTACATCCCCAGTTTAGTTAAGCGCACTTTATGTTCTTTTATTGTGCTCTTATTTATTATATGATCACTAAATACTTAGTATATTTAAAATAATGTTTATTTTGGTACATGCTCCCAAAGTGTTTAACCAGAAAGAATACATTGAAATATCTCTGGTTTTCAAGTATGTCCTTTGCAGAAGCGTCATTCTAACTCGTAAAGTGAGCACAAGTTAAAATACAAAAGATGAAGTTATGTTTAGGAAAGATTGCATCAAGCATGGGCATTTTAAACAGAAATGCTTTAACCCCTTCGCGACAATGGACGTGTCAGGCACATCCAGCCGCCAACTCTGTTGCTGACAATGGACATGCCGGACACGTCCTGCGGTGAAACGAGCAGTTTTCACAATCAACGATCGTTAAAACTGCTCTGCTGGTGCTGCTCGTATCGAGGCAATAAGCAGCACCGAAATTCAGGGGTAGTAATGTTGTTTAGAATCTTTGCTCTGTATAGCTCTATCAGGGGGAGGACATGTTGTTTAGAATCTTTGCTCCGTATAGCTCTATCAGGGGGAGGACATGTTGTTTAGAATCTTTGCTCTGTATAGCTCTATCAGAGGGGGGGCATGTTGTTTAGAATCTTTGCTCTGTATAGCTCTATCAGAGGGGGGACATGTTGTTTAGAATCTTTGCTCTGTATAGCTCTATCAGAGGGGGGACATGTTGTTTAGAATCTTTGATCTGTATAGCTCTATCAGGAGGCAGACATGTTGTTTAGAATCTTTGCTCTGTATAGCTCTATCAGAGGGGGGACATGTTGTTTAGAATCTTTGCTCCGTATAGCTCTATCAGGGGGAGGACATGTTGTTTAGAATCTTTGCTCTGTATAGCTCTATCAGAGGGGGGGCATGTTGTTTAGAATCTTTGCTCTGTATAGCTCTATCAGAGGGGGGACATGTTGTTTAGAATCTTTGCTCTGTATAGCTCTATCAGAGGGGGGACATGTTGTTTAGAATCTTTGATCTGTATAGCTCTATCAGGAGGCAGACATGTTGTTTAGAATCTTTGCTCTGTATAGCTCTATCAGAGGGGGGACATGTTGTTTAGAATCTTTGCTTTGTATAGCTCTATCAGAGGGGGGACATGTTGTTTAGAATCTTTGCTCTGTATAGCTCTCTCAGGCGGCAGACATGTTGTTTAGAATCTTTGCTCTGTATAGCTCTATCAGGGGGAGGACATGTTGTTTAGAATCTTTGCTCTGTATAGCTCTATCAGGGGGCGGACATGTTGTTTAGAATCTTTGCTCTGAATAGGTCTATCAGAGGGGGCGGACATGTTGTTTAGAATCTTTGCTCTGTATAGGTCTATCAGAGGGTGGACATGTTGTTTAGAATCTTTGCTCTGTATAGCTCTATCAGGGGTAGTCATGTGGTTTTGAATACAGAACACAGGAGGACTGCTCCCAGTTGCGGCTGAGGTGCTCCAAACGCCGGCAAGAAGTACCAGAACCAGTTAAGTGTGCAGGTAAAATGGGGATTTATTGAATACAAAAATGTAAAATATAATAGGAAACTGGGTACAAAACAAACATGTTGTTCTGAATCTTTGCTCTGTATAAGTTTTATATTTCTGTTATTGAAAATATGTTAATAAAGCTGCGACCATTCTCACCCTTGCTTGGTGTCTGTCTAAATTATTTCAGGAATATTTACTTTATCATTTCTCCAGCAGCCAAGTACCGTATTGCCCTCTTTTGCTCTGTCAGGGGGAGGACATCTTGGATAAGATAATTTTTTTCTTAATTTCACCCAGGATGCTAAACAACATGTCCTCCTCTGATACAGCTATACCGAGCAAAGTTTCTAAACAACATGTCCATCATCTGATAGAGCTATACCGAGCAAAGTTTCTAAACAACATGTCCATCATCTGATAGAGCTATACAGAGCAAAGATTCTAAACAACATGTCCACCCCCTGATTGAGCTATACAGAGCAAAGATTCTAAACAACATGTCTGCCCCCTGATAGAGCTATACAGAGCAAAGATTCTAAACAACATGTCCACCCCTGATAGAGCTATACAAAGCAAAGATTCTAAACAACATGTCTGCCCCCTGATAGAGCTATACCGAGCAAAGATTCTAAACAACATGTCCGCCCCCTGATAGAGTTATACAGAGCAAAGATTCTACACAACATGTCTGCCCCCTGATAGAGTTATACAGAGCAAAGATTGTAAACACCATGTCTGCTCCCTGATAGAGCTATACAGAGCAAGGAATCTAAACAACATGTCCACCCCCAGATAGACCTACTCAGAGCAAAGATTCTAAACAACATTACTACCCCAATAGAGCTATACAGAGCAAAGATTCTAAACAACATGTCCGCCCCTGATAGAGCTATACAGAGCAAATATTCTAAACAACATGTCCACCCCCTGATAGAGCTATACAGAGCAAAGATTCCAAACAACATGACTACCCCTGATAGAGCTATAAAGAGCAAAATTTCTAAACAGCATGTCCACCCCCTGATAGAGCTATACAGAGCAAAGATTCTAAACAACATGTCCACCCCTGATAGACCTATTAAGAGCAAAGATTCTAAACAACATTACTACCCCAATAGAGCTATAAAGAGCAAAGATTCTAAACAACATGCCCGCCCCTGATAGAGCTATTCAGAGCAAAGATTCTAAACAACATGACTAACTCTGATAGAGCTATACATAGCAAAGTTTCTAAACAACATGTCTGCCCTCTGATAGAACTATACAGAGCAAAGATTCTAAACAACATGTCCTACCCCTGATAGAGCTATACAGAGCAAAGATTCTAAACAACATCTCTGCCCCTTGATAGAGCAATACAGAGCAAAGGTTCTAAACAGCATGTCCACCCCCTGTCCCTGATAGAGATATACAGAGCAAATATTCAAAACAACATGACTAACTCTGATAGAGCTATACATAGCAAAGTTTCTAAACAACATGTCGCCCCCTGATAGAACTATACAGAGCAAAGATTCTAAACAACATGTCCTCCCCCTGATAGAGCTTTACAGAGCAAAGATTCTAAACAACATCTCTGCCCCCTGATAGAGCAATACAGAGCAAAGGTTCTAAACAACATCTCTGCCCCCTGATAGAGCAATACAGGGCAAAGGTTCTAAACAACATGTCTGCCCCCTGATAGAGTTATACAGAGCAAAGATTCTAACTAACATGTCTGCCCCCTGATAGACCTATTCAGAGCAAAGATTGTAAACAACATCACTACCCCTGATAGAGCTATACAGAGCAAAGATTGTAAACAACATTTCCACCCCTGATAGAGCTATACAGAGCAAAGATTCTAAATAACATGTCCGCCTCGTGATAGAGCTATACAGAGCAAAGATTGTAAACAACATGTCTGCCCCCTGATAGAGCTATACAGAGCAAAGAGTCTAAACAACATGTCCGCCCCCTGATAGAGCTATACAGAGCAAAGATTCCTAACATCATGTCCACCACCTGAAAGAGCTATACAGAGCAAAGAGTCTAAACAACATGTCCACCGCCTGATAGAGCTATACAGAGCAAAGATTGTAAACAACATGTCTGCCCCCTGATAGAGCTATACAGAGCAAAGATTCTAAACAACATGTCCACTGCCTGATAGAGCTATACAGAGCAAAGATTGTAAACAACATGTCTGCCCCCTGATAGAGCTATACAGAGCAAAGAGTCTAAACAACATGTCCGCCCCCTGATAGAGCTATACAGAGCAAAGATTCTAAACAACATGTCCGCCCCTGATAGAGCTATACAGAGCAAAGATTCTAAACAACATGTCCTCCCCCTGATAGAGCTATACAGAGCAAAGATTCTAAACAACATGTCCTCCCCCTGATAGAGCTATACAGAGCAAAGATTCTAAACAACATGTCCACTGCCTGATAGAGCTATACAGAGCAAAGATTGTAAACAACATGTCTGCCCCCTGATAGAGCTATACAGAGCAAAGCGTCTAAACAACATGTCCACCCCCAGATAGACCTACTCAGAGCAAAGATTCTAAACAACATTACTACCCCAATAGAGCTATACAGAGCAAAGATTCTAAACAACATGTCCGCCCCTGATAGAGCTATACAGAGCAAAGATTCTAAACAACATTTCCACCCCTTGATAGAGCTATACAGAGCAAAGATTCTAACCAACATGTCTGCCCCATATCTACATTTCATGCAAATAAACATAGCTTCATTTTTTGCTCACGGTCGCCCTTTAAAAGCTATTTAAGCCATACTACAGATACCATCCACTTGCCAAGTGTAAAACATATAAATTACATCAATCAATCTTCCCTTGGATAAAGTCCTCTGGAAATGTCAGACTCTGTGATGGTTTAAAGGGAAAGTAACACTAGAAATGAAGCTTTGTTTTATTGTAGAACAATAACATGTCATGCTTTACACACAGTGCAGAGTCCGGATAATGCGGCTGGATGTTACAGACAGATTATAAGATCTCAGCATCATAAAAACAGGACTTGCAAAAAGGTTCATTAAACAGCTTTAGCAAAGGGTTAAAAAAAGCAGTGAATCTTGTTGTTAAAATGAGTTTATTACTAAAGGAATAAGTGGCTGCCAATAATACTCATTGTGTGCAAGGTACACGCTGCTAACAGAGACAGAAATCAACTTGTCTCAAGGATAAACTGTGTGAGAGAAAAGTTCAAGGCAGTTTGAGATTCTCCTTGTACAAGATAAAAAGCAAATCTTGTACATTTCCAGGGAAAGAACAGTTTATTCATCATATTACTGCTCGATTCCTGCAAATCCCCCCTGATAATACCACTCATACCCCCATATCACCCCTGATAATACCACTCATACCCCCATATCACCCCTGATAATACAACTCATACCCCCATATCACCCCTGATAATACCACTCATACCCCCATATCACCCCTGATAATACCACTCATACCCCCATATCACCCCTGATAATACCACTCATACCCCCATATCACCCCTGATAATACCACTCATACCCCCATATCACCCCTGATAATACCACTCATACCCCCATATTACCACTGATAATACCACTCATACCCCCATATTACCCCTGATAATACCACTCATACCCCCATATCACCCCTGATAATACCACTCATACCCCCATATCACCCCTGATAATACCACTCATATCCCCATATCACCCCTGATAATACCACTCATACCCCCATATTACCCCTGATAATACCACTCATACCCCCATATTACCCCTGATAATACCACTCATACCCCCATATCACCCCTGATAATACCACTCATACCCCCATATCACCCCTGATAATACCACTCATATCCCCATATTACCCCTGATAATACCACTCATACCCCCATATCACCCCTGATAATACCACTCATACCCCCATATCACCCCTGATAATACCACTCATATCCCCATATCACCCCTGATAATACCACTCATACCCCCATATTACCCCTGATAATACCACTCATACCCCCATATTACCCCTGATAATACCACTCATACCCCCATATTACCCCTGATAATACCACTCATACCCCCATATCACCCCTGATAATAACACTCATACCCCCATATCACCCCTGATAATACCACTCATACCCCCATATTACCCCTGATAATACCACTCATACCCCCATATCACCCCTGATAATACCACTCATACCCCCATATCACCCCTGATAATACCACTCATACCCCCATATTACCCCTGATAATACCACTCATACCCCCATATTACCCCTTATAATACCACTCATACCCCCATATTACCCCTGATAATACCACTCATACCCCCATATCACCCCTGATAATACCACTCATACCCCCATATCACCCCTGATAATACCACTCATACCCCCATATTACCCCTGATAATACCACTCATACCCCCATATCACCCCTGATAATACCACTCATACCCCCATATCACCCCTGATAATACCACTCATACCCCCATATTACCCCTGATAATACCACTCATACCACCATATTACCCCTGATAATACCACCCATACCCCCATATCACCCCTGATAATACCACCCATACCCCCATATCACCCCTGATAATACCACTCATACCCCCATATCACCCCTGATAATACCACTCATACCCCCATATCACCCCTGATAATACCACTCATACCCCCATATCACCCCTGATAATACCACTCATACCCCCATATTACCCCTGATAATACCACTCATACCCCCATATCACCCCTGATAATACCACTCATACCCCCATATCACCCCTGATAATACCACTCATACCCCCATGTTACCCCTGATAATACCACTCATACCCCCATATTACCCCTGATAATACCACTCATACCCCCATATTACCCCTGATAATACCACTCATATCCCCATATCACCCCTGATAATACCACTCATACCCCCATATTACCCCTGATAATACCATTCATACCCCATATCACCCCTGATAATACCACTCATACCCCCATATCACCCCTGATAATACCACTCATACCCCCATATTACCCCTGATAATACCACTCATACCCCCATATCACCCCTGATAATACCACTCATACCCCCATATTACCCCTGATAATACCACTCATACCCCCATATTACCCCTGATAATACCACTCATACCCCCATATTACCCCTGATAATACCACTCATACCCCCATATTACCATATTACCCCTGATAATACCACTCATACCCCCATATTACCCCTGATAATACCACTCATACCCCCATATCACCCCTGATAATACCACTCATACCCCCATATCACCCCTGATAATACCACTCATACCCCCATATCACCCCTGATAATACCACCCATACCCCCATATTACCCATGATAATACCACTCATACCCCCATATCACCCCTGATAATACCACTCATACCCCCATATTACCACTGATAATACCACTCATGCCCCATATCACCCCTGATAATACCACTCATACCCCCATATCACCCCTGATAATACCACTCATACCCCCATATTACCCCTCGTATTACCACTCATACCGCCATATTAACCCTCATATTACCACTCCTACCACTATATTACCACTTGTAACTCCATATTACCCCTCATATTATCACTCGTACCCCCATGTTACCCCTTGTATTACTACTCATACCACCATATTACCCCTAATATTACCACTCGTACCCCATATAACACCTCATATTACCACTCATACCACCACTTGTACCCCCATATTACCACTCTTACTCCCATATTTCCCCTCATATTACCACTTGTACCCCCACATTACCCCTCATATTAGTACTCAAACCCCCATATTACCACTTGTACCAACATATTACCCCTCATATACAAATAGATCAGGTCACTGCTGATACTGCAACATGTTGTCCGTGTAAAACACTGGACGTTTCATAGTATACACTCACAAAAACACTTGTTAGGAGAGGATAGAAATGATCAAAGCACAAGCAATGACTGGTTAATCCCCTCACCTTTAGACCCCCAGAGCCGTCACGTACAATAAAAAGGGGAAACATGTCCTTCAAGTCTCTCTGGTGCCGGCTATAACTGTCCAAGATCACCTGTGTGACTTCAAATATACAGAGACAGTGCTCTATGTTACACCTGTGCCGACCTACTGTCCGAGATCACCTGTGTGACTTCAAATATACAGAGACAGTGCTCTATGTTACACCTGTGCCGACTTACTGTCCGAGATCACCTGTGTGACTTCAAATATACAGAGACAGTGCTCTATGTTACACTTGTGCCGACCTACTGTCCAAGATCACCTGTGTGACTTCAAATATACAGAGACAGTGCTCGGTTACACCTGTGCCGACCTACTGTCCGAGATCACCTCTGTGACTTCAAATATACAGAGACAGTGCTCTATGTTACACCTGTGCCAACTGTCCGAGATCACCTGTGTGACTTCAAATATACAGAGGCAGTGCTCTATGTTACACCTGTGCCAACTGTCCGAGATCACCTGTGTGACTTCAAATATACAGAGACAGTGCTCTATGTTACACCTGTGCCGACCTACAGTCCGAGATCACCTCTGTGACTTCAAATATACAGAGACAGTGCTCTGTTACACCTGTGCCGACCTACTGTCCGAGATCACCTCTGTGACTTCAAATATACAGAGACAGTGCTCTATGTTACACCTGTGCCGACTTACTGTCCGAGATCACCACTGTGACTTCAAATATACAGAGACAGTGCTCTATGTTACACCTGTGCCGACCTACTGTCCGAGATCACCTCTGTGACTTCAAATATACAGAGACAGTGCTCTATGTTACACCTGTGCCGACCTACAGTCCGAGATCACCTCTGTGACTTCAAATATACAGAGACAGTGCTCTGTTACACCTGTGCCGACCTACTGTCCGAGATCACCTCTGTGACTTCAAATATACAGAGACAGTGCTCTATGTTACACCTGTGCCGACTTACTGTCCGAGATCACCACTGTGACTTCAAATATACAGAGACAGTGCTCTATGTTACACCTGTGCCGACTTACTGTCCGAGATCACCACTGTGACTTCAAATATACAGAGACAGTGCTCTATGTTACACCTGTGCCGACCTACTGTCCGAGATCACCTCTGTGACTTCAAATATACAGAGACAGTGCTCTATGTTACACCTGTGCCGACTTACTGTCCGAGATCACCTGTGTGACTTCAAATATACAGGGACAGTGCTCTGTGTTACACCTGTGCCGACTTACTGTCCGAGATCACCTCTGTGACTTCAAATATACAGAGACAGTGCTCTATGTTACACCTGTGCCGACTTACTGTCCGAGATCACCTGTGTGACTTCAAATATACAGAGACAGTGCTCTATGTTACACCTGTGCCGACTTACTGTCCGAGATCACCTCTGTGACTTCAAATATACAGAGACAGTGCTCTATGTTACACCTGTGCCTAATATCCGAGATCACCTGTGTGACTTCAAATATACAGAGACAGTGCTCCATGTTACACCTGTGCCGATCTACTGTCCGAGATCACCTGTGTGACTTCAAATATACAGAGACAGTGCTCTATGTTACACCTGTGCCAACTGTCCGTGATCACCTGTGTGACTTCAAATATACAGAGACAGTGCTCTATGTTACACCTGTGCCGACCTACTGTCCCAGATCACCTGTGTGACTTCAAACATACAGAGACAGTGCTCTATGTTACACCTGTGCCGACTTACTGTCCGAGATCACCTGTGTGACTTCAAATATACAGGGACAGTGCTCTATGTTACACCTGTGCCTAATATCCGAGATCACCTGTGTGACTTCAAATATACAGAGACAGTGCTCTATGTTACACCTGTGCCGACCTACTGTCCGAGATCACCTCTGTGACTTCAAATATACAGAGACAGTGCTCTATGTTACACCTGTGCCTAATATCCGAGATCACCTGTGTGACTTCAAATATACAGAGACAGTGCTCTATGTTACACCTGTGCCGACCTACTGTCCGAGATCACCTGTGTGACTTCAAATATACAGAGACAGTGCTCTATGTTACACCTGTACCGACCTACTGTCCCATATCACCTCTGTGACTTCAAATATACAGAGACAGTGCTCTGTGTTACACCTGTGCCGACCTACTGTCCGAGATCACCTGTGTGACTTCAAATATACAGAGACAGTGCTCTATGTTACACCTGTGCCAACTGTCCGTGATCACCTGTGTGACTTCAAATATACAGAGACAGTGCTCTATGTTACACCTGTGCCGACCTACTGTCCGAGATCACCTCTGTGACTTCAAATATACAGAGACAGTGCTCTATGTTACACCTGTGCCGACTTACTGTCCGAGATCACCTGTGTGACTTCAAATATACAGGGACAGTGCTCTATGTTACACCTGTGCCGACTTACTGTCCGAGATCACCTCTGTGACTTCAAATATACAGAGACAGTGCTCTATGTTACACCTGTGCCGACTTACTGTCCGAGATCACCTGTGTGACTTCAAATATACAAAGACAGTGCTCTATGTTACACCTGTGCCGACTTACTGTCCGAGATCACCTCTGTGACTTCAAATATACAGAGACAGTGCTCTATGTTACACCTGTGCCTAATATCCGAGATCACCTGTGTGACTTCAAATATACAGAGACAGTGCTCCATGTTACACCTGTGCCGACCTACTGTCCGAGATCACCTGTGTGACTTCAAATAAATAGAGACAGTGCTCTATGTTACACCTGTGCCAACTGTCCGTGATCACCTGTGTGACTTCAAATATACAGAGACAGTGCTCTATGTTACACCTGTGCCGACCTACTGTCCCAGATCACCTGTGTGACTTCAAACATACAGAGACAGTGCTCTATGTTACACCTGTGCCGACTTACTGTCCGAGATCACCTGTGTGACTTCAAATATACAGGGACAGTGCTCTATGTTACACCTGTGCCTAATATCCGAGATCACCTGTGTGACTTCAAATATACAGAGACAGTGCTCTATGTTACACCTGTGCCGACCTACTGTCCGAGATCACCTCTGTGACTTCAAATATACAGAGACAGTGCTCTATGTTACACCTGTGCCTAATATCCGAGATCACCTGTGTGACTTCAAATATACAGAGACAGTGCTCTATGTTACACCTGTGCCGACCTACTGTCCCAGATCACCTCTGTGACTTCAAATATACAGAGACAGTGCTCTGTTACACCTGTGCCGACTTACTGTCCGAGATCACCTGTGTGACTTCAAATATACAGAGACAGTGCTCTGTGTTACACCTGTGCCGACCTACTGTCCGAGATCACCTGTGTGACTTCAAATATACAGAGACAGTGCTCTATGTTACACCTGTGCCGACTTACTGTCCGAGATCACCTGTGTGACTTTAAATATACAGAGACAGTGCTCCATGTTACACCTGTGCCGACTTACTGTCCGAGATCACCTGTGTGACTTCAAATATACAGAGACAGTGCTCAATGTTACACCTGTGCCTAATATCCGAGATCACCTCTGTGACTTCAAATATACAGAGACAGTGCTCTATGTTACACCTGTGCCTAATATCCGAGATCACCTCTGTGACTTCAAATATACAGAGACAGTGCTCCATGTTACACCTGTGCCGACTTACTGTCCGAGATCACCTGTGTGACTTCAAATATACAGAGACAGTGCTCTATGTTACACCTATGCCAACTTACTGTCCGAGATCACCTGTGTGACTTCAAATATACAGAGACAGTGCTCCATGTTACACCTGTGCCGACCTACTGTCCGTGATCACCTCTGTGACTTCAAATATACAGAGACAGTGCTCTATGTTACACCTGTGCCGACTTACTGTCCGAGATCACCTGTGTGACTTAAAATATACAGAGACAGTGCTCTATGTTACACATGTGCCGACCTACTGTCCGAGATCACCTGTGTGACTTCAAATATACAGAGACAGTGCTCTATGTTACACCTGTGCCGACCTACTGTCCGAGATCACCTCTGTGACTTCAAATATACAGGGACAGTGCTCTATGTTACACCTGTGCCAACTTACTGTCCGAGATCACCTGTGTGACTTCAAATATACAGAGACAGTGCTCTATGTTACACCTGTGCCAACTGTCCGAGATCACCTGTGTGACTTCAAATATACAGAGACAGTGCTCTATGTTACACCTGTGCCGACCTACTGTCCGAGATCACCTCTGTGACTTCAAATATACAGGGACAGTGCTCTATGTTACACCTGTGCCAACTGTCCGAGATCACCTGTGTGACTTCAAATATACAGAGACAGTGCTCTATGTTACACCTGTGACAACTGTCCGAGATCACCTGTGTGACTTAAAATATACAGAGACAGTGCTCTATGTTACACCTGTGCCGACTGTCCGAGATCACCTGTGTGACTTCAAATATACAGAGACAGTGCTCTATGTTACACCTGTGCCTAATATCCGAGATCACCTGTGTGACTTCAAATATACAGAGACAGTGCTCCATGTTACACCTGTGCCGACCTACTGTCCGAGATCACCTGTGTGACTTCAAATAAATAGAGACAGTGCTCTATGTTACACCTGTGCCAACTGTCCGTGATCACCTGTGTGACTTCAAATATACAGAGACAGTGCTCTATGTTACACCTGTGCCGACCTACTGTCCCAGATCACCTGTGTGACTTCAAACATACAGAGACAGTGCTCTATGTTACACCTGTGCCGACTTACTGTCCGAGATCACCTGTGTGACTTCAAATATACAGGGACAGTGCTCTATGTTACACCTGTGCCTAATATCCGAGATCACCTGTGTGACTTCAAATATACAGAGACAGTGCTCTATGTTACACCTGTGCCGACCTACTGTCCGAGATCACCTCTGTGACTTCAAATATACAGAGACAGTGCTCTATGTTACACCTGTGCCTAATATCCGAGATCACCTGTGTGACTTCAAATATACAGAGACAGTGCTCTATGTTACACCTGTGCCGACCTACTGTCCCAGATCACCTCTGTGACTTCAAATATACAGAGACAGTGCTCTGTTACACCTGTGCCGACTTACTGTCCGAGATCACCTGTGTGACTTCAAATATACAGAGACAGTGCTCTGTGTTACACCTGTGCCGACCTACTGTCCGAGATCACCTGTGTGACTTCAAATATACAGAGACAGTGCTCTATGTTACACCTGTGCCGACTTACTGTCCGAGATCACCTGTGTGACTTTAAATATACAGAGACAGTGCTCCATGTTACACCTGTGCCGACTTACTGTCCGAGATCACCTGTGTGACTTCAAATATACAGAGACAGTGCTCAATGTTACACCTGTGCCTAATATCCGAGATCACCTCTGTGACTTCAAATATACAGAGACAGTGCTCTATGTTACACCTGTGCCTAATATCCGAGATCACCTCTGTGACTTCAAATATACAGAGACAGTGCTCCATGTTACACCTGTGCCGACTTACTGTCCGAGATCACCTGTGTGACTTCAAATATACAGAGACAGTGCTCTATGTTACACCTATGCCAACTTACTGTCCGAGATCACCTGTGTGACTTCAAATATACAGAGACAGTGCTCCATGTTACACCTGTGCCGACCTACTGTCCGTGATCACCTCTGTGACTTCAAATATACAGAGACAGTGCTCTATGTTACACCTGTGCCGACTTACTGTCCGAGATCACCTGTGTGACTTCAAATATACAGAGACAGTGCTCTATGTTACACATGTGCCGACCTACTGTCCGAGATCACCTGTGTGACTTCAAATATACAGAGACAGTGCTCTATGTTACACCTGTGCCGACCTACTGTCCGAGATCACCTCTGTGACTTCAAATATACAGGGACAGTGCTCTATGTTACACCTGTGCCAACTTACTGTCCGAGATCACCTGTGTGACTTCAAATATACAGAGACAGTGCTCTATGTTACACCTGTGCCAACTGTCCGAGATCACCTGTGTGACTTCAAATATACAGAGACAGTGCTCTATGTTACACCTGTGCCGACCTACTGTCCGAGATCACCTCTGCTACTTCAAATATACAGGGACAGTGCTCTATGTTACACCTGTGCCAACTGTCCGAGATCACCTGTGTGACTTCAAATATACAGAGACAGTGCTCTATGTTACACCTGTGACAACTGTCCGAGATCACCTGTGTGACTTCAAATATACAGAGACAGTGCTCTATGTTACACCTGTGCCGACTGTCCGAGATCACCTGTGTGACTTCAAATATACAGAGACAGTGCTCCATGTTACACCTGTGCCGACCTACTGTCCAAGATCACCTGTGTGACTTCAAATATACAGAGACAGTGCTCTATGTTACACCTGTGCCGACTTACTGTCCGAGATCACCTGTGTGAATTCAAATATACAGAGACAGTGCTCTATGTTACACCTGTGCCGACCTACTGTCCGAGATCACCTGTGTGACTTCAAATATACAGAGACAGTGCTCCATGTTACACCTGTGCCGACTTACTGTCCGAGATCACCTGTGTGACTTCAAATATACAGAGACAGTGCTCTATGTTACATCTGTGCCGACCTACTGTCCGAGATCACCTGTGTGACTTCAAATATACAGAGACAGTGCTCTGTTACACCTGTGCCGACTTACTGTCCGAGATCACCTGTGTGACTTCAAATATACAGAGACAGTGCTCTGTGTTACACCTGTGCCGACCTACTGTCCGAGATCACCTGTGTGACTTCAAATATACAGAGACAGTGCTCTATGTTACACCTGTGCCGACTTACTGTCCGAGATCACCTGTGTGACTTTAAATATACAGAGACAGTGCTCTATGTTACACCTGTGCCTAATATCCGAGATCACCTCTGTGACTTCAAATATACAGAGACAGTGCTCTATGTTACACCTGTGCCGACCTACTGTCCGAGATCACCTGTGTGACTTCAAATATACAGAGACAGTGCTCTATGTTACACCTGTGCCAACTTACTGTCCGAGATCACCTGTGTGACTTCAAATATACACAGACAGTGCTCTATGTTACACCTGTGCCAACTGTCCGAGATCACCTGTGTGACTTCAAATATACAGGGACAGTGCTCTATGTTACACCTGTGCCGACCTACTGTCCGAGATCACCTCTGTGACTTCAAATATACAGAGACAGTGCTCTATGTTACACCTGTGGCGACTGACTGTCCGAGATCACCTGTGTGACTTCAAATATACAGGGACAGTGCTCTATGTTACACCTGTGCCGACTTACTGTCCGAGATCACATGTGTGACTTCAAATATACAGAGACAGTGCTCTATGTTACACCTGTGCCGACTTACTGTCCGAGATCACCTGTGTGACTTCAAATATACAGAGACAGTGCTCTATGTTACACCTGTGCCAACTGTCCGAGTTCACCTCTGTGACTTCAAATATACAGGGACAGTGCTCTATGTTACACCTGTGCCAACTGTCCGAGATCACCTGTGTGACTTCAAATATACAGAGACAGTGCTCTATGTTACACCTGTGCCAACTGTCCGAGATCACCTGTGTGACTTCAAATATACAGAGACAGTGCTCTATGTTACACCTGTGCCAAATATCCGAGATCACCTCTGTGACTTCAAATATACAGAGACAGTGCTCTATGTTACACCTGTGCCGACCTACTGTCCGAGATCACCTGTGTGACTTCAAATATACAGAGACAGTGCTCTATGTTACACCTGTGCCAACTTACTGTCCGAGATCACCTGTGTGACTTTAAATATACAGAGACAGTGCTCTATGTTACACCTGTGCCTAATATCCGAGATCACCTGTGTGACTTCAAATATACAGAGACAGTGCTCTATGTTACACCTGTGCCGACTGTCCGAGATCACCTGTGTGACTTCAAATATACAGAGACAGTGCTCTATGTTACACCTCTGCCAACTTACTGTCCGAGATCACCTGTGTGACTTCAAATATACAGAGACAGTGCTCTATGTTACACCTGTGCCAACTGTCCGAGATCACCTGTGTGACTTCAAATATACAGGGACAGTGCTCTATGTTACACCTGTGCCGACCTACTGTCCGAGATCACCTCTGTGACTTCAAATATACAGAGAGAGTGCTCTATGTTACACCTGTGCCGACTTACTGTCCGAGATCACCTGTGTGACTTCAAATATACAGGGACAGTGCTCTATGTTACACCTGTGCCGACTTACTGTCCGAGATCACATGTGTGACTTCAAATATACAGAGACAGTGCTCTATGTTACACCTGTGCCGACTTACTGTCCGAGATCACCTGTGTGACTTCAAATATACAGAGACAGTGCTCCATGTTACACCTGTGCCGACCTACTGTCCGAGATCACCTCTGTGACTTCAAATATACAGAGACAGTGCTCTATGTTACACCTGTGCCTAATATCCGAGATCTCCTGTGTGACTTCAAATATACAGAGACAGTGCTCCATGTTACACCTGTGCCGACCTACTGTCCGAGATCACCTGTGTGACTTCAAATATACAGAGACAGTGCTCTATGTTACACCTGTGCCAACTGTCTGAACTTACCTGTGTGACTTCAAATATACAGAGACAGTGCTCTATGTTCCACCTGTGCCTAATATCCGAGAACAGCTCTGTTACTTCAAATATACAGAGACAGTGCTCTATGTTACACCTGTGCCGACCTACTGTCCCAGATCACCTGTGTGACTTCAAATATACAGAGACAGTGCTCTATGTTACACCTGTGCCAACTGTCCGTGATCACCTTTGTGACTTCAAATATACAGAGACAGTGCTCTATGTTACACCTGTGCCGACTGTCCGTGATCACCTGTGTGACTTCAAATATACAGAGACAGTGCTCTATGTTACACCTGTGCCGACCTACTGTCCCAGATCACCTGTGTGACTTCAAATATACAGAGACAGTGCTCTATGTTACACCTGTGCCAACTGTCCGTGATCACCTGTGTGACTTCAAATATACAGAGACAGTGCTCTATGTTACACCTGTGCCGACCTACTGTCCCAGATCACCTGTGTGACTTCAAATATACAGAGACAGTGCTCTATGTTACACCTGTGCCAACTGTCCGTGATCACCTGTGTGACTTCAAATATACAGAGACAGTGCTCTGTGTTACACCTGTGCCGACTTACTGTCCGAGATCACCTGTGTGACTTCAAATATACAGAGACAGTGCTCTATGTTACACCTGTGCCGACCTACTGTCCCAGATCACCTGTGTGACTTCAAATATACAGAGACAGTGCTCTATGTTACACCTGTGCCGACCTACTGTCCGAGATCACCTCTGTGACTTCAAATATACAGAGACAGTGCTCTATGTTACACCTGTGCCTAATATCCGAGATCACCTGTGTGACTTCAAATATACAGAGACAGTGCTCTATGTTACACCTGTGCCGACTTACTGTCCGAGATCACCTGTGTGACTTCAAATATACAGAGACAGTGCTCTATGTTACACCTGTGCCGACTTACTGTCCGAGATCACCTGTCTGACTTCAAATATACAGAGACAGTGCTCCATGTTACACCTGTGCCGACCTACTGTCCGAGATCACCTGTGTGACTTCAAATATACAGAGACAGTGCTCCATGTTACACCTGTGCCAACTTACTGTCCGAGATCACCTGTGTGACTTCAAATATACAGAGACAGTGCTCTATGTTACACCTGTGCCAACTGTCCGAGATCACCTGTGTGACTTCAAATATACAGAGACAGTGCTCTATGTTACACCTGTGCCGACCTACTGTCCGAGATCACCTCTGTGACTTCAAATATACAGAGACAGTGCTCTGTTACACCTGTGCCGACTTACTGTCCGAGATCACCTGTGTGACTTCAAATATACAGAGACAGTGCTCTGTGTTACACCTGTGCCGACCTACTGTCCGAGATCACCTGTGTGACTTCAAATATACAGAGACAGTGCTCTATGTTACACCTCTGCCGACTTACTGTCCGAGATCACCTGTGTGACTTCAAATATACAGAGACAGTGCTCCATGTTACACCTGTGCCAACTGTCCGAGATCACCTGTGTGACTTCAAATATACAGAGACAGTGCTCTATGTTACACCTGTGCCGACCTACAGTCCGAGATCACCTGTGTGACTTCAAATATACAGAGACAGTGCTCTATGTTACACCTGTGCCAACTTACTGTCCGAGATCACCTGTGTGACTTCAAATATACAGAGACAGTGCTCTATGTTACACCTGTGCCGACTTACTGTCCAAGATCACCTGTGTGACTTCAAATATACAGAGACAGTGCTCTATGTTACACCTGTGCCGACCTACTGTCCGAGATCACCTGTGTGACTTCAAATATACATAGACAGTGCTCTATGTTACACCTGTGCTGACACTAGAAGGGATTATTTCTATCATACATTGCTTTCACAATTAAATGTAGATTAAGTCTTGATTATCCAGGTGAGTCCCACTGCCTCAGAGTTAGAAAGAACTGAAAGATGAAATTAGAGGGTCTACTTAATATGCACAATCCATCCTGAATAAAATCAAACAAATCCCCAAATGTGGCTACTCGATCTCCCGGAATTCACAACCATATCGCACTTTGGTCTGTTTGGAAACCGAAGCTTTGAAGTTTTTCAGATCAGAATTTTTTTTACCATAATATATATATATATATATGTCCGAAATATGCCCTGAACAACCCCGAATAAGCTCTTAATTCAGATAAAATAGCGCCTTTGGGCATTTACAGTTCGTTAGATCTGATATGGTGAATTTAAATGAAAAAGTAAAAAAATGAAAAAAATAAGAAGCCCCCTCCCTCTGCAACCAAGAGACTGCAGCTGACCCCATAAATAAAAAAAAAAAACACCACAGCCCCAATTAAAATTCAGGAGCCCGGGAGAGTAGCCCTGTTTTATTCTAATAATAAACAGGGATGGAAACCGGCAAAATGTTTATTAATTGTATAATTTTTTGCAGTTTCTCTTAAAACCCCCACATTATTCCTCGTGTAGAGAAGCCTTGTTAACCCTAACACTTTGGAATCATATTTTAAGGTGTATGTGGTGGAACAATAAAAGGTTGTACTTTGTTCGTATATACGATAATGCAACATACTGTGATGTTAACATTAATACTCGGATTTTCTATCCATTCCTTGAAATTGCTATAATAAATATACCCGTTGGTCTGAAAGTTGTGCGTTCTAATTACAGCGGAAATGACCCAAATTATGTCTGGTGATATTGGATAATGTTATAGTGTTCCAATAATTGAACTTTAATAATTTTAGGTGAATGTAGCAACTGGTCGAGGCAGCTCAGTAACTGCAATCTGTCACTGGTCGAGGCAGCGCAGTAACTGCAATCTGTCACTGGTCGAGGCAGCGCAGTAACTGCAATCTGTCATGTGGATGTGCACATTACCAGCCTCATTGGATGACTTTCTGTTATGAGAACACATATTACAGGATAAAGCCTTGGGGACTCTATTAAAAGCTGCAGAGTTGTGATAACAGCGGGGAGAGATTGACCAGCTGTTTATATTACACATTGTCTGTCGTACAAGTAAATAGCACAACCAGAGCTTATAATAATACCTGACTATATTGGCCACCGGTAGACCTCTCTCTTATGATCAGTGACGTGTAATTATGATAACGCCACTCAGATGTCATGTGAGTTAACCCATTAATGTCTATAAGGATATCTCTGACATCCTGAATACACCGGTCCTTGTTGGAATTGGGTCACTCATCATGTCATACGCTGTGACTATCTCCCTTGTCTGGCACCTCCTGACCAGTCCTGGTCTCCCCTGGTCATGTGATCACAGCTGACCCTTTATCCTGATTTGCCCCTTATTCTGATCCCGAGTTCCAGAGACAACAGATCAGTGTCATACTGTGTGAGAAGTTACATTTACCCCATTAATGTCTAGTAATGTATCCAGCAGTGCAGGACAGTATATATCATTATATTCTTACATATACATACAACACCATATTTAATCAAAATAGTCCATATTCATGTCTGATATTATTTTCACTTGGGGGGGGGGGGGGGGGGCATATTGCCTACATTGGGGGAACTGGGAATTTTTCAAATGTTATTTCCAAAGCCTTTGATGGTGATTCCCCTAACAGCATCTAAATGGTTTGATCACCCACCTCTCAAAAATATAAATTGTGTGTTGATTAATTTAAATGTACAGCACTGTATGGGAGCAGGAAGAGCGGTCAGGACTGTATGGGAGCAGGAAGAGCGGTCAGGACTGTATGGGAGCAGGAAGAGCGGTCAGGACTGTATGGGAGCAGGAAGAGCGGTCAGGACTGTATGGGAGCAGGAAGAGCGGTCAGGACTGTATGGGAGCAGGAATAGCGGTCAGGACTGTATGGGAGCAGGAATAGCGGTCAGGACTGTATGGAAGCAGGAAGAGCGGTCAGGACTGTATGGAAGCAGGAAGAGCGGTCAGGACTGTATGGAAGCAGGAAGAGCGGTCAGGACTGTATGGGAGCAGGAAGAGCGGTCAGGACTGTTTGGAAGCAGGAAGAGCGGTCAGGACTGTATGGAAGCAGGAAGAGCGGTCAGGACTGTATGGGAGCAGGAAGAGCGGTCAGGACTGTATGGGAGCAGGAATAGCGGTCAGGACTGTATGGGAGCAGGAAGAGAGGTCAGGACTGTATGGGAGCAGGAAGAGCGGTCAGGACTGTATGGGAGCAGGAATAGCGGTCAGGACTGCATGGGAGCAGGAAGAGAGGTCTGTGCATTTGGGAAACCGTCTAATGGGTACCTGAAACCCAGTAGCGAACCCCCTTACCACAAAGGAAATGTATAAAGGCAGGAGTTAAGTATGTTTCTTGTGCAGTGACTCTTGTAATGCTCTGGGGGGAGAGTCATAAAATGGGGGGTATAACCCATGATGCTGTTTGGAGAGGATCCTGTGATGCTGGTGGGAGAGCATTGTGTAATGTAGTACAGTGAGGGGGGGTGGGGGGCGGGGGAGAGAGAGAGAGAGAGGCAGAATTGGCACATAAAACGAAATAAAAACTGGAAATGCATTTTTTTATATCATAATTTTTATTAAATATTAAATGCAATTTACATATGAATATATACAAGTTGAACTTGTTTCCTATAGGGTAGTCTTATATTCAGGCTTTTAGTTTTTTTTCCTAAAGGAATATCCAAAGTTTGGGGGGTCATCTTATAATCAGGATCGTCTTATATTTGATGTACCAAATAAAGTACTTATTGCTGAGGAATCTCTCTATTCTTTGTTTCATATGTGGAGAGACAGGATCCCATGATACTGGTCGGAGAGGGTCATGTAATGGTTTTGACTGTCAGTCGGCCATCTCCCCCTTGTTCCACCTGAATCACTCTAAAAAGGAGCTAATCATATTCCCTCCCTCGAGCTCCGTCCCTGTACCTGATTTCCCATCACCACTGACAATGCTACAATTGTACACGCTGACCACGTCCGATGTCTTGGGGTAATTATTTTACTCGTCTCACGCATTCACCCGTTATCGGAAACCCCAAATCCTAGTGCTAGTGATTTCTCATTGCCTCCCTCATTAACCAATACTTCTCTGCTTGACCTCTACATTCCTCAAATGGGCTCTGCACCAACCTCATCACCTCTTCCACTCCCTCCTCCAAGATTTTGCATGAGCTGCCCCCTTTCTCTGGAACCCCATACCTCAGAGCACCCAGCTCTCTCCCTCTTTTTCATACATCAAAAAGTCCCTCAAACACATCTCTTTAAGGAAACTTACAACTCATGCCAGTAGTATAATTAACCCCAAGCCAATCCCACCTAGCTCTTACTATTCTCAAACACTGTCGGGAATATGAAGCTTTCAGCTCATCCAGCTAGAAATGAAACTGTCTGTTTGTGTTCATCTAACTTAGTATGTAGTCCCCCACTATGTTCTGTACATAGCGCTATGTAAATTGTTGGTGTTATATATATAAATGTTAATGTAATGTAATACAGAGTGCAGGATCCTGTGATGATGTCGGGAGTGGATCCTGTAATACAAGGAGAAAGGATCCTGTGATTCTGGTGGGAGAGGGTCATGTAATGTGGTCTACAAGGTCCTGTGATGATCATGGGAGAGGATTGTGTAATGCAGAATGGAGGATCATGTGATGCTGGTTAAAAAGTTATGTAATATGGAGAAGAGGATTCTGTGATGCTGATGAGAGAGGCACTTGTAATTGGTGGTAGGGAATCCTGTGATGGGGGAGATGATGTAATATGGAGTCCTGTGATGGTAGAGATGATGTAATATGGAGTCCTGTGATGGGAGAGATGATGTAATGTGAGGTACGGGTCCTGTGATGGGAGAGATGATTTAATGTGAGGTACGGGGTCCTGTGATAGGAGAGATGATGTAATGTGAGGTATGGGTCCTGTGATGGGAGAGATGATGTAATGTGAGGTACGGGGTCCTGTGATGGGAGTGATGATGTAATGTGAGGTACGGGTCCTGTGATGGGAGAGATGATGTAATGTGGGGTAAGGGGTCCTGTGATGGAAGAGATGATGTAATGTGAGGTACGGGGTCCTGTGATGGGAGAGATGATGTAATATGGAGTCCAGTGATGGGAGAGATGATGTAATGTGGGGTACGGGTCCGGTGATGGAAGAGATGATGTAATGTGAGGTACGGGGTCCTGTGATGGGAGAGATGATGTAATGTGGGGTACGGGGTCCTGTGATGGGAGAGATGATGTAATGTGAGGTACGGGTCCTGTGATGGGAGAGATGATGTAATGTGGGGTACGGGGTCCTGTGATGGAAGAGATGATGTAATGTGAGGTACGGGGTCCTGTGATGGGAGAGATGATGTAATGTGAGGTACGGGGTCCTGTGATGGGAGAGATGATGTAATATGGAGTCCAGTGATGGGAGAGATGATTTAATGTGGGGTACGGGTCCGGTGATGGAAGAGATGATGTAATGTGAGGTACGGGGTCCTGTGATGGGAGAGATGATGTAATGTGAGGTACGGGGTCCTGTGATGGGAGAGATTATGTAATATGGAGTCCTGTGATGGGAGAGATGATGTAATACGGAGTTTTGTGATGGGAGAGATGATGTAATGTGAGGTACGGGGTCCTGTGATGGGAGAGATGATGTAATGTGAGGTACGGGGTCCTGTGATGGGAGAGATGATGTAATGTGGGGTACGGGTCCTGTGATGGGAGAGATGATGTAATGTGAAGTACGGGTCCTGTGATGGGAGAGATGATGTGATGTGGGGTACGGGGTCCTGTGATGGGAGAGATGATGTAATGTGGGGTACGGGGTCCTGTGATGGGAGAGATGATGTAATGTGAAGTACGGGTCCTGTGATGGGAGAGATGATGTAATGTGAGGTACGGGGTCCTGTGATGGGAGAGATGATGTAATGTGAGGTACGGGTCCTGTGATGGGAGAGATGATGTAATGTGAAGTACGGGTCCTGTGATGGGAGAGATGATGTAATGTGAGGTACGGGTCCTGTGATGGGAGAGATGATGTAATGTGAGGTGTGGGGGGGGGGGGGGGAGAGATTAGGAATACATACCTCCTGGGGGGGGGGGTGGAGTGTTCTTTTGGACCCAAAATTAGGTGGAACCATCATGGTGAACCCTGTGGCCGAGACACATGAAGTCATTAAAGACCCATTAGCTTTACCACCAAGCTAGGAGGTCGATAGAGTTTCACACCAGCTGATTTTATTTTCCAGTAAATCACCTTATAAAGAGTTTATGACTTAAATGTAACCAAATGTATGCCCCCCCCCCTCCCCACAAGTAAAGAGGGGAGGGAGGGAATTATCAATGGATGCCATGTAATTATTCTGAAAAGGTTCAATGCCTAAAAAAACAAGAGCCATTTTAATGTATCTTTCTGGGAAAAGGCACATGTAATGGTGGTAACACAATCCCTACTTATTCCGCGGTCTGTAGTTTGGATAGCGTTTTACAAACGCATTATCCCTTTAACCAGGACTGCGCTGTTACTCACCAATCTTTAGATTCCAGGAGAAGAAAACATGCAGTGCTTTTGGCTCAGAAACCCGCCTGTCCTGCCAAGTATACTCTGAACATTTCAAGGATTAAACCAGATTAGCGATTTGCTAAATTTGCATTTATTTTGTAGCATTTGGAGTTTTTTTGAACAGTCGTCTAATTTTCTGTCTCCAAGATAAGAAATTAGATCAGAAACTCTGGATCCTTCACTAAAAATCAATATATTAAACTAAAAGTGTCAAGAAGATGAACTCAGATGTCTCAGACAGACGAACAGACGTCCAGCTTCTCAGTGTTTATCTAATAAGTATATGTCTTGATTTTAACATCAGCAGAGTCCATGACATTGTGATTCTGACCACACGAGAAACTGGTTAGCGGTATAACTGATTATCTAATTAATAAGCCCCGCCATAATGTGAATTGTACTATATATTATTCTATTATTCTAATATATTATGACAATTATTATATACACGTTAGAATAGTATTATATGTTATTATTTTATATTATTAATTTGTATTATTTTATATTAGTATATTATATATTACTATACTCCAAAAGGAAATAAACAATGTACAGCGCTAAATATTATTTATTTTTTTATCTTGAATATTTAAAGACAAAAAAAAAAAGGTGTGGGACCCCTCTCAGCGAGAACAGGCAAGAGCTGATATAGCAGGTCCTATAGGATGTGACCTACTCAGGAGGAGACCTGTGCATTATCCTATCAGACTGGTCCCACCCATAAGGGCAGTCCAGACCCAAATTACCTGGCAGGTCTCCTCTGCACAAGGAACACAGCAACCATCTTTTGTTTTGTGGTATTTGCGTAATGATATCACAAAGCTCTGTCCACACTATTTATTTATACTACTAACAGACTATTGACCCTGTTTGTGGGCATGCTAGGGTTGACGGTACACACTTTGAGTGTTGCATTTCCAAAGAAAAAACTTTATTTACACTCTTTTATAATCACAGTCGCTTTATAGACACACTCGCTTAGAGTCACACTTGCATATAGTCACATACGCTTATAGACATACACTCTCACAGTCACACACTCTCAAAGTCACACTCTCTTATAGTCCCACTCTCTCACAGTCACACACTTTTATATTCACAGTCACACTCTCTTATAGTCACACTCTCTTATAGTCACAGTCACACTCTCTTATAGTCACAGTCACACTCTCTTATAGTCACACTCTCTTATAGTCACAGTCACACTCTCTCACAGTCACACAATCTTATAGTCACAGTCACACTCTCTCACAGTCACACTCTCGTATAGTCACACTCTCGTATAGTCACACTCTCTCACAGTCACACCATCTTATAGTCACACTCTCTCACAGACACACTCTCTCACAGTCACACTCTCTTATAGTCACACACTTTTGCAGTAATACTCTATTATAATCACACACTCTTATAGTCACAATTGCTTATAGTCACACACTCTTATAGTCACACACTCTCTTATAGTCACACACTCTCACAGTCACACACTCGTATAGTCACACACTCTATAATTACACACTCTTATAGTCACACACTCTTATAGTCACACACTCTCTTATAATCACACACTCTCACAGTCACACTCTCTTATAATCACACACTCTCACAGTCACACTCTCTTATAGTCACACACTCTAATAGTCACACTATCTCACAGTCACACTATCTCACAGTCACACATGCTCTTATATTCACACGGTCAGAGAGCGGATGGTCTCCTGGAGGTACAGGAATAACATATAGTCACACTTGGTTATTGTTACACTGACTTATTGTCACACTTGCTTTTTGCCACACTCCTACAGCTACACACTCTCATAGTCACAGTGTCTTAGAGTTAAAGCCTCTTAGTGTAATCACTGCCAACCCATCTGGTATCCACAGGGTGCCCTGTAAATAAAATGATTACCTGTATCAGCTTTCCAGCAGCAGTCTGCAGTGC
Organism: Pelodytes ibericus; assembly: GCA_036172795.1. Taxonomy (NCBI): domain Eukaryota; kingdom Metazoa; phylum Chordata; class Amphibia; order Anura; family Pelodytidae; genus Pelodytes; species Pelodytes ibericus. The sequence continues at coordinate 1,354,289 of CM069864.1, forward strand.
CTTCGATCCTCATCTTCCATCCCAGGGAATGATGCCACCAAACAATGAACAAATAATCCACATACTCTATTAATAAACAATAAAAAGATCCAGAACATATTGTGGTTTGGAGGACCTTGTCTTGGATGGGCTTCCTGATCCAAGACAGGGATAGGGGGGCCTGGCACAGTGCGGTAAAACACAGTGCAAAACACACCGAGCAACACACAGTGCAAGACATACACGGCAACACACAGTGCAACAAACACAGTGTAAGATGTGCATGGCAACACACAGTGAAACACACGGGGCAACACACAGTGCTAGACATACACGGCAACACACAGTGCAACAAACACAGTGTAAGATGTGCATGGCAACACACAGTGAAACACACAGTGCAAAACACAGTGCTAGACATACACGGCAACACACAGTGCAACAAACACAGTGTAAGATGTGCATGGCAACACACAGTGAAACACACGGGGCAACACACAGTGCTAGACATACACGGCAACACACAGTGCAACAAACACAGTTTAAGACGTGCATGGCAACCTTCCTGTGGAATCTATCATCCATGGATTTATCCTTTTTTGTCTGTTCTGGACATTATTAAAGCATCTCATTTTACATCTACCCGGTGAGTGGAGTGCACAGTTGTTTTCTCATTTCATGTCTGATTTTAGCACCTGATCAGCACCCACCACCTCAAGCATATTTGTCATAAGTGTTTGGAGCCAGTATAGCTGTTTATACTTCTGAAAATACGAGCAACACACAGTGCAACAAACACAGTGTAAGACGTGCATGGCAACACACAGTGAAACACACAGTGCAAAACACAGTGCTAGACATACACGGCAACACACACAGTGCAAGACATACATGGCAATACACACAGTGCAACACACAGTGCAAGAAACACTGTGCAACACACAGTGCAAGACATACACGGCAACACACACAGTGCAAGACATACATGGCAATACACAGTGCAAGACATGCATGGCAATACACAGTGTAAGACATGCATGGCAATACACACAGTGCAATACATACACAGCAACACACACAGTGCTATACACAGTGCAAGACGTACACAGCAACACACAAAGTGCAAGACATACATGGCAACACACACAGTGCAAGACATACACGGCAACACACACAGTGTAATACACAGTGCAAGACATACACAGCAACACACACAGTGCTATACACAGTGCAAGACGTACACAGCAACACACAAAGTGCAAGACATACATGGCAACACACACAGGGCAACACACACCTGGCACCACACAGTGCAAGACATACACGGCAACACACACAGTGCAACACACAGTGCAAGACATACACGGCAACACACACAGTGCAACACACAGTGCAAGACATACACTGCAACACACACAGTGCAACACACAGTGCAATACATACACAGTGCAATACATACACAGTGCAATACATACACGGCAACACACACAGTGCATGACAAAGGCATTGTCGGATTTCTGGGCCCTGTAAAGGCCTTAGTTATACCAAATAAACACAGACACAGTATATAAGTGGAAATAAAAGGCCACAGCTTATTTAATAATAAATTGAACACATATAAGGTCATTGCCCACCCGTAACACAATCCTTACCCCGTTTATACAGTAAACTTAAGGCAATGACCCACATATAAAATTCCATGTACAATTAACATATTACATAACATTGAGTGCAATACCTCAATTAACACTTATAGGGGCATACTGAGATGCCCCTATAACCCCCGGGTTAAAAGCCACAGGCCACCATCCTAGGTTCCTGATCACATCCTTCCTAGAACCTAACGATGATCCTACACCCCCCCATTACCTCCCAACTCCTGCTGTGACAAAACGTAAACTGACGTTAATTAAAATAGGGAGGGTGGGCGGGACAACTGTCACCTTGGCTGTTAAAATGACATGACATCACTGAAACGTAACCCTTTCTGGCCCACCTCCTAGCCCTGTCAAGGCCCATTGCATTTAGGCAATTCCATGGGCTTCAAGACATACACAGGAACACCTTGTATTCATGTAATTTAGCTCTTTATCCCTTTGAATTCTATATTATAGTGAAACATTTGTTGTAGTTTTCTGCTTGTCAGTCTGCGGTTGACATGCTGTACCTACAATCCCCAGGCAAGGTTTTTGGGCAGCACAGTAGGGTTTCTAACACACCTTTGCTCCAGAGGAGATGACCAAGGAATTTCCATGAATCTGAGTGTACGTTTAGGTCTTTTGTTTTGTGGTATTTGTGTAGTGATCACTTTGCTTGTATGTGTTCAACTCAGTCTCTAACGCCTGTCATTCTTCACAGAGTATACAACTATACAAACTCTCTCCTTTCTGTAACCTGTGTGTACATTTCAGCATAACTGCAGTAAATGCATAGATCAAACAATAACGATGGGGAATTTTCTGATTGTGAAATCATCTCAGGAAAATCAAACACATTCATCTTCCAATGAAACGAATTCCTGCTCTGCTGCTGCTGCCTGGCTCTGAACATGAAACAGCAAATTAACAAACTTGTATTATAGTAACAGAGATTGTAATGACTTATTGTATATATATATATATATATATATAACTATAGATTAAATATAAGTAAAACTCAGGTTTATTTATTATGCAAAACATTTGCACACTTCTAGCATTCAGAATTCCTTTAAAATATGAATACTGAAATCTTCCATGGTAAGGTTATTCCAGGTATTTACTACTCTTTCTGTAAAGTATTATATTCTCATAACTCCCATCAGACTTCAGGTAAAATTGATAATTGACATGATTCCTTTGAATGTAGAATTGGCCTTTTTTTTCTGCTCACAGATGTATTACATTTTTCCAGTGCAGACCTGACTGTAATTTCCACGGTCATTTGTACAACTAGTTTGTGAAAATCCTGATTAGAAACTCAATAAAAAATATCTAATAATAATCATTTGAGAGAAGTATTGTTTTTCTCCAGTATTTTTCCTTTAACCAGACACTTTGCTGGTGTGAACAGAATATCTGTATCTGACAATAAGGAGCAGAATCTAAATGCTGTGATGAATGTTGTCTGTTGATAAATATTCCAATATAAGTATGAGAATGTTGTACAAGGACAGTGCTTATTGTGGAGACTCCAGTCATTGGCTGCCTCTCACTTCTCTCCCACAGCTCGATTAATTGGTTTGCAGTCTCACTGGCTTCTCATTCAGTCTGCAGAATACTTAACGTGGCAGCATATCCTGGACTATTATCCCTGGTGCAAAACAACTGAAAGCCGAACAAACATGAGTTTGAGTGTGAGAAGAGTTACACTACCTGCGATCACGCCACTACTTCTACAGAAAAGGGTAACAAACAGGATTATATACACTATATTTACGCTGATATGTGATGGAAATCTGTATCCTACCTACAGAGGAAACAAGACACAGAAATACTGAACTAAAGTACTATACAGACAGTAATACAAATATACTATACAGACAGTAATACAAATATACTATACAGACAGTAATACAAATATACTATACAGACAGTAATACAAATATACTATACAGACAGTAATACTGACCTACTATACAGACAGTAATACACATATACTATACAGACAGTAATACAAATATACTATACAGACAGTAATACAAATATACTATACAGACAGTAATACTGACCTACTATACAGACAGTAATACTGACCTACTATACAGACAGTAATACAAATATACTATACAGACAGTAATACTGACCTACTATACAGACAGTAATACAAATATACTATAAAGACAATAATACTGACCTACTATACAGACAGTAATACAAAGATACTATACAGACAGTAATACTGACCTACTATACAGACAGTAATACAAATATACTATACAGACAGTAATACTGACCTACTATACAGACAGTAATACAAATATACTATACAGACAGTAATACTGACCTACTATACAGACAGTAATACAAATATACTATACAGACAGTAATACAAATATACTATACAGACAGTAATACTGACCTACTATACAGACAGTAATACAAATATACTATACAGACAGTAATACAAATATACTATACAGACAGTAATACAAATATAATATACAGACAATAATAAAGACTTACTATACAGACAGTAATATTGACTTACTATACAGACAGTAATACTGACCTACTATACAGACAGTAATATTGACCTACGATGTAGACAGTAATACAAATATACAATAAAGACAGTAATGCTGATCTAATATAATATAATAACCCTAATACTGGCCTACTATACAGAGAGTAATACAAATATACTATACAGAGAGTAATACTGACCTACTACACAGACAGTAATAGTGACCTATTATACTATACAGACAGTAATACTGACCTACTATACAGAGAGTAATACTGACCTACTATACAGACAGTAATACTGACCTATTATACTATACAGACAGTAATACTGACCTATTATACTATACAGACAGTAATACTGACCTACTATACAGACAGTAATACTGACCTATTATACTATACAGACAGTAATACTGACCTACTAAACAGAGAGTAATACTGACCTATTATACTATACAGACAGTAATACTGACCTATTATACTATATAGACAGGAATACTGACCTACTATACAGACAGTAATACTGACCTATTATACTATACAGACAGTAATACAATTATATTATACAGACAGTAATACTGACCTACTAAACAGACAGTAATACAAATATAATATACAGACAATAATAAAGACTTACTATACAGACAGTAATACAAATATACTATACAGAGAGTAATATGGACCTACTATACAGACAGTAATACTGACCACCAATACAGACAGTAATAATGACCTACTATACTATACAGATGGTAATATTGACCTACTATACAGAGAGTAATACTGACCTACTATAATATACAGACATTTATATTGACCTACTGTACTATACAAACTGTAATACTTACCTACTATACTATATAAACAGTAATACTTACCTATTTATTTATTTTTATTTTATTTTTATTTTATTTTTATTTAGAAAGTGTTTTTACCAGGAAGAATACATTGAGATTTCTCTCGTTTTCAAGTATGTCCTGGGGACCCAGTTCAGAATGGAGTTACACATTTAACAGTAGATTCAAAAATAAATACATACATATATTAAACAAGTTGGAAGGAGAACATACAGGGTAAATCATTATTGATACAAAAAGGAACAACATGTACAGTATACGGAGGAGTTTGTAAACTAATAACAGGTACAATCTGTTTTGAGGATTTTGGAGACATTTACTTTCAGTGATTTTAGACTAGATGATGATTTGGCAGAAGCAGGAAAGCTATTCCACATATGAGGAGCTCTGAAAGAGAACGCACCTCGACCCGCTTCCTGTTTGAAGTGAGTGACCGGGGTCTGGTGAGTTTCTCCTGCTAGAAGAACAGAGTTGGCCCTGTATAATACATTGTTATAAAGTGACAGTGTGTAAAGATGTAACTCTGCATTATCCATGGCCAACTGAGCTCTTCTATATATTCTTCTATACATTGTGCAGGATCTGGTGAGTTTCTCCTGCTAGAAGAACAGAGTTGGTCCTGTATAATGCATTGTTATAAAGGGACAGTGTGTAAAGATGTAACTCTGCATTATCCATGGCCAGCTGAGCTCTTCTATATATTCTTCTATACATTGTGCAGGCTCTGGTGAGTTTCTCCTGCTAGAAGAACAGAGTTGGTCCTGTATAATGCATTGTTATAAAGGGACAGTGTGTAAAGATGTAACTCTGCATTATCCATGGCCAGCTGAGCTCTTCTATATATTCCTCTATACATTGTGCAGGGTCTGGTGAGTTTCTCCTGCTAGAAGAACAGAGTTGGTCCTGTATAATGCATTGTTATAAAGTGACAGTGTGTAAAGATGTAACTCTGTATTATCCATGGCCAGTTGAGCTCTTCTATATATTCTTCTATACATTGTGCAGGGTCTGGTGAGTTTCTCCTGCTAGAAGAACATAGTTGGTCCTGTATAATGTATTGTTATAAAGTGACAGTGTGTAAAGATGTAACTCTGCATTATCCATGGCCAACTGAGCTCTTCTATATATTCTTCTATACATTGTGCAGGATCTGGTGAGTTTCTCCTGCTAGAAGAACAGAGTTGGTCCTGTATAATGCATTGTTATAAAGGGACAGTGTGTAAAGATGTAACTCTGCATTATCCATGGCCAGCTGAGCTCTTCTATATATTCCTCTATACATTGTGCAGGGTCTGGTGAGTTTCTCCTGCTAGAAGAACAGAGTTGGTCCTGTATAATGCATTGTTATAAAGTGACAGTGTGTAAAGATGTAACTCTGTATTATCCATGGCCAGCTGAGCTCTTCTATATATTCTTCTATACATTGTGCAGGGACCCGGTGAGTTTCTCCTGCTTGAAGAACAGAGTTGGTCCTGTATAATGCATTGTTATAAAGTGACAGTGTGTAAAGATGTAACTCTGTATTATCCATGGCCAGTTGAGCTCTTCTATATATTCCTCTATACATTGTGCAGGGCTTGGTGAGTTTCTCCTGCTAGAAGAACAGAGTTGGCCCTGTATAATGCATTGTTATAAAGTGACAGTGTGTAAAGATGTAACTCTGCATTATCCATGGCCAGCTGAGCTCTTCTATATATTCTTCTATACATTGTGCAGGGTCTGGTGAGTTTCTCCTGCTAGAAGAACAGAGTTGGCCCTGTATAATGCATTGTTATAAAGTGACAGTGTGTAAAGATTTAACTCTGCATTATCCATGGCCAGCTGAGCTCTTCTATATATTCTTCTATACATTGTGCAGGGACCCGGTGAGTTTCTCCTGCTTGAAGAACAGAGTTGGTCCTGTATAATGCATTGTTATAAAGTGACAGTTTGTAAAGATGTAACTCTGTATTATCCATGGCCAGCTGAGCTCTTCTGTATATTCTTCTATGCATTGAGCAGGGCCTGGTGAGTTTCTCCTGTTTGAAGAACAGAGTTGGCCCTGTATAATGCATTGTTATAAAGTGACAGTGTGTAAAGATGTAACTCTGCATTATCCATGGCCAGCTGAGGTCTATTTATATTCTTCTATACATTGTGCAGGGTCTGGTGAGTTTCTCTTGCTAGAAGAACAGAGGTGGCCCTGTATAATGCATTGTTATAAAGTAACAGTGTGTAATGATGTAACTCTGCATTATCCATGGCCAGCTGAGCTCTTCTATGTATTCTTCTATACATTGTGCAGGGTCTGGTGAGTTTCTCCTGCTAGAAGAACAGAGTTGCCCCTGTATAATGCATTGTTATATAGTGACAGTGTGTAAAGATGTAACTCTGCATTATCCATGGCCAGCTGAGGTCTATATATATTCTTTTATACATTGTGCAGGGTCTGGTGAGTTTCTCTTGCTAGAAGAACAGAGTTGGCCCTGTATAATTCATTGTTATAAAGTGACAGTGTGTAAAGATGTAACTCTGCATTATCCATGGCCAGCTGAGATCTTCTATATATTCTTCTATACATTGTGCAGGGTCTGGTGAGTTTCTCCTGCTAGAAGAACAGAGTTGCCCCTGTATAATGCATTGTTATATAGTGACAGTGTGTAAAGATGTAACTCTGCATTATCCATGGCCAGCTGAGGTCTATATATATTCTTTTATACATTGTGCAGGGTCTGGTGAGTTTCTCTTGCTAGAAGAACAGAGTTGGCCCTGTATAATTCATTGTTATAAAGTGACAGTGTGTAAAGATGTAACTCTGCATTATCCATGGCCAGCTGAGATCTTCTATATATTCTTCTATACATTGTGCAGGGTCTGGTGAGTTTCTCCTGCTTGAAGAACAGAGTTGGTCCTGTATAATGCATTTTTATAAAGTGACAGTGTGTAAAGATGTAACTCTGTATTATCCATGGCCAGCTTAGCTCTTCTGTATATTCTTCTATGCATTGAGCAGGGTCTGGTGAGTTTCTCCTGCTAGAAGAACAGAGTTGGTCCTGTATAATGCATTGTTATAAAGTGACAGTGTGTAAAGATGTAACTCTGTATTATCCATGGCCAGCTGAGCTCTTCTGTATATTCTTCTATACATTGTGCAGGGTCTGGTGAGTTTCTCCTGCTAGAAGAACAGAGTTGGCCCTGGATAATGCATTGTTATAAAGTGACAGTGTGTAAAGATGTAACTCTGCATTATCCATGGCCAGCTGAGGTCTATTTATATTCTTCTATACAGTGTGCAGGGTCTGGTGAGTTTCTCTTGCTAGAAGAACAGAGGTGGCCCTGTATAATGCATTGTTATAAAGTAACAGTGTGTAAAGATGTAACTCTGCATTATTCATGGCCAGCTGAGCTCTTCTATGTATTCTTCTATACATTGTGCAGGGTCTGGTGAGTTTCTCCTGCTAGAAGAACAGAGTTGGCCCTGTATAATGCATTGTTATATAGTGACAGTGTGTAAAGATGTAACTCTGCATTATCCATGGCCAGCTGAGGTCTATATATATTCTTTTATACATTGTGCAGGGTCTGGTGAGTTTCTCTTGCTAGAAGAACAGAGTTGGCCCTATATAATTCATTGTTATAAAGTAACAGTGTGTAATGATGTAACTCTGCATTATCCATGGCCAGCTGAGCTCTTCTATATATTCTTCTATACATTGTGCAGGGTCTGGTGAGTTTCTCCTCCTAGAAGAACAGAGTTGGTCCGGTGTAATGTATTGTTATATAGTGACAGTGTGTAAACATGTAACTCTGCATTATCCATGGCCAGCTGAACTCTTCTATATATTCTTCTATACATTGTGCAGGGTCTGGTGAGTTTCGACTGCTAGAAGAACAGAGTTGGCCCTGTATAAAGCATTGTTATAAAGTGACAGTGTGTAAAGATGTAACTCTGCATTATCTATGGCCAGCTGAGCTCTTCTATATATTCTTCTATACATTGTGCAGGGCCTGGTGAGTTTCTCCTGCTAGAAGAACAGAGTTGGTCCTGTATAATGCATTGTTATAAAGTGACAGTGTGTAAAGATGTAACTCTGCATTATCTATGGCCAGCTGAGCTCTTCTATATATTCTTCTATACATTGTGCAGGGCCTGGTGAGTTTCTCCTGCTAGAAGAACAGAGTTGGTCCTGTATAATGCATTGTTATAAAGTGACAGTGTGTAAAGATGTAACTCTGCATTATCCATGACTAGCTTTGCTCTTCTAGCAGCAGAAACTCACCAGGCCCTGCGCAATGTATGCTACTGACATTTTTTGTCTCACCTCGACTCACCTGAACCTCATTTCTAGTTAATAGCTCCCACTGTGCAAGTTGAGTGTAGAACACACACTCATCACAAACCTGTGCACTGTCACCTAAAACATGTATTGCATTATGATCATGTTTTTTTCAGTGGCAGATGCACGGTACATGTGATATCCTACACATATCTGGGGTATCCTGATACCCCAGATAGACCCAAACTCATGTATAATGACACAGACATTGTCTTCTTGTACTATTTCTCACGTTACATGATTCGCTAGAGGGAAAAACAAACTAAGAGTAACAAAGCTTTTCTCAAAGACTTGATTAATCAGCAAAGTTACACAAGGAAAATACAGAGAATGGAAAGAACAAGGTAAATAAAAAAGAGACTGGAGGGTGAGCAGCTAAACACTTCACACTAGTGCCTGGAACCCAGAACATGCATGGAACATGTGCTGTCATGCTGTTGCACGTGAAGCATGGGCTGTCCATGTGTAATTCATACAAATATATTACCAGAGTCTGACCCACTGCGTTCGATTATCTCAGGATCTCTGGGAGACTCAATAATTATAGCGTGGGTGTAAATTCCGTCATGAGAATTATATTACCCGTGTGGAAATTTTTGCAAATAATAAGTGAAAAAAGCATAACATTATTTTCTGCTATATTACTAAACTCACATACACAATATTTCTTGCTGCTCACTTATAAGTTCACCACCAGAATTGGCACAATAACCCCTTCCTTGTCATATATCACTGCTTAGTCATTGATCAGTTTGCAAAAGCACATTTTTTTTTACACCCGCTAAGGGTTAATTAAACCTGCTAATGGGTTATGTATGAAGTAGAAAATCACATGTTTTTAAGCTGTCTGAGTGCATGTTTAGTGATCAGTAGTATCCAATTAGTGTCAAAGGTGTTTTGTCGATTCTTTGTCTCCATTTGCCTGATCAGATCAATATTTGTAAATATTGATCTGACCAGTTTGGATCTGCATCCCTCTCCTCACTTGTGAAATCCAAAGTCTTTAAAAAAAAAAAAAAAAAAATTCCCTGTCTAAGCAGTGATCTTGCACAGCAGCACATTTTTGCTGTCTACGTATTTCTATGATTGATTTATTTGTGCTGTAATTTATTACAGTGCTACAAAAGCTATTTAAAGATCTAATAACCTCTTCCTTGCCATATATCATATATCGGATTTTGACCATGATCAGCTTTCGGATACATCATTGATGTATCAGTGGTTGCTGGGCCCTTGCCACAAGGAATCGTGGGACTGCTCCTGGCAATGCGGCTGAGGTGTGGATAGAGCCTAGTCATTATAGGTCAGCTATCCCTCCTTTTACTGCAGTTCCAGGCATCAGTACAGATGTCATAGGATTTAACCCCTGCATAAATACTCCAAGTAATGCAGAATTGTTTGTATTTTGCAGGTTATAAAAGTATACAGTGAGGATGGGACTAGCAGAGCCTTGGAGGTACCGAATGATCTCTCTGCTAAAGACTTGTGCCAGATACTAATCCTCAAGAATCATTATGTTGATGATCATAATTGGACAATATTTGAGCACCTGTCAAACTCTAGTCTCGGTATGAAATACATTTTTAATATCATATGTAGGCCACTGGTGACATCCTGAGATCTGACTCAGTAAATGTAACTGTACTGTTTATCTAGCTCAGTAAATGTATCTGTACTGTCTATCTAGCTCAGTAAATGTATCTGTACTGTCTATCTAGCTCAGTATATGTATCTGTACTGTCTATCTAGTTCAGTATATGTATCTGTACTGTCTATCTAGCTCAGTATAGGTATCTGTGCTGTCTATCTAGCTCAGTATAGGTATCTGTACTGTCTATCTAGCTCAGTATATGTATCTGTACTGTCTATCTAGCTCAGTATATGTATCTGTACTGTCTATCTAGCTCAGTATATGTATCTGTACTGTCTATCTAGCTCAGTATATGTATCTGTACTGTCTATCCAGCTCAGTAAATGTATCTGTACTGTCTATCTAGCTCAGTAAATGTATCTGTACTGTCTATCTAGCTCAGTATATGTATCTGTACTGTCTATCTAGCTCAGTATATGTATCTGTACTGTCTATCTAGCTCAGTATATGTATCTGTGCTGTCTATCTAGCTCAGTATAGGTATCTGTGCTGTCTATCTAGCTCAGTATATGTATCTGTACTGTCTATCTAGCTCAGTAAATGTATCTGTACTGTCTATCCAGCTCAGTATATGTATCTGTACTGTCTATCTAGCTCAGTATATGTATCTGTACTGTCTATCTAGTTCAGTAAATGTATCTGTACTGTCTATCTAGCTCAGTATATGTATCTGTACTGTCTATCTAGCTCAGTAAATGTATCTGTACTGTCTATCCAGCTCAGTATATGTATCTGTACTGTCTATCTAGCTCAGTATATGTATCTGTACTGTCTATCTAGTTAAGTATATGTATCTGTACTGTCTATCCAGCTCAGTAAATGTATCTGTACTGTCTATCTAGCTCAGTATATGTATCTGTACTGTCTATCTAGCTCAGTATATGTATCTGTGCTGTCTATCTAGCTCAGTAAATGTATCTGTACTGTCTATCTAGCTCAGTATATGTATCTGTACAGTCTATCTAGTTCAGTAAATGTATCTGTACTGTCTATCTAGCTCAGTATATGTATCTGTACTGTCTATCTAGTTCAGTAAATGTAATTGTACTGTCTATCTAGCTCAGTAAATGTATCTGTACTGTCTATCTAGCTCAGTATATGTATCTGTACTGTCTATCTAGCTCAGTATATGTATCTGTACTGTCTATCTAGCTCAGTAAATGTAACTGTACTGTCTATCTAGCTCAGTATATGTATCTGTACTGTCTATCTAGCTCAGTATATGTATCTGTACTGTCTATCTAGCTCAGTATATGTATCTGTACTGTCTATCTAGCTCAGTAAATGTAACTGTACTGTCTATCTAGCTCAGTAAATGTATCTGTACTGTCTATCTAGTTCGGTAAATGTATCTGTACTGTCTATCTAGCTCAGTATATGTATCTGTACTGTCTATCTAGCTCAGTATATGTATCTGTACTGTCTATCTAGCTCAGTAAATGTATCTGTACTGTCTATCTAGCTCAGTATATGTATCTGTACTGTCTATCTAGCTCAGTAAATGTATCTGTACTGTCTATCTAGCTCAGTATATGTATCTGTACAGTCTATCTAGTTCAGTAAATGTATCTGTACTGTCTATCTAGCTCAGTATATGTATCTGTACTGTCTATCTAGCTCAGTATATGTATCTGTGCTGTCTATCTAGCTCAGTAAATGTATCTGTACTGTCTATCTAGCTCAGTAAATGTAACTGTACTGTCTGTCTAGCTCAGTAAATGTAACTGTACTGTCTATCTAGCTCAGTAAATGTATCTGTACTGTCTATCTAGCTCAGTATATGTATCTGTACTGTCTATCTAGCTCAGTAAATGTATCTGTACTGTCTATCTAGCTCAGTATATGTATCTGTACTGTCTATCTAGTTCAGTAAATGTAACTGTACTGTCTATCTAGCTCAGTAAATGTATCCGTACTGTCTATCTAGCTCAGTATATGTATCTGTACTGTCTATCTAGCTCAGTATATGTATCTGTACTGTCTATCTAGCTCAGTATATGTATCTGTACTGTCTATCCAGCTCAGTAAATGTATCTGTACTGTCTATCTAGCTCAGTATATGTATCTGTACTGTCTATCTAGCTCAGTAAATGTATCTGTACTGTCTATCTAGCTCAGTATATGTATCTGTACTGTCTATCTAGCTCAGTATATGTATCTGTACTGTCTATATAGCTCAGTAAATGTATCTGTACTGCTGCAAAGGACTGAAACTCAATGGGTGTGATTTAAATAGAAAACTGACAGAGCAGAGGAATAGAGAGAAAACCTGGAATGGAACATAAGGACAGGCAGAGAGGTATACAGGGCAGGACAGGAATACAGGGTAAGGCAGGTATGCAGGGCAGGACAGGTACGCAGGGCAGGACAGGTACGCAGGACAGGTACACAGGGCAGTACAGGTATACAGGGCAGGACAGGTATACAGGGCAAGGCAGGTATACAGGGCAGGACAGGAATACAGGGCAGGACAGGTATACAGAGCAGGACAGGTATGCAGGGCAGGACAGGTATACAGGGCAAGGCAGGTATACAGGGCAGGACAGGAATACAGGGCAGGACAGGTATACAGAGCAGGACAGGTATGCAGGGCAGGACAGGTATACAGGGCAGGGCAGGTATACAGAGCAGGACAGGTATACAGGGCAGGACAGGAATACGCATAACTAATAAGAAAGAAAAGCAAGAAGGATACAAAAAAGCCTGGATACCACCTGGATGAGTCTGCACAAGGTTGCATGGTTACAGTACCCCCTTTTCAAGGAGCGAACTCCGGGCGCGACCAGCGGCACTGCTTAGCAGACAAACTTCCTCAAGAAACTCGACAAGACGAACTAGTGCTAGGAAGTTGTCTCATGCAGATTCCCTGGTCTGGATGGAGATCTATTTCATAGGAGGGGTTCAAACACCGAACTAGAAATGACCAAGGAACCAGCATACTCAAGAAGCATCCTAGCTTTTTCAAAAGAGCGACCTCCGGTCAAGACCAACAGATATCTTCTCAGAGTGACTTCTTCAAGAAGCTATGGACCATGCCAATGAAGTCCTCTTGACTTCCTCAGGAAACAACGATCCACACTGCTTAAGTCATCTCGATCAGACACTCAGGACAGGATGGAGATCCGCTCTGCAGGAGGACTTCAGACATGGAACTCTGATACTCCTAATATCAGACTGGAGCAGGAAGCTGGAGTGTCCCTGGAACCGGCATGGATCAAAGGCAGACTCCAAAAAGGAACAGCTGAAATGCTGCTTGCAGAACTCCACTCCGTGAACTCCCACTGTTTGCCTACAGCCATATGTAACACACGGGGTCCAGGATGGTAAAGGGACCCTGAGCGCCCGAGATCAGGAGTTACAGTGCAGGGTGGAGACACAGGACCTGGTGCTGGGTAACTGCAATCCCCTGGAGGTTTGGGACCCCAAGTCTTTGCAGCCACAACCAGGCCCTGTGAAGCAGCTGCTGTATCCAGATCCCAGGGCTGGAGAGGAAATAAACTAGATGATAGCCAAGCAGAGCTAAAACAGAAAAGGACTGAGGGAGGGCAGAACTGATTACAGAGTGCAGGGCTACAGGACAGAGGGATAACATAAGCATGAAAGCAGAAACCAAACTAAGGATAAATAATACAAGGCATAGGGTTAGGGAACACAAGAGAAACATACAAAGGAACAAACATAAATACAGGAACTAGCCTAACACTAAGGATGGCAAAGGTGGGGGTTTGGTTCAAACAAATTGGCCAATTTAGATGTTAGCTTGCCAACCACGTCACAGTACCCCACATTAGGCAAGGTAACCCACATTAGGCAAGGTACCCCACATTAGGCAAGGTACCCCACATTAGACAAGGTACCCCACATTAGGCAAGGTACCACACATTAGGCAAGGTACCCCACATTAGGCAAGGTACCCCACATTAGACAAGGTACCCCACATTAGGCAAGGTACCTCACATTAGGCAAGGTGCTCCACATTAGGCAAGGTAGCCCACATTAGGCAAGGTACCACACATTAGGCAAGGTACCCCACATTAGGCAAGGTACCCCACATTAGACAAGGTACCCCACATTAGACAAGGTACCCCACATTAGACAAGGTGCTCCACATTAGGCAAGGTAGCCCACATTAGGCAAGGTACCCCACATTAGGCAAGGTGCTCCACATTAGGCAAGGTACCCCACATTAGACAAGGTACCCCACATTAGGCAAGGTAGCCCACATTAGGCAAGGTACCCCACATTAGGCAAGGTGCTCCACATTAGGCAAGGTACCACACATTAGGCAAGGTACCCCACATTAGACAAGGTACCCCACATTAGGCAAGGTACCCCACATTAGACAAGGTACCCCACATTAGGCAAGGTACCCCACATTAGGCAAGGTGCTCCACATTAGGCAAGGTAGCCCACATTAGGCAAGGTACCCCACATTAGGCAAGGTACCCCACATTAGGCAAGGTGCTCCACATTAGGCAAGGTACCCCACATTAGGCAAGGTACCACACATTAGGCAAGTCCCTCACTAAAACATAATATTAGCAAAGCATAAATAGAATCTAGGACACATAAATGACATAGAACTTAAACAGAGATAATACCTGTAGACTGCTGCAAAGGACTGAAACGCAACGGGTGTGGATTAAGGTTTGTGGCTGGTGGTATCACTCAGTGATGTGCTATGTGCCATTTGTCACACCCCGTCCCTGTGGTTTCCAGCCACCCCTGCCCAGAGCACTGGCATATGTAAAGGTAATTTGTTGCCAATCAGTACTTCCATCCACGCTGTGGACATGATACAGTGATACACGTGGCATGATGCCGGATGGTACATTTAACCTAACAGCTGTTGACAATAAACTATAAATGTTGATGCAGTGCCTCCTTATAGCTGACATGATATCCCTGGTGCTATGTCAGTGTGTATTATATAATATACCTTACTGTATGTACAATAATATATATACATACACAAGCACAAATGCACACACGTGGGGATTCCTTACCTTTTCTTGGTGTGACTATACAACATTTGGGATACATATGTGTTTATAAATATGACATAAAATGATACTTTGCACAATTTACAGCAAAATAGTATATTTCTGAAAAAGATGAAATCCTCATTTAGTTTTTTTTCAAATACGCTATTAAGGCACACACTTGGCAATTTCCATCTCAATCAATGGCTTTCAAATACTTCTATGTACTTTTTCAACCCTGAAATGTCCAATTCGTCATATAATATTTGAAGAGCTGAAATCCCCATTATGGGACTGGGGAGATTGTGACATTGTCACTTTCATGGTGATTCTTTGCTTTCGTTGCAGAGAGGATCGTGGAGGATCATGAGATTGTGACTGAAGTACAGTTACAGTGGGACATGAAGCAGGACTGCAGGTTTTACATCCGGAAATATTATGCCAAATATGAGTTTTTCAGAGACCCAGAGGTAAGTCAGACATTGTCTAATAAAAGAGATAATAAAATCACGGATAAGATTAACGCTGATATTATTAACGGATAAGATTGACACTGATACTACTAACACTGACACTATTAAAACTGATACGATTAACACTAATACTACTAACACTGGTATTATTAACACTAATACTACTAACACTGGTATTATTAACACTGATACTATTAACACTGGTACCATTAACACTGATAATATTAAAACTGATACGATTAACACTTATACTACTAACACTGGTAGTATTAACACTAATACTACTAACACTGGTACTATTAACACTGACACTATTAACACTATTACCATTAACACTAATACTACTAACACTGGTACTATTAACACTGACACTATTAACACTGGTACCATTAACACTAATACTACTGACACTGGTACTATTAACACTGACACTATTAACACTGGTACCATTAACACTAATACTACTAACACTGGTATTATTAACACTAATACTACTAACACTGGTACTATTAACACTGACACTATTAACACTGGTACCATTAACACTGATAATATTAAAACTGATACGATTAACACTAATACTACTAACACTGATATTATTAACGCTAATACTACTAACACTGGTACTATTAACACTGACACTATTAACACTGGTACCATTAACACTGACACTATTAAAACTGATACGATTAACACTAATACTACTAACACTGGTATTATTAACACTAATACTACTAACACTGGTACTATTAACACTGACACTATTAACACTGGTACCATTAACACTGATAATATTAAAACTGATACGATTAACACTAATACTACTAACACTGGTACTATTAACACTGACACTATTAAAACTGATGCGATTAACACTAATACTACTAACACTGGTATTATTAACACTGATACTATTAACACTGACACTATTATTAACACTGGTACTATTAACACTGGTACTATTAACACTGGTGTTATTAACACTGATATGATTTTAACACTGACACTATTAATGCTGACACTATTAACACTGATCCTATTAACACTTATGCTATTAACACTGGTATTATTAATTCTGGTACTATTAACACTGACACTATTAACACTGGTACCATTAACACTGATAATATTAAAACTGATACGATTAACACTAATACTACTGACACTGGTATTATTAACACTGCTACTATCAACACTACTACTATTAACACTGACACTATACACACTGGTATTATTTACAATGGTACTATTAACACTGACACTATTATTAGCACTGGTACTATTAACACTGGTACTATTAACACTGGTGTTATTAACACTGATATGATTTTAACACTGACACTATTAATGCTGACACTATTAACACTGATACTCTTAACACTTATGCTATTAACACTGGTATTATTAATACTGATACAATTAACACTGATACTATTAGCACTGATACAATTAACACTGATATGATTTTAACACTGATACTATTAAAACGAATACTATTAACACTGATACTATTAACACTTATGATATTAACTCTTATAATA
Organism: Pelodytes ibericus; assembly: GCA_036172795.1. Lineage (NCBI taxonomy): Eukaryota > Metazoa > Chordata > Amphibia > Anura > Pelodytidae > Pelodytes > Pelodytes ibericus. Next base: position 1,372,254 of record CM069864.1, read on the forward strand.
TTAACACTGATACAATTAACACTGATACTATTAGCACTGATACAATTAACACTGGTACTATTAACACTTATACTATTAACACTGGTACTATTTACACTGACACTATTGACACTGATAAGATATTAACACTAATAATATTAATGCTGTTACTATTGATACTTTGGAGAGAGTTCAGAGAAGGGCTACTAAATTGGTTCATGGCTTGAAGGATAAAACTTACCAGGAAAGATTAAAGCATCTCAACATGTATAGCTTGGAGGAAAGACGTAACAGGGGGGATATGATAGAAACATTTAAATACATAAAGGGAATCAACACAGTAAAGGAAGAGAGTATATTTAAAAGAAGAAAAACTACCACAACTAGAGGACATAGTCTTAAATTAGAGGGGCAACGATTTAAAAGTAATATCAGGAAGTATTACTTTACTGAGAGGGTAGTGGATGTATGGAATAGCCTTCCAGCAGAAGTGGTAGAGGTAAACACAGTCAAGGATTTTAAGCATGCGTGGGATAGACACAAGGCTATCCTAGCTATAAGACCGGGAACGGGGGACTAATAAAAGTACTCAAAAAAGAAAAATTGGGCAGACTAGATGGACCGAATAGTTTTTATCTGCCAACACATTCTATGCTGATAAGATATTAACAATGATAAGATGAAAAACAGTGATAATAATTTTCAGTATAAATAACACGCGTGTTCCAAGGAAATGTGTCCAGGACGTATTTATATACAATAGTTTTAGTGAGTGTGAGAATGTGGAGAGATCTCAGTGACAGTGGAAAAGAGGCTTTGCACAGTAAGAGAGAGAAGTCTCTCCAAGTTACCATTCCTTGGTTTATTCCCCCTCCCCCTCGCCTGTGTGTACCTGTACAAGCTGACATGTGTTCTGTATCTATGACACACGTGAGAATATTGATGTTGTTTTATTTTAATTATTTCTTGTTAACAGAGGTATTTTCCAGATTGGATGGTGTCCTTCTCAGGAGATGTCAATGGTTCTTTGAAGTCTACAGATATGTTAAAAGTAAGAATTATACGCATTATACATGTTACATACAATATACAAATTACATTACATTATACATATTTCATACATTACATTATACATATTACATACATTATATTATACATATTGCATACATTACGTTATGCTCATCACATACATTATACACATTACATACATTATATTGTACTTATTGCATTCATTACATATACATACTACATACATTACATTATACACATTATATGTATTACATACATCATATTATACACATTACATAAATTATACGTATTAAATACATACATTACACGTATTACATACATTACAGTATACATGTTACATACAGTATGCATATTTCATACAATATCCATATAAAATACATTGTATTATGCATATTACATACAGTATACGTAATATAAAGCTTAAATTATACATATTAACACACTTTATATTTTGCATATTACATTTAGTATACATATTGCATACATTATACATATTACATATATCTTATGTATTACATACATTACATTATATGTATTACATATACTGCATTATTATTACATACATTCTACATATTGCATACATTATACAATTACATACATTATACATATTACTATTACATATATTATACATATTACATATATCTTATGTATGACATGCATTAAATTATATGTATTACATATACTACATTATTATTACATACATTGTACATATTACATACATTACACATACATTAATTATACATGTTACACACATTATACATATTGCATACATTATACTATTACATATATTATACATATTACATACATTATACATATTACATATATCTTATGTATTACACACATTACATTATAAGTATTACATATACTACATTATTATTACACACATTATACACCAGGCGCAGGCATACTGCAGCAAACCCCGACGGTGTGGAGTACATTTCCCTTTATGCTTTTCCAGCATTACTGCTTTAAGGGCTTTATGGGAGATGTGGTCCTCATCATATGGAGTGCAGAACACTGCCTGCCGCTGTTGTACATATTACACCCATTATACAAATTATATATTTTGTACATATTACACAATATTATAAACATTATACATATTATATAAACTACATACATTATAAATATTACACATATTACACATATTATACAAATTATAAACATTATACATATTACACATATACAAATTATAAACATTATACATATTATACATATTATATAAACTACATACATTATAAATATTACACATATTACACATATTATACAAATTATAAACATTATACATATTACACATATACAAATTATAAACATTATACATATTATACATATTATATAAACTACATACATTAAAAATATTACACATATTACACATATTACACATATTATACAAATTATACATTATACATATTACATATATTATGCAAATTATAAACATTATACATATTACACATATTATTTACATTATAAATATTACACATATTATACAAATTATACATTATACATATTACATATATTATGCAAATTATAAACATTATACATATTACACATATTATACAAACTATATGCCTTATACATAATACACATAGTATACTAATTACAATCATTACATTATACATATTATATTCATTACACACATTACACAAAATAAACACATTATGTTATACATATTACACACGTTATACAAATATTTACAGTATACATAGTAAACACATTATACAAATTACAAACATTTCATTATACATATTACACATATTACACATATTATTGTACATGGAATGTGTATAATATGTATAATGGGTGTAATGTATGGAATGTGTATAATATGTATAATGGGTGTAATGCAGGGAATGTGTATTAGATATATAATGGGTGTAATGCATGGAATATGTATAATGGGTGTAATGCAGGGAATGTGTATAATATGTATAATGGGTGTAATGCATGGAATGTGTATAATATGTATAATGGGTGTAATGCATGGAATGTGTATAATATGTATAATGGGTGTAATGCATGGAATGTGTATAATATGTATAATGGGTGTAATGCATGGAATGTGTATAACATGTATAATGGGTGTAATGCATGGAATGTGTATAATATGTATAATGGGTGTAATGCATGGAATGCTTATAATATGTATAATGGGTGTAATGCATGGAATGCTTATAATATGTATAATGGGTGTAATTCATGGAATGTGTATAATGGGTGTAATGCAGGGAATGTGTATAATATGTATAATGGGTGTAATGCATGGAATGTGTATAATATGTATAATGGGTGTAATGCATGGAATGTGTATAATATGTATAATGGGTGTAATGCAGGGAATGTGTATAATATGTACAATGGGTGTAATGCATGAAATGTGTATAATATGTATAATGGGTGTAATGCATGGAATGTGTATAATATGTATAATGGGTGTAATGCATGGAATGTGTATAATATGTATAATGGGTGTAATGCATGGAATGTGTATAATATGTATAATGGGTGTAATGCATGGAATGTATATAATATGTATAATGGGCGTAATGCATGGAATGTGTATAATATGTATAATGTGTGTAATGCAGGGAATGTGTATAATATGTATAATGGGTGTAATGCATGGAATGTATATAATATGTATAATGGGCGTAATGTATGGAATGTGTATAATATGTATAATGGGTGTAATGCATGGAATGTATATAATATGTATAATGGGCGTAATGTATGGAATGTGTATAATATGTATAATGGGTGTAATGCATGGAATGTGTATAATATGTATAATGGGTGTAATGCATGGAATGTGTATAATATGTATAATGGGTGTAATGCATGGAATGTGTATAATATGTATAATGGGTGTAATGCAGGGAATGTGTATATTATGTATAATGGGTGTAATGCATGGAATGTGTATATTATGTATAATGGGTGTAATGCATGGAATGTGTATAATATGTATAATGGGTGTAATGCAGGGAATGTGTATAATATGTGTAATGGGTGTAATGCATGGAATGTGTATTATATGTATAATGTGTGTAATGCATGGAATGTGTATAATATGTATAATGGGTGTAATGCATGGAATGTGTATAATATGTATAATGGGTGTAATTTATGGAATGTGTATAATATGTATAATGGGTGTAATGCATGGAATGTGTATAATATGTATAATGGGTGTAATGCATGGAATGTGTATAATATGTATAATGGGTGTAATGTATGGAATGTGTATAATATGTATAATGGGTGTAATGCATGGAATGTGTATAATATGTATAATGGGTGTAATGTATGGAATGTGTATAATATGTATAATGGGTGTAATGCATGGAATGTGTATAATATGTATAATGGGTGTAATGCATGGAATGTGTATAATATGTATAATGGGTGTAATGCATGGAATGTGTATAATATGTATAATGGGTGTAATGCAGGGAATGTGTATAATATGTATAATGGGTGTAATGCATGGAATGTGTATAACATGTATAATGGGTGTAATGCATGGAATGTGTATAATATGTATAATGGGTGTAATGCATGGAATGTGTATAATATGTATAATGGGTTTAATTCATGGAATGTGTATAATATGTATAATGGGTGTAATGCATGGAATGTGTATAATATGTATAATGGGTGTAATGCATGGAATGTGTATAATATGTATAATGGGTGTAATGTATGGAATGTGTATAATATGTATAATGGGTGTAATGCATGGAATGTGTATAATATGTATAATGGGTGTAATGCATGGAATGTGTATAATATGTATAATGGGTGTAATGCATGGAATGTGTATAATATGTATAATGGGTGTAATGCAGGGAATGTGTATAATATGTATAATGGGTGTAATGCATGGAATGTGTATAATATGTATAATGGGTGTAATGCATGGAATGTGTATAATATGTATAATGGGTGTAATGCATGGAATGTGTATAATATGTATAATGGGTGTAATGCAGGGAATGTGTATAACATGTATAATGGGTGTAATGCATGGAATGTGTATAATATGTATAATGGGTGTAATGCATGGAATGTGTATAATATGTATAATGGGTGTAATGCATGGAATGTGTATAATATGTATAATGGGTGTAATGCATGGAATGTGTATAATATGTATAATGGGTGTAATGCATGGAATGTGTATAATATGTATAATGGGTGTAATGCATGGAATGTGTATAATATGTATAATGGGTGTAATGCATGGAATGTGTATAATATGTATAATGGGTGTAATGCATGGAATGTGTATAATATGTATAATGGGTGTAATGCATGGAATGTGTATAATATGTATAATGGGTGTAATGCAGGGAATGTGTATAATATGTATAATGGGTGTAATGCATGGAATGTGTATAATATGTATAATGGGTGTAATGCATGGAATGTGTATAATATGTATAATGGGTGTAATGCATGGAATGTGTATAATATGTATAATGGGTGTAATGCATGGAATGTGTATAATATGTATAATGGGTGTAATGCATGGAATGTGTATAATATGTATAATGGGTGTAATGCATGGAATGTGTATAATATGTATAATGGGTGTAATGCATGGAATGTGTATAATATGTATAATGGGTGTAATGCATGGAATGTGTATAATATGTATAATGGGTGTAATGCATGGAATGTGTATAATATGTATAATGGGTGTAATGCATGGAATGTGTATAATATGTATAATGGGTGTAATGCATGGAATGTGTATAATATGTATAATGGGTGTAATGCATGGAATGTGTATAATATGTATAATGGGTGTAATGCATGGAATGTGTATAATATGTATAATGGGTGTAATGCATGGAATGTGTATAATATGTATAATGGGTGTAATGCATGGAATGTGTATAATATGTATAATGGGTGTAATGCATGGAATGTGTATAATATGTATAATGGGTGTAATGCATGGAATGTGTATAATATGTATAATGGGTGTAATGCATGGAATGTGTATAATATGTATAATGGGTGTAATGCATGGAATGTGTATAATATGTATAATGGGTGTAATGCATGGAATGTGTATAATATGTATAATGGGTGTAATGCATGGAATGTGTATAATATGTATAATGGGTGTAATGCATGGAATGTGTATAATATGTATAATGGGTGTAATGCATGGAATGTGTATAATATGTATAATGGGTGTAATGCATGGAATGTGTATAATATGTATAATGGGTGTAATGCATGGAATGTGTATAATATGTATAATGGGTGTAATGCATGGAATGTGTATAATATGTATAATGGGTGTAATGCATGGAATGTGTATAATATGTATAATGGGTGTAATGCATGGAATGTGTATAATATGTATAATGGGTGTAATGCATGGAATGTGTATAATATGTATAATGGGTGTAATGCATTGAATGTGTATAATATGTATAATGGGTGTAATGCATGGAATGTGTATAATATGTATAATGGGTGTAATGCATGGAATGTGTATAATATGTATAATGGGTTTAATTCATGGAATGTGTATAATATGTATAATGGGTGTAATGCATGGAATGTGTATAATATGTATAATGGGTGTAATGCATGGAATGTGTATAATATGTATAATGGGTGTAATGCATGGAATGTGTATAATATGTATAATGGGTGTAATGCATGGAATGTGTATAATATGTATAATGGGTGTAATGCATGGAATGTGTATAATGTGTATAATGGGTGTAATGCATGGAATGTGTATAATATGTATAATGGGTGTAATGCATGGAATGTGTATAATATGTATAATGGGTGTAATGCATGGAATGTGTATAATATGTATAATGGGTGTAATGCATGGAATGTGTATAATATGTATAATGGGTGTAATGCATGGAATGTGTATAATATGTATAATGGGTGTAATGCATGGAATGTGTATAATATGTATAATGGGTGTAATGCATGGAATGTGTATAATATGTATAATGGGTGTAATGCATGGAATGTGTATAATATGTATAATGGGTGTAATGCATGGAATGTATATAATATGTATAATGGGTGTAATGCATGGAATGTGTATAATATGTATAATGGGTGTAATGCATGGAATGTGTATAATATGTATAATGGGTGTAATGCATGGAATGTGTATAATATGTATAATGGGTGTAATGCATGGAATGTGTATAATATGTATAATGGGTGTAATGCATGGAATGTGTATAATATGTATAATGGGTGTAATGCATGGAATGTGTATAATATGTATAATGGGTGTAATGCATGGAATGTGTATAATATGTATAATGTGTGTAATGCATGGAATGTGTATAATATGTATAATGGGTGTAATGCATGGAATGTGTATAATATGTATAATGGGTGTAATGCATGGAATGTGTATAATATGTATAATGGGTGTAATGTATGGAATGTGTATAATATGTATAATGGGTGTAATGCATGGAATGTGTATAATATGTATAATGGGTGTAATGCATGGAATGTGTATAATATGTATAATGGGTGTAATGCATGGAATGTGTATAATATGTATAATGGGCGTAATGCATGGAATGTGTATAATATGTATAATGGGTGTAATGCATGGAATGTGTATAATATGTATAATGGGTGTAATGCATGGAATGTGTATAATATGTATAATGGGTGTAATGCAATGAATGTGTATAATATGTATAATGGGCGTAATGCATGGAATGTGTATAATATGTATAATGGGCGTAATGCATGGAATGTGTATAATATGTATAATGGGTGTAATGCATGGAATGTGTATAACATGTATAATGGGTGTAATGCATGGAATGTGTATAATATGTATAATGGGTGTAATGCATGGAATGTGTATAATATGTATAATGGGTGTAATGCATGGAATGTGTATAATATGTATAATGGGTGTAATGCATGGAATGTGTATAATATGTATAATGGGTGTAATGCAGGGAATGTGTATAATATGTATAATGGGTGTAATGCATGGAATGTGTATAATATGTATAATGGGTGTAATGCAGGGAATGTGTATAATATGTATAATGGGTGTAATGCAGGGAATGTGTATAATATGTATAATGGGTGTAATGCATGGAATGTGTATAATATGTATAATGGGTGTAATGCAGGGAATGTGTATAATATGTATAATGGGTGTAATGCAGGGAATGTGTATAATATGTATAATGGGTGTAATGCATGGAATGTGTATAATATGTATAATGGGCGTAATGCATGGAATGTGTATAATATGTATAATGGGTGCAATGCATGGAATGTGTATAATATGTATAATGGGTGTAATGCATGGAATGTGTATAACATGTATAATGGGTGTAATGCATGGAATGTGTATAATATGTATAATGGGTGTAATGCAGGGAATGTGTATAATATGTATAATGGGTGTAATGCATGGAATGTGTATAATATGTATAATGGGTGTAATGCATGGAATGTGTATAATATGTATAATGGGCGTAATGCATGGAATGTGTATAATATGTATAATGGGTGTAATGCATGGAATGTGTATAATATGTATAATGGGTGTAATGCATGGAATGTGTATAATATGTATAATGGGTGTAATGCAATGAATGTGTATAATATGTATAATGGGCGTAATGCATGGAATGTGTATAATATGTATAATGGGCGTAATGCATGGAATGTGTATAATATGTATAATGGGTGTAATGCATGGAATGTGTATAACATGTATAATGGGTGTAATGCATGGAATGTGTATAATATGTATAATGGGTGTAATGCATGGAATGTGTATAATATGTATAATGGGTGTAATGCATGGAATGTGTATAATATGTATAATGGGTGTAATGCATGGAATGTGTATAATATGTATAATGGGTGTAATGCAGGGAATGTGTATAATATGTATAATGGGTGTAATGCATGGAATGTGTATAATATGTATAATGGGTGTAATGCAGGGAATGTGTATAATATGTATAATGGGTGTAATGCAGGGAATGTGTATAATATGTATAATGGGTGTAATGCATGGAATGTGTATAATATGTATAATGGGTGTAATGCAGGGAATGTGTATAATATGTATAATGGGTGTAATGCAGGGAATGTGTATAATATGTATAATGGGTGTAATGCATGGAATGTGTATAATATGTATAATGGGCGTAATGCATGGAATGTGTATAATATGTATAATGGGTGCAATGCATGGAATGTGTATAATATGTATAATGGGTGTAATGCATGGAATGTGTATAACATGTATAATGGGTGTAATGCATGGAATGTGTATAATATGTATAATGGGTGTAATGCAGGGAATGTGTATACTATGTATAATGGGTGTAATGCATGGAATGTGTATAATATGTATAATGGGTGTAATGCATTCCCCATAATGTCCACACATAGAGTGAAATGATCTTTTACAAGGCATAAAATTCACACATACAATGTATTTGGAGGCTTTCACCCCCCTGGCGTCGGCCTCTACTTACTTTGTTCCACTTGCTGTAATCATAGATGTTTTTAAGTACAACATCTTACCCCGAAGTGCAGAGCTTCTTACACATGACAGAGAAGGGGAAGAAGTCTTGGAGGAAATGTTTTTTTGTCCTGCGTCGCTCTGGACTTTACTTTTCTACAAAAGGAAAATCAAAGGTATTTCAGAAACAAAATCAATAACACATAGTGTCTCAAACTTCTGTTCTTACACTTCTAATGTGGCTCGTTTTCTAGCTTATATACCGTCCACACAAACCTCCATTCCTGGCACTCCAGTAGTTAGAAGCAGGGTAAGATACTTGTATTATTGACAAGGTGATAGTATATTCATATTAATACATGCATTGTGCATGCTCCTCATTATGGCAAAATACCCCCTGATGGAGCAGTTTCTAGTAAGTCTCTTATTCATCCGTATAGGAGGCACATCTCCTCTCTACAAGTGAGTCCCCAGTCATAGTAAAACCTTTCTTTACAGAACAAAATATCCAATTCCTAAACGAGTTAATCGTTCAGGTCCCTTTAATCAATATAACGGTTCACCTGGTTTTCAATTGAGGATAAAAAGTCCTTTATCAAAGTAACGGTAGAAGCCAGTGCTGCCATATTACCTTCTAAGCATCACTCCATCTCTGACTTGCCAGTATCCAATGCCACTATTACCCCCGAGTCATTACAAGGGCAGGAATCATGGTCTTTCCCACATTATCCAATCATGGAGACCCTAATATACTTATGGGAAACATGGGAGGAATCACATACTGGGATATATCAGAAAGTGGAATATTAATGTATAATATAAAGTGTTGTCACCTACATCACATGTTACAGATCATGATAGATAAATACACACATTGCAATTGTAGATCACGCCTTCCCCATTAATAATAATTGATCCATTGATTAATACACTGAGATATGTGTAAATAAAGCTTTTACTTCTGGTTTACAGGATCCCAGACACCTGCAGTTTTTCAGTGATTTTAGTCAAAGTGACGTCTATATTTTACTCTCTGGGAAGAAAGTCTATGGGTCACCGACAGACCACGGATTCTGCCTGAAGGTACGGTGTCAGATATATGTTTTGTAATAAATACCCGTGGCAGTGAGAGGGGGATGGCAAACGTCAAATTACGCGTAAGGTGTAAGAATAGTTTAAACTGTTTAAATTGGAAAATTTTAGTGACTTTTATCCCAACAGGTAATATCCGCATTAATCACAATGTGCTGTGGCTTTCTAGCACACCCAAGAAGGAGTCGGGAGTCTGAAACTGCTCTGTGCCGAGAATGAAGAGGTGAAGATCTGTTGGGTCACAGCGATTAGATTGTACAAGGTAACTCCTCCAAACCACACACATTATACGTGGATTTATTAATCATTACATTAGAAGGGTTAATAGAGATTTATTACAAATGTGTGTTTCCAAAGCTCTATTATTATACATTTATTATATATACACACTGTTTATTCATAACAACCACTAAACCAGCGACTTGCCCTAGGCCAAACCAGCGACTTGCCCTAGGCCAAACCAGCGACTTGCCCTAGGCCAAACCAGGGAGTTGCCCTAGGCCAAACCAGCGAGTTGCCCTAGGCCAAACCAGCGACTTGACCTAGGCCAAACCAGCGAGTTGCGCTTGGCCAAACCAGCGAGTTGCCCTTGGCCAAACCAGTGACTTGTCCTAGGCCAAACCCGCTGGAGCTTTGCTCTAACCTGGTTATTTGAATTTTTCCTGCTCAGCTAATCTCGTCTGAGTTTTGACGTTCTCATTTTTCAGTTCTCCTCAGTTTATTATTTCTACAAGTGAAATAGAGATATAGAATAAAACGTGCATTATTTAGTAAGAAAGGTTTTAGCCAAAAAATGAGGGTGGGCAGTGAAAACCACTGCTAATCGCACTTGCACCCAAAGCATGCTCTGCAAATAAAATATTTCCTGTATCCAGGTTCAGTAGCAATCAGTGATGCCATGGAGGACCATCCTTTCAGGGCCCCTTATAGAAAAAAAAGTTTGCCCCCCCTGAGACTGTCACACTCAAGGGGCTGAATTTGACTTAGTCTCAAAATGAAAGTCGACCTCCTGGAGCTGTTCTCGAATTTTATTGACCTGACCCAATTGTATTTTAATAATTACTTTTTAATGTGTAAATTATGTTTATCCCTGTTATCCATTCATTCATGTTTGTACATTTTATGCATTACCTTTCAGCATGGGGTGCAGATACACACAAACTACAGCCAACCACAACGATCTCAGAGAGATGCCAGTGTCCCATGCCAGTCACCCATGGTATGTATGTGAGATTCACCTCAGATGAACCTTTCTGATACTCCTGTTACATTAGAGGAAACATGCCATCCAGAATTCAATGCTTATAAATAATAATCAATGGTGATAAAACTATCCCGGTGACAATGCACCCTAATAAAAAGCAACTAGTGAGGCCCCTGAAGTGTAGACAGATAAGGACACGGGGCACAGAATTACAGGTGCTGATAATTTCAGGCATTCAAGGATTTACCATGAATATATTAAATGTCTGTGTTTTTCATTCAGAAACTTCCAAATTAAAAGATGTTAAACTTTGATTATTTGATGTGTGAATATATAAAGTGTGTCTGCATGTGGAAAGATACTGTGGGAGCAATAAAATAAATGCCTATATCAGCCCAGAAACCCAAAGCCCAATAATTAACTTAAGCATTTATTTACTCATATCACCAATTATATTAACTTGTAATGTTTATTGAATAATAAATAAATGTAAATAACAGTATACATCATTCATCATTGGCAACCACTTTTAACAATGACTATAACTCTTACTCATACTTTCATACTCCAACCTTAAGCCTAAACCTCCTGGCTTACCACTCATTACCACTCTGACCGCTAGCTGGCTTTTAGATCAGTGGGCACGTCCATCCACTGATCATCTGGGACATGTGGATTCAGAGAATTATAGCAGATGTGTAAAATAAGAGGACAATGTGGTCCATTCAATGCTGCGGTAACATTTAAAGCTTTCATACTGCACATTATTCCAAAAGATATTCAAATGGAGCCACGAATATCCTCAACGTTAAATTACTGATATTGCAGTAAGAAAATAAATGCTGTCCCAATTAATATAATGCTCAGAGGCTGCGAATGTAATCCGTAGCATGTCCCCCAACAAATGAAAATGATGCCCCCCCGTGGGACCCGCGCCTTCTGCTCTCTCCATGAAATAAACAAAAATGGCACCTAATGACTGTGGGCAAACTTTATATATAGGTATTAGCTTGCTGGGACAGTGGGGCATAAAACCATACCCAAAAATGTAATGTGTCTGGGACTCGATCTCCCTAACTCCTGCCCCCGGCATCCTGTTTTCCAGTATGCATTACCAGGACACACAATACATTTAATTCTATTCTTCTACTATGCATTTAGGTTTAACAAACTGTAGCGTTTATTTTAAATCTGTTTGTGTTCCTTAAATTCGCAGTCTAAGCAATGATAGGGATGAGTCCATTACAGCAATTATAAATCCTACATTAAGTTACAAAGACATGTAAAATATATAGACATATACAATGTATAGACATATACAATATAAAGACATGTACAATATATAGACATATACAATATATAGACATTTACAATATATAGACATATACAATATATAGACATTTACAATATATAGACATATACAATGTATAGACATAAACAATATATAGACATATACAATATATAGACATATACAATGTATAGACATATACAATATATAGACATATACAATATATAGACATTTACAATATATAGACATATACAATATATAGACATATACAATATATAGACATATACAATGTATAGACATATACAATATATAGACATATACAATATATAGACATATACAATGTATAGACATATAAAATGTATAGACATATACAATATATAGACATATAAAATATAGACATATACAATGTATAGACATATACAATATATAGACATATACAATATATAGACATATACAATATATAAAACATAAAATATATAGACATATAAAATATAGACATATACAATGTATAGACATATACAATATACAGACATATAAAATATATAGACATATACAATATACAGACATATAAAATATATAGACATATACAATATAAAGACATGTACAATATATAGACATATACAATATATAGACATATAAAATGTATAGACATATACAATGTATAGACATATACAATATATAGACATATACAATGTATAGACATATAGACATATAAAGCATATTTTCCTCCACTGTACATTGTATAATTCAGATATCTGCATTTTTTTTTTTCATTTGCAGAGAAGTGTATCTGAAAATTCACTTGTGGCCATGGATTTCTCGGGATGTAAAAGCCGAGTGATTGAAAACCCTTCGGAAGTATTGTCTGTCGCGCTTCAGGAAGGGTTATTATGGCGGGTTGGTGATGTTACATGATCTTTAACAGCAGCTATATGTTAAACATTGTGTCTCAGACCACAATTACTCCTGCTGCAACTTCACCATCCTAAAAAAATACACATGCAGTGCTTCCTGGGCGGAGCTTGGATCGTAAATGGGCGGAGCATGGATCGTAAATGGGCGGAGCATGATCCGAGTGGGAAACATGCAAAATAGTGCAAAATAGTGTAGAAACAGCAAATGTGTCACAGGCAGATAAGAACCATTCACGCTATCTAGTCTGCCCAATATCTGAATACTTTCATTAGTCCCTGACCTTATCTTATATCTAGGATAGCCTTATACCTATCCCACGCATGCTTAAACTCCTTCACTGTATTAACCGCTACCACTTCTACTGGAAGACTATTCCATACATCCACTACCCTCTCAGTAAAGTAATACTTTCATTAGTCCCTGGCCTTATCTTACATCTAGGATAGCCTTACACCTATCCCACGCATGCTTAAACTCCTTCACTGTATTAACCTCTACCACTTCTACTGGAAGACTATTCCATACACCCACTACCCTCTCAGTAATGTAATACTTTCATTAGTCCCTGGCCTTATCTTATATCTAGGATAGCCTTATACCTATCCCATGCATGCTTAAACTCCTTCACTGTATTAACCTCTACCACTTCTACTGGAAGACTATTCCATACATCCACTACCCTCTCAGTAATGTAATACTTTCATTAGTCCCTGGCCTTATCTTATATCTAGGATAGCCTTACACCTATCCCACGCATGCTTAAACTCCTTCACTGTATTAACCTCTACCACTTCTACTGGAAGACTATTCCATGTATCCACTACCCTCTCAGTAAAGTAATACTTTCATTAGTCCCTGACCTTATCTTATATCTAGGATAGCCTTATACCTATCCCACGCATGCTTAAACTCCTTCACTGTATTAACCTCTACCACTTCTACTGGAGGACTATTCCATGCATCCACTACCCTCTCAGTAAAGTAATACTGTCATTAGTCCCTGGCCTTATCTTATATCTAGGATAGCCTTATACCTATCCCATGCATGCTTAAACTCCTTCACTTTATTAACCTCTACCACTACTACTGGAAGACTATTCCATGCATCCACTACCCTCTCAGTAAAGTAATACTTCCTGATATAACTTTTAAATCATTACCCCTTTAATTTCAGACTACGTCCTCTTGTTGTGGCAGTTTTTCTTCTTTTAAATATACTCTCCTCCTTTAATGTGTTGTTTTCCCTTTATGTATTTAAATGTCTCAATCATACCCTCCATCTCGTCATTGCTCCAAGCTATACGTGTAGAAGGCTGGACTAACCCTCTAGAAGGGGTCACTTCTTCATAAAGGCTTTTTTTCTATAACTAATGTAACTATAATTATAACTTTCATCCATGTTTATTAAACTTTTTTTTTTCTTTAGAGGAAAAGCTGTGGCCGGATGAGCACACATGGCCTGCCAGTCTCATCTCAGCATTCCTCGGCAAACCTAGGTATGTGTCAATTTCTAATTGGCCCCTAGTTTGATACTCCACACGTTCCAGAGCAAAGTGCTCAGTGATTGGCCAGCAACTAGTAAGCTTTTCTTCATAAAGCTCAACAGCTATTGGCTGATTTTAAATGACTGATCTATCCATATGCTGGAGAGTCTGAGTTGATAGTTTTGTCCTATTGAGGTCGATGGAACCAGTCGTCACGACATTGACATGATTTGTCTGCATTAAAAAATCAATGAAAAACAGAATAACCCCTGCGTTCGAAACATGAGACCCATAGGCGCAAAGCAACTCAATGGTGTTGTGATAAAATAAAAGAACTTACTATAAAAACTGCAGAAAGATAAAATCTGCAGTGTAAAAATTCTGAAAAATGAAAAATAAATATAGTGTAATTTGTAATGGAATACAGTTCTGAATCACTGTGAAATCTTCTTATGTTACTTTTAACATGTATAGCTTGGAGGAAAGACGTAACAGGGGGGATATGATAGAAACATTTAAATACATAAAGGGAATCAACACAGTAACGGAAGAGAGTATATTTAAAAGAAGAAAAACTACCACAACTAGAGGACATAGTCTGAAATTAGAGGGGCAACGATTTAAAAATAATATCAGGAAGTATTACTTTACTGAGAGGGTAGTGGATGTATGGAATAGCCTTCCAGAAGAATCGGTAGAGGTAAACACAGTCAAGGATTTTAAGCATGTATGGGATAGACACAAGGCTATCCTAGCTATAAGACTAATAAAAGTACTCCAAACAAAATTGGGCAGACTAGAAGGACCGAATGGTTCTTATCTGCCGACACATTCTATGTTTCTATGTTTCTTTGTTTAGCAGCTAATACTGAGCATCGTGTTCTCTCGTTTCTTACAAAATAACAAAATTATTAAGTTGTAGAGCTACAAGATCTCCCATTCTGTTTTCCGTTTGCCAGGGGCTTTATTTCTGACATGATACTGCAAAAAATCCAATTATTTCTACTATTATTGTTACAAATTGTGAATGTTTAAAAACTAGATTTACTACCGGGCTTAGCCCGTAGCAGCCGCGTTCCTAATAAAAACTGAATAAACTCATAACTCGGAAAGGAATGTAGAGAGCTGAAAATACTTGAGTTGACCTAAAAATGCCATCTTTAGAATCTTAAATATTGAGATGAGATTAGGACATCACTAGTGATGTAGAACAATGGCCCATCAACTTCACAATTTGTGTGGTGTCTAATCACAGTAATTGAATTCACCTAGAAGTTACAGCATGAATCAGCTGTGCATATTTCATGATTCTAGAGTTCAGCACTCAAGTGTTTTTCCTTCTTCAGACAAACAAACAAACATACATGTTCTGTTTTATAGTGAAGATAAATTTGGTCAATAATAGTTCACACTTTCTGTACAGCCTAGTTTTACTATTTTTAAGAAATAATATCTATGGACAACTTTTATATGTTTAGTTTGGAACTTCTGTGGTGCTTTGCTATCTAAAATATCCATCGTTATAATAAAAAGGCAAATCTTGTCTACAATACTGACCAGAAATATGTTTTATTAATGTTTAGCTGTCCATATCTCGCAGCCCTGGTTCCATCACAACATTTCCAGAGATGAAGCTCAAAAACTGATTATTCAACAAGGACTTGTAAATGGGTGAGTAAATTGACACTTATTTTTATAGTGCCAACAATGTACGCAACACACTGGTGCAGAGCATAAAAAGAGAAAAAGTAGACAAACAGGAAAATGGCTCTGCTTACAGAGGGAAAACATTATAATTGTGGCAATGAAAGGCATGGGGGGGGGGGGGATTAGGCACTGTGACAGCTGAGTGAGTCCCGCTAGAACTTAAAAAATGGTGAATGGAATGCATCAGTAATCTGTGTAGATCAATCTGAGTACACTAGATCGGCAGGATGAGTGATGAGGTTGTGGCAGTATGTGAGGATATTGGAATGGCTCAGTAATCTGTGTAGATCACTCTGAGTACAATGGCTAGTGGAGGATGAGTCATGAAGTTGTGGCTGTATGTGAGGATATTGGAATGCCTCAGTAATCTGTGTAGATCAATCTGAGTACAATGGCTAGTGGAGGATGAGTCATGAAGTTGTGGCTGTATGTGAGGCTCTTGGAATGCCTCAGTAATCTGTGTAGATCAATCTGAGTACAATGGCTAGTGGAGGATGAGTTATGAGGTTGTGGCTGTATGTGAGGATATTGGAATGGCTCAGTAATCTGTGTAGATCAATCTGAGTACAATGGCTAGTGGAGGATGAGTTATGAGGTTGTGGTAGTATGTGAGGATATTGGAATGGCTCAGTAATCTGTGTAGATCACTATGAGTACAATCGCTGGGAGGATGAGTTATGAAGTTGTGGCTGTATGTGAGGATATTGGAATGCCTCAGTAATCTGTGTAGATCAATCTGAGTACAATGGCTAGTGGAGGATGAGTCATGAAGTTGTGGCTGTATGTGAGGCTCTTGGAATGGCTCAGTAATCTGTGTAGATCACTCTGAGTACAATGGCTAGTGGAGTATAAGTTATGAGGTTGTGGCAGTATGTGAGGATATTGGAATGGCTCAGTAATCTGTGTAGATCATTCTGAGTACAATGGCTAGTGGAGGATGAGTCATGAAGTTGTGGCTGTATGTGAGGATATTGGAATGCCTCAGTAATCTGTGTAGATCAATCTGAGTACAATGGCTAGTGGAGGATGAGTTATGAGGTTGTGGCAGTATGTGAGGATATTGGAATGGCTCAGTAATCTGTGTAGATCAATCTGAGTACAATGGCTAGTGTAGTATGAGTTATGAGTTTGTGGCAGTATGTGAGGATATTGGAATGCCTCAGTAATCTGTGTAGATCAATCTGAGTACAACGGCTAGTGGAGTATAAATGATGAGGTTGTGGCAGTATGTGAGGATATTGGAATGGCTCAGTAATCTGTGTAGATCACTATGAGTACAATCGCTGGGAGGATGAGCATGAAGTTGTGGCTGTATGTGAGGATCTTGGAATGGCTCAGTAATCTGTGTAGATCAATCTGAGTACAATGGCTAGTGGAGGATGAGTCATGAAGTTGTGGCTGTATGTGAGGCTCTTGGAATGGCTCAGTAATCTGTGTAGATCACTCTGAGTACAATGGCTAGTGGAGTATAAGTTATGAGGTTGTGGCAGTATGTGAGGATATTGGAATGCCTCAGTAATCTGTGTAGATCAATCTGAGTACAATGGCTAGTGGAGGATGAGTCATGAAGTTGTGGCTGTATGTGAGGCTCTTGGAATGGCTCAGTAATCTGTGTAGATCACTCTGAGTACAATGGCTAGTGGAGTATAAGTTATGAGGTTGTGGCAGTATGTGAGGCTCTTGGAATGGCTCAGTAATCTGTGTAGATCACTCTGAGTACAATGGCAAATGGAGTATAAGTTATGAGGTTGTGGCAGTATGTGAGGATATTGGAATGCATCAGTAATCTGTGTAGATCAATCTGAGTACACTAGATCGGCAGGATGAGTGATGAGTTTGTGGCAGTATGTGAGGATATTGGAATGGCTCAGTAATCTGTGTAGATCACTCTGAGTACAATGGCTAGTGGAGGATGAGTCATGAAGTTGTGGCTGTATGTGAGGATATTGGAATGGCTCAGTAATCTGTGTAGATCACTATGAGTACAATCGCTGGGAGGATGAGCATGAAGTTGTGGCTGTATGTGAGGATCTTGGAATGGCTCAGTAATCTGTGTAGATCAATCTGAGTACAATGGCTAGTGGAGTATGAGTTATGAGGTTGTGGCTGTATGTGAGGATATTGGAATGGCTCAGTAATCTGTGTAGATCAATCTGAGTACAATGGCTAGTGGAGGATGAGTGATGAAGTTGTGGCTGTATGTGAGGATATTGGAATGACTCAGTAATCTGTGTAGATCAATCTGAGTACAATCGCTGGGAGGATGAGCATGAAGTTGTGGCTGTATGTGAGGATCTTGGAATGGCTCAGTAATCTGTGTAGATCAGTCCGATTACAAATATTGGGAGGATGAGTTATGAAGTTGTGGCTGAATGTGAGGATACATAAGATACCATGTATATATAAAGTACCACCCTGCATTCCAAGCACTGGAACGAGTGTGTACTTAGCCACGCATATTTATTTATATAGGAGTGTATATTTAGATTTGTAGTGTGTGTAGACATTATATTACATATGTAATGCTTTGAAACATTTATACGTTTAAATACATTTTACAGTTCTATGTTACAAATATAAATATCCCTAGTTAACCTGCAGAGGTGGTAATTATGTGATACGTTTGGAAGTAATGTTTGATTCCTGGATCAGACTGGTGTTTTGAAGTCAGGGTCTTGTGCAGTTGAGGGTAGCTGGGGTACTGTACAACCATGACATCCTGGTCCTGCAGAGATCCATCAACAGATCTGCTATTGAAGTTTGTTTGAAAGTTTAATCATGCATTTCAGTATTATCACCTTCTACTTCTAAGCAGGATCAGTTCTATATATAACTCATCCCATTTCCTGGAAGCTGTGTAACTCTGCGGAACTGCTCATGTCTGCTAGTGAAGATCAAACTCACACTCTACTAGAAGAAAACTACGTGTGATCAATAAAATATAATAACGACAAGGGACAGAGTCTGATTTTATTCTCCATCACTGCAGTTATTATTATTCTTTTATTGGTTACTAATAGTATATGAATTCAATGTTAGCCTTAGTTTTATAATTCTGACACAAAACCAGGAACGTTTCCCTGCTTGCACAGAGTTGAGGTTGTTGGCTCCTCGCTGTCTGGTTGCAGCTTGCTGTCAAGGGGTTAATTGGGAGGAGGTTTAATTTCAAAACATAAGATCAGGCCAGACAACTGTAAAAACAGCAATATATATATATATATATATATATATATATATATATATAAAGAAATATACAGAAATGCAATAGGGTGCAAGCCAGAAGACAGTCCCCAGCTGCCCGAAAAATATAGATGTATACAAAGAGGCTGCACTCCAGAAAAAGCAAATATAAAAAATAACGTTTAATTGGTCAATACCTACAGGAGCAGTTCCTCCTGTAGAAGGCCATGTGCCAAATCATCGGAGGGCTATTCGTTTTGGGTATTTACTTAAGGTCTCAGGTTTTTTGTACATTTTTTGTTTTGTTTTTTGAAACATAGAAACATAGAATGTGTCGGCAGATAAGAACAATTCGGTCCATCTAGTCTGCACAATTTTTCTTTTTTGAGTACTTTTATTATTCCCCCGTTCCCGGTCTTATAGCTAGGATAGCCTTGTGTCTATCCCACGCATGCTTAAAATCCTTGACTGTGTTTACCTCTACCACTTCTGCTGGAAGGCTATTCCATACATCCACTACCCTCTCAGTAAAGTAATACTTCCAGATATTACTTTTAAATTGTTTCCCCTCTAATTTAAGACTATGTCCTCTAGTTGTGGTAGTTTATTTTTTAACTTTATTAGGGTGAGATGCGCAGACAGTGTTTATTCTTTTATAAAACGAGGAAATATCCAGCTTTATGGATTTGTTTAACGCTTGGATATTAAACTGTGTTTCTAATATTTGAGTTGTTCAGTTTTGTGAAGTCTGCCATTATTGGGGGCTATCTGATAACACATTGCCTTCTATGTTTTCTTTCGTTTTATTCTTAATTTATGAGCTGTTACTGAGTTTGTTTCATTATGATTTTTATGTAGCTTGTTTTCTAGATAAATTGTAATAATTATAATGTTGGGAATTTTTTGTCCTAGTAGTAAGACATTTTTACAATGGATTCACATTCCATTTTGTTTCTTTTTCCCCAGAGTGTTTTTGGTGAGGGACAGTCAGAGTAATCCACAAGCATTCGTACTTTCTCTGTGCCACGGACAGAAGATAAAGCACATTCAGATCTCACCTGTGAGTCAAGTAATGTTTGTTTGAGACTTTGCTGGTGAAGTAAATGGTGCATCTGACACTCTGAACAACAGAGATTCATTCGGACTTATCATGTTATAGAATCTGATACAAATGAAAACCCTGGGGTTTTATAGATGAGAGAGGGCATTTCAAACCTAAGGCCAAATTTGCAGAACTTGAAGTAGAGTTGAACGGGAGAATTTTTCCAACACGGCTACTTTGACCTTATGTTTGAATTTCCCTTGTCAGTTCGTTTGTCTCCTTATCATGGATAAAGCCCAGTGAGTTATTTGTAGAACTTGGACCCAGTGAAACCCTCACTGTATCAATAATTATATTAAAATGATCCTTCTACTTCTAAAGGAAAAATGAAACTATTCATGCCAATTAATTCCTTTCAGTGGTGGTAACACTGTCAGTTAAGGATTTCTGTGGGAAAATCAAGTCTTCGAGCTGGTCTGGTGTGTGTTTAGATTTGTAATACATAATAATAATAATAATAATAATAATAATAATAATAACAATAATAATAATCATCATAATAATAATAATCATACTAATAATAATATAATCATCATTATAATCATAATCATAATAATAATATTCATAATAATAATAACAATAATAATAATAATCATAATACTCATAATAATAATATTCAGAATAATAATAACAATAATAATAATCATAATAATAATAATAATCATACTAATAATAATAATAATAATAATAATAATAATAATAATCATAATAATCATAATAATAATAACAATAATAATAATAATCATAATAATAATCATCATAATAATAATAATCATACTAATAATAATAATATAATCATCATTATAATCATAATCATAATAATAATATTCATAATAATAATAACAATAATAATAATATTAATAATAATCATAATAATAAAATAAATAATAATAATAATAATAATCATCATAATCATAATAATAATATTCATAATAATAATAACAATAATAATAATAATAATAATAATCATAATAATAAAATAAATAATAATAATATTAATAATAATCATAATAATAAAATAAATAATAATAATAATAATAATAATAATAATAATAATAATCATTATAATCATAATAATATTAATAATAATAATAATAATAATAATAATAATCATCATAATCATAATAATATTAATAATAATAATAATAATAATAATCATCATCATAATCATAATAATATTAATAATAATAATAATAATAATAATAATAATAATAATCATCATAATAATAAAATAAATAATAATAAAAATGCCTCTGCTTCCCATTGAAATGATCATATATTTAATACCTAAATAAAAGGCATATACTGAATGTAAATCTTTTCCAACTTTTTATACCTCCCAATAATCATTTTATTAATCTCCTTTTTGGAGATGTTGGGTTATTTAGATTTTAGATGATACTTTGTGATAAATTGAACTTATGGATGATTCATTATATGTTTTATGTATCAGATTGAGGACAGCGGAGAGAGATTTTACACACTGGATGATGGAGACACGAGATTTACTGATCTAACGCAGCTTGTCGAGTTCTATCAGCTGAATAAGGGGATTCTGCCCTGTAAACTGAAGCACTATTGCACTCGGATTACAGTTTAATGATAGACCAACGCATTCCACATGAAACCTTTTTCTGAAAATGTTCTTTTACAAGGTCAAAAATACTTCTTTTTATTTACTTATGTCTGTTTATTGTTGGTGTAAATCACTCCAGAAAATACTGATACTTGTCAACATGATCATAATTTATACAAAAGGTAAAAATCAACCACATGGAACCTGTGAACTTGAATCCGATTGTTTAATCTACTGATAAACTTTATTACATATAGTGTGTGGCTCTTTGATTATATCCTTTCTTTTATTTTAAATAACAATGACACAATGATGCACTGATACAGGGGAGGACAGAAAAGAGAGAAAAAAGAGAAGGAAAAAAGTTAAGACAAACCTAAAGCAGTATATAATTATATAATTATAGTATTTATTAAATCAATAACTGATATTCCCCCTGGTCCCCTCAACTGTCCCACTAAAAAAAAAGAAAAAAAAAAAAGAGGTGGGGGATGGGATTTCAGGTCTTTAAAAATAGGGAGCGTGAGTAGTTAGGGGCGGGAAATGTTTGGGCGGTAAATATAGTCTGAATAGGTTTAATGTAAACCCTGTATCACCTTCATACAAGAATAGAAAAAAAAAAAAAAAAGAGAGCTCCCATGAGGATACCATGGCCACAGGGCCCAGACATGCGACGCCGCTCGGGGGTATGACAGAAACCCATCGGGTGGGAAGAGAAGGGAGAGCGACTAGTAATAAAGGCTATCTAGATTTTTAAAGTATTAGGTCTACTGTTTCGCAGGTGGTCAGCCAAAGCCCCTGGATCTCCCACAAAAGATCATGATGAGGACTAACTTCCAAAGTAGCCTTTTTCCATGGTGAGCTGGTAATCCATCTGGGCCCTAATCTCCTACAGAGATGGGGGGGGGGGGGGGGGGGGGTTCTGTTTCCAGCTTTTAGCTAAGCATAATTTTGTGGCCAGAAGAAGATGAATAATCCGATTACTTTTTTTATATTTGGGGATCTCCATATGAAACAAAAATGTTTGTGCTTTAAGATCTTTCATAGTTGGAATTAAGTGAGTGAAGATTAAGTTTATAAAATTTATAATTGTCTTTAAAGTTGGACAAGTTCACCACAGGTTCACCACAGGTTCACCACATATTAAGCAAAAATCCATCTTCAGCCTCACATCTCCAACATGTTTTCAAGTTTGTAGAAGAAAATGTGTTCATTTTTATTGGGGTCATGTACCATCATAAACAAATTTTATAAAATAGCTCCTGTAAGGATAAATTGTGTACTGATTTTTCGAGTTGTTCAAAGGATTTTATCCAATCTTGGAGACTTTCTGAGAAACCTTTATAATTTTCCCATTTAAGCCAAGAGGGATCTTTTCCCATTGGAAGGGTATCATCTAGGAATTGGATCATCTAACCCTCGGACAATAGAATGAAGGCATCAATTTCAGGACTAACAATTATGTTTTTAGAGTTGAGCAGATTTCTTATTCTTAAGTAGGTAGACATCCCCTGGCTGCCCCCACTAGCCACCAGGAATCTAGTTACAGTTAAGGGGGAGGGAGGAGGAAGAGAGACAGGGGGAGGGAGGGGGCAGAGAGAGAGGGGGAGGGAGGGGGCAGAGAGTCGTGGGGGGGCAGAGCAACAAGGGGAGGGAGGAGGGAAGAGATAGAGTAACAAGGGGAGGGAGGGGGGAAGAGACAGAGCAACAAGGGGAGAGAGGGGGGAAGAGACAGGGGGAGGGGGGAGAGAGCAACAATGGGAGGGAGGGGGAAGAAAGAAACAAGGGGGGGAGAAACAGAGGCGAGGGGGGAGTCAAAGAGAGGGGGAGAGAGACAAAGCTGGGGGCAAGGGAAAGAGAGAGGCAGCATTGACACATAAAAGGAAATAAAAACAAGAAATGCATTTTTTGATATAATTTTTTTTATTAAAAAAGCAATTTACATGTGAATATATACAAGTTTAACTTTTTTCCTATGGTGTAGCCTTATATTCAGGCTCTTAGTTTTTTTCCTAAAGGAATATCCAAAGTTTGGGGGGTCGTCTTATAATCAGGGTCGTCTTATAATCGAGCAAATACGGTAATACTAACCAATAAATAACTACTACAATGCTATAAAACTAACCAATAAATAACTCTTCCAATGATATAACACTAACCAATAAATAACTCTTCCAATGCAATAATACTAGCCAATAAATAACTCTTCCAATGTTATAATACTAACCAATACATAACTCTTCCAATGTCATAATACTAACTAATAAATAACTCTTCCAATGTTATAATACTAACCAATAAATAACTCTTCCAATGTTATAATACTAACCAATACATAACTCTTCCAATGTTATAATACTAGCCAATAAAGAACTCTTCCAATGCTATAATACTAACCAACAAATAACTCTTACAATGTCATAATACTAACTAATAAATAACTTTTCCAATGTTATAATACTAACCAATAAATAACTCTTCCAATGCTATAATACTAACCAATAAATAACTCTTCCAATGCTATAATACTAACCAATAAATAACTCTTCCAATGCTATAATACTAACCAATAAATAACTCTTCCAATGCTATAATACTAACCAATACATAACTCTTCCAATGTTATAATACTAACCAATAAATAACTCTTCCAATGTTATAATACTAACCAATAAATAACTCTTCCAGTGTTATAACTCTAACCAATAAATAACTCTTCCAATGTTATAATACTAACCAACAAATAACTCTTACAATGTCATAATACTAACTAATAAATAACTTTTCCAATGTTATAATACTAACCAATAAATAACTCTTCCAATGCTATAATACTAACCAATAAATAACTCTTCCAGTGTTATAACTCTAACCAATAAATAACTCTTCCAGTGTTATAATACTAACCAATAAATAACTCTTCCAATGCTATAATACTAACCAATAAATAACGCTTCCAATGTTATAATACTAACCAACAAATAACTCTTCCAGTGTTATAATACTAACCAATAAATAACTCTTCCAATGCTATAATACTAACCAATAAATAACTCTTACAATGTCATAATACTAACTAATAAATAACTCTTCCAATGTTATAATACTAACCAATAAATAACTCTTCCAATGCTATAATACTAACCAATAAATAACTCTTCCAATGTTATAATACTAACCAATAAATAACTCTTCCAGTGTTATAATACTAACCAATAAATAACTCTTCCAATGCTATAATACTAGCCAATAAATAACTATTCCAGTGTTATAATACTAACCAATAAATAACTCTTCCAATGTTATAATACTAGCCAATAAATAACTCTTCCAGTGTTATAATACTAACCAATAAATAACTCTTCCAATGCTATAATACTAACCAATAAATAACTCTTCCAATGCTATAATACTAGCCAATAAATAACTATTCCAGTGTTATAATACTAACCAATAAATAACTCTTCCAATGTTATAATACTAACCAATAAATAACTATTCCAATGTTATAATACTAACCAATAAATAACTCTTCCAATGTCATAATACTAACTAATAAATAACTCTTCCAGTGTTATAACTCTAACCAATAAATAACTCTTCCAGTGCTATAATACTAGCCAATAAATAACTCTTCCAATGTTATAATACTAACCAATACATAACTCTTCCAGTGTTATAATACTAACCAATAAATAACTCTTCCAATGCTATAATACTAGCCAATAAATAACTCTTCCAATGTTATAATACTAACCAATAAATAACTCTTCCAATGCTATAATACTAACCAATAAATAACTCTTCCAATGCTATAATACTAACCAACAAATAACTCTTACAATGTTATAATACTAACCAACAAATAACTCTTCCAGTGTTATAATACTAACCAATAAATAACTCTTCCAATGTTATAATACTAACCAATAAATAACTCTTCCAGTGTTATAACTCTAACCAATAAATAACTCTTCCAATGTTATAATACTAACCAACAAATAACTCCTCCAGTGTTATAATACTAACCAATAAATAACTCTTCCAGTGTTATAACTCTAACCAATAAATAACTCTTCCAATGTTATAATACTAACCAACAAATAACTCTTACAATGTCATAATACTAACTAATAAATAACTTTTCCAATGTTATAATACTAGCCAATAAATAACTCTTCCAATGTTATAATACTAACCAACAAATAACTCTTCCAGTGTTATAATACTAACCAATAAATAACTCTTCCAATGCTATAATACTAACCAATAAATAACTCTTCCAATGCTATAATACTAACCAATAAATAACTCTTCCAGTGTTATAATACTAACCAATAAATAACTCTTCCAATGTTATAATACTAACCAATAAATAACTCTTCCAATGCTATAATACTAACCAATAAATAACTCTTCCAATGCTATAATACTAACCAATAAATAACTCTTCCAATGTTATAATACTAACCAATAAATAACTCTTCCAATGTTATAATACTAACCAATAAATAACTCTTCCAGTGTCATAATACTAACTAATAAATAACTCTTCCAATGCTATAATACTAGCCAATAAATAACTCTTCCAATGTTATAATACTAAACAATAAATAACTCTTCCAATGTTATAATACTAACCAATAAATAACTCTTCCAATGTTATAATACTAACCAATAAATAACTCTTCCAATGTTATAATACTAACCAATACATAACTCTTCCAATGATATAATACTAACCAATAAATAACTCTTCCAATGTTATAATACTAACCAATAAATTACTCTTCCAATGATATAACACTAACCAATAAATAACTCTTCCAATGTTATAATACTAGCCAATAAATAACTCTTCCAATGTTATAATACTAACCAATAAATAACTCTTCCAATATCATCATGCTCGGCCATCAACACGGTGAATACAGATATTTTGTTTCCTCCTTGTCCCCACATTAATCCTGTTACCATTTTAACAAATCATGGTCTAGATCACTTTGCTGCCTCTGATGTCACGTGATCCCTGTCACATCTCCATAGAATACCAGTTAGTCCCCTCAATGAATGGATATCAGTACCCCATAAAGATACACAGCTCCTTCCATTACCACATATGTGTCTGTACAAATAGTAATTAGACTGGAAAGAGCAGATATCGATAGAGATGACCAAATGGAATTGGGCAAGTTATTAAAGATGTTTCTAGTGCCCTTCATTGTTTTAGATTTACAAGGGACAAACTCATTACCAATTTACCAGTCAAGAGAATCTCATCACCATTTACCAGGCGGCGCTGTCTCTGCAGTGACTGCAGCATTATGGGGTCCTAATCTGTCTCCTTATTATAGTAATGGGGCAATGATTTGCAATAGCACAATTTACATACCAGTTAAATCTTCTGTGAATAGAACTATATGTCCACTTACTTTATTAACTTTTCCTTTTTTTTTGTGACTCTATATAATGAAATTTAAATAATCTTTACACAATGAATTCATTTGTATTATTATATTCACTGATACGCCCAAACGCCCAGCGAGTGACACTGGGAATATTTATAGTCTGGAGCAGATTTTAAAAGTGGAACTAAAAGCAAGAGGTTTATATTTGTTACCACAGAAAGCACACAAGACCTGCTGCAGCCAGAGAAAGCACATGTTATTTTTACTTCTCTGAGTAAGCAGCATATGTATGTCATCTGGTAAAAAGAGAACCCTTTATTTGCAGGTTCACATCCTGTCCGGGTCAAATAAGCTCTTTATCTCCGAGGACATAAAATAGCTAAATGAATAATGTAAAAAATATCACATAAAAATAAATATAGACGGACCCTCCCTAAAAAAAAATTATTAGTGCAAAAATTGTAACACAAGAAAAAATATAATGACTAATAATAAAATAATATGTGCAATAATGTGCAACACTAACAACAACAAAAGACACAATATGACAAACATAGAACAATGAATAAGTAGTATTAACAGAAACATATAAACACATCAAACAATGAATTGTGCCCAAAAAATAATACAAAATCAATAACATTCCAGTGTGAAGTATCCCGAACGTGCAAAAATAGGGAATACAATCCCAGAATAGTCACCAATGGAAATCAAATCTTCATATATCTGTAATATAAAAATATAACAAAAAAACTGGTGTAAATATCAAAGCAGATTGAACAGAGGGATAAATCCCAACGCATTCTGTCTACAAAGACTTAATCAGGGGAATAACTAGGACTTTCTATAGCCTTCTTATTTACCCTGCAAGTTCACTAATTAAGAGCAGGCAAAAAAATACTGAAGTCAAGTGACACTTAGCGAAAAAATACTGAAGTCAGTGATACTGGTTATCTAAGCTTACATGTTGTTTGAAAATGTAACTTTATTGACTATTTATAACACACCATAAAAATATTTAGTAAAAGTAAATTTAGAATCACATATAAAACATATATATAAATGTTTCAGGCAGCAGGTGTGCTGTGAGACCTCCTAGTGACCGAGTGGATTTCCACCTTTGGGGTACCTTCCCTGCTTCAACACTTTGCTATCATTTTCTTAAAGGAAGTTTAATGTTAATAAAGAATTACAAGTTTGCCGATTCGAATTGTCCAACTTGCTGGCAACTGAAAGAGCTAAAATTTAACTCAGATAATGCAATTTACCAGTGTAAATCTCCGAATATAGAAGGGAAAAAAAAGATAGTAAAATCTGTGAAATACGTATTATTTGGCATTGCGCATACTGCTTGTTGGCCTCTAGGTGTCAGGCGTGGCCCACAAAGTCCATGTGTGCAATATTGGGATATCTTGTCCAGTCATTAAATGCACGATCTTTCATACAGCCGTGTGCTTTATAATTGTATAAATTATTTACTTATTCTGTACCAATTAGTTCTACCAATTTCTAGGTTTGTTATCAAGTTAGGCTTTAAGATAAAACCCTGGACTTGAAGAATGATTAAAAATTCATCAGCAGCGAGGATTAAATATGCTCGTATTCTGCTCACAAAGCGGCTTCCTAAAGCCATTACGCTAACTTTTTATTCTAATGATTTGTATAATTAATATAAAGAGACCTGAAAAGACTTCTGAAAGCGTAATGAGACTTTTACAGGGGGAGATGCAAATCAGCCAGGAAAGTTATTGCAAGAAAAAACAATTTCAATTCCAAGTGAGAAAGCTGCTCCTTAACACACGCTATCCCCCCGGACTCCGGACAAATCCACATCCCTTCGTTTCTTTCCAGCCTTTAATTGAGGCCGGTGTAATGTGTTCATTCTACTTAATAAACCGACAACCAACCTGGCTTCAAACCTGCTCTATTATTCCTCAGGGGATTTATAACTTAAATGAAGAATATTAACAAAACCAATGGATTTATTCTGCAGAAGTTTTATCATTGAAAAGGTGACTGTGCTAATTATTCAATTACTACCAAGTGCGAATTTATCAACCAACAAACATAGATACATGAGAGATAGATACAGATAAATAGATAGAGAGATATTGATAGACAGATATCAATAGATACATGAGAGATCAATACAGATGGATGGATAAATAGATAGATCAATATTGATAAACATATATCAATAGATAAATGTAGATAGATATCAATAAAAGAGAGAGAGAGAGAGAGAGAGAGAGAGAGAGAGAGAAGATATAATATATAGATATAAGATATAGATCGATGGAGACAGACAGACAAGATAGATAGATAGATAGATAGATAGATAAGAGATAGATAGATGATAGATAGATAGATAGATAGATAGATGATAGATAGATAGATAGATAGATAGATAGATAGATAGATAGATAGATAGATAGATATATAGATAGATAGATAGATAGATAGATAGATAGATAGATAGATATTGAAGGATAAATGTAGACAGATAGATATTAATAGATAACAACAATAGATACAGCTAAATAGATACAGATAGCTTGATATTTATATAAGAATACAAAGATACACTTACAGATGCATAGATATAGATAGAAACAGAAATATAGATATAGATTGATATAGATTGTTATGGATAGATAGATAGATAGATAGATAGATAGATAGATAGATAGATAGATACAGAGATAGATGTATACATATACATATAGATACATGATTGATGGAATATTTAGATAGATAGATCGATAGATAGATAGATAGATAGATAGATAGATAGATAGATAGATACAGAGATAGATAGATAGATACAGAGAGATGCAGGTAAACAGATACATTAGTAGACAGAAACATATTAAAAGAATATTTAGAGAGATACACATAAATAAATTCAGATAGATTGATAGATACATATATATATATATATATATATATATATATATATACAAATTGTGCAATACGTATAGACCTTCAAATACTGACAAGTGTGATATGTCTAGCACACACAAACACACGTAGTATATGCGCCTTGAGATCACACAGATCCTTACTGGTCCTTTGGGTGCGATGGTAGATGTATCTAAACCAGAACATTTCTCAAGGTATATATCTCCGTTTGTGGTAGATAATATATAGACAAAATATATGGGTAAATACATAAGAATACATATTTAAAGTATAAAAGTATCTTAGATTCAAGACTGGAGTACTTAGTGTATGATAAGCATTCCTCCTGGCTTTGGAATAATTAAATGTTCCACATGTATATATATATATATATATATATACAGAAAAAAACAATAAAAACAATTCCAATCATTTTAAGTCTGGAGAAGGTGTTTGTTCTTCTTCCGGATGTGTTTTCCACAGAGAGCAATGTCCGACTTCCGGTGGAATTCCCTTCCGGGTGGCAGTTCAATGTTGTCTGATGTACGCAACTTCCAGTTTGACTTAGTAGTGGCGACATTTTGCCATTCTGGATCCGGGAGAGATAGAAACATGTCGCCTGTCCTCCATTTTGGATCCGGTCTGTGTCATTATATGTGTAATCGATCATGTTCCTCAAAGAAAGTATGAATTAATTACATAAATCACCATAAATTATCTTTTGTTTAAATACCGTATTTATCGGCGTATAACACGCGCCGGCTTATAACACGCACCTAATTTTAAGAAGGAAATTTCAGGGAAAAAAACTTAAGAACTTAAATTAAGAACTTTGAAGCCCAATATGCCATTTTAATATGCAGGATATTGCCCCAATATGCCATTTAATATGCAGGATATTGCCCCCAATATGCCAGGATATTGCCCCTTAGTATGCTCGTTATGCCACCCTCCCCCCCCCTTCCCCAGACCCCAGTACTTACCTCTTTGCTGCTCTGTCCCCCGGTGCTCTGAAGCTGCGTGGCTGTGAGGGAAGCGTTGTGAGTCAATAAAGTTTGTTTTAAAAAAAACACACTTTATTGACCGCGCGGCTGGAGGGAAGCTCACAGCGCTTCCCTCACAGCCACGCAGCTTCAGAGCACCGGGGGACAGAGCAGGAACGAGGTAAGCTTTCGATTTTTTTTTTCGCCGTATAACACGCACACATCATTTTCCCCCTATTTTCAGGGAGAAAAAGTGCGTGTTATACGCCGATAAATACGGTATATGCATTTATGCAAAATAGAAAGTGCTTTAAAAGTATACATGGTAAAGGTACCTTTAATAGAAACTTAATAAAAAAACTTTAAAAATATGTGTAAATGTGTAAAATTATATATGTTTATATGTAAATTAAACTCACTGTATAAAAAACAACAATCTTACCAAAAATATTGCAAAGCACCCTGTTACGGTTACTCCCAGGCTAGCTGGAAGCTGGACCGCTAGAAAGTCTGGATCCCAGTTTAGAGAGAGAGAGAAGCCACTTTGTCTCGATATCCAGACGGATCTTGTAAGTGTAGATCAATCCTACTAGCTATTTTACAGCTAGGATACTCCTTCCCCACAAAACGAGTCAAGGCTGCGATTTGAAAGTCAAACAAGAACTGGCCAGAACTGTTTATTGATGTAGAAACACAGAATATATACAGTTGAACATCTTGACAAACCAAATTGGACAAAGGAACTATAACAGGATTAAAGTTTAACCTAAGGACATACAAAGGGAAATCCTGCCTCACACCTTTCAGGATACAAAGGTGCCCAGTTCAGATACACACAGGAAACTAAATGACTTACATAAAGAAAATGGGAAAGGTGACAATAATGACAGGGATTAAAGGATAAGATCCAATCTTAACTTGAGGACAGCACAGTGAATAGGACAAAGACTTGGATCCTAGTAATTATAGTACATTCCTCTGCTTGGGAGATAATTGAGTTAACCTTTGTATCAGCTCAATTATCTCCAAGCTAAAATATACAGGTTTTACACAATATTAATAACTTTCAAAATATGCATCACATTCACATAAAACATACATTTTCAGAATCAGCATACTTTATATATGACCATAACTAAAAATCAAACAATTCCACCCAGTAGTTCAAACGTTGGCTTGTTGGGGCATTTTCACCATGCCCCAAATAGGTTCTTAAAGTGCCATACACTGTCCATAGGCCCAAATAGCATTTTTAAAGGGACATACACCCCAGGGCCATAGTCACAGGGGAGGAGGCTGGCAAACAGGCCTCTCCAGGACCAAGTGGCGAAGGGCACACACCCATATATTGCAACTATGCCGGATATACAAAAAAGCCCATGCATATGTAAATTGTATACGATTAAATGAAATTAAAATGGTCAAAATCTGATTTAAGGCTGTAAGGTGTTTGAAGAGCCATTCCATCTCGTTTTGCCCTATCTGTTTTATGTTATCACCACACACGGGGAGACTTGTTAAATATTAGGGGTGCCTTAGGCAAACTCCTGGACCTTTACCATAAATTAAATGGGCATGGGGGGGGGGGGGGGGGTGATAATGCACCAGAGACCCTACTGGCCAGGGTCCCCCATATGTATCTATGTGCTGGGAGCATCTTGCAGCTCCTAGCAATGTTTCTACTTGCTCTGACCCCCCCCCCCCCCCCCCGTATATATGCTAGGTGCTGAGCACATCAGCCAGCAGGGAATCTGCCCATCTCCATCAGATAAATGACTTTTTTGGATGTAGTTTGTTGATTTTACAGATTATATATTTACACTGGACGTATCATATAACTTACAACCTGGAGTTATAACATCACAGTATCGTTTGTCTGATTTGTGTTGTCTGAAGTAATTAATTGTATTGATTTATATTTCATTTTCTTTACAATTAAATAAAAAAGTTGCATCAGGGGTTTGTGGTTCATGTGCAGTTCCACACGATGTGTCTGAATAAAGCACAATTTAGATAAATACTACATAATGTAAAGTTATTAGAAGAATAAACAGGTCTGTCTGATCAGGGTCTTCCTCGACTGTTTGTATCTCAAAACAATGCGTATAATAGATAATAATTATTGTTGTTGTTATAGCAACATATCTCCAAGCCCCGCCCATCTCTCCAAGCTCCTCCTTACTGAATGTCAGTGAATTTAGAAGCCCCGCCCATCTCTCCAAGCTCCTCCTTACTGAATGTCAGTGAATTTAGAAGTCCCGGCGAAATTATTTTCTATGTAAAACTACAGGAGAACTTTAAAGTGTTTTAAAGTAAAAATGAGTGCATTTCACAGAGATTAAATCATTTTCAAATTATACCTGATACCATCTGGAAAACTAGGCATCTCATTACCGGGATCCTTCTGGATGCATTTGAATTTCCAGGATATTTTAATACAAGGTATATTTTTAGTGGTAAATGCTATTTTTATTTATTGGGAAAGATATGCCCATTCCTTAGTATTTCTCTGCATCCCAGCAGATATTGTGGAGTGAAAGCACATAAGATTTCCTGCATGGATATTGTCAGTATTCCCTCTGGTGTCTGCTGGATACTGATGGAATTGTTTTAATGAAGGAAGCTGCACTCCTGCCTTATGTCGATCCAAAAATAAAATGTGGGGATTTCAATTTGATGACTTATTTTGTATATTGTGGATGTTACATGTGGTCTGTTACATGCTCCTTATTCTGGTGCTAAATGATGGATTCTGATGGGTAAATATCTATGTCACCGTAATATATGCAAATAAATATTGTGGAATTGGATTTAAAAACCATTGTGGACTGAAAATTATATATTTACCCCTCTCGATATTAAATATCCCTCTCAGGAGGAAAACTGGATAGAGAATGGCCGTTTGTTCTACGTTACATTTTCTTGGTGAATGTCTAACCGGTGCATCAGGTAACGACCCATCTAATCTTCCCTCAACTCTCCCTATCTCATAAACCATGTATTCTGGATGTCAATGAATTTCTAGACCCAGGTAAAATGAATTTCAATGTAAAACTGCAGCCGACGGGTAAAAATAAGATCATGGAATCAGGAGACTGTGTTTCTGGTGTTAACATTATCGGACCTGCATGTTAGTACATCTTGCACAGTGCGGACCGCGTGACCTCCATGTGGACCGAACACCAACCAAACGTTTCCCATCTGAGCAGTATGAATCACACATTGTATTCCGGCTCCTACTTTTCAATCACTAATTGTCAAACAAATTTGCTTCGTTGTCCTTTCTGCCTCCGACAACCTTACTCACTTTCCAGTGGACTGTTTGAAGGAAAACATGCCTGACTTTGCTCCACACTTTAACCTTATGGAAATGTTTATTAAGTTATTTATTTATAGCGAGCTGAAATATATCTTAACCGAGACACAATGTCTTGAGAGGTCTTGGTCAAACAATAATAAAATACAGGGACAAAATAAATTATGGACACAATATATCACAACATCATAAAAGCTCTGGTGATATAACTAGAGTCAGAACTCAAAGAATAGAACAATGAATTAAAGGATTTCCTCCTATGGGTTCAAATAAATCCCAAAAATATAAACAATATGGGGAAAAGTGCAATACATTAAATGTTGACATTATTTCAGTAAAAAGAACATTTAAATGCACAAATGAAAGTAGCAAAGGAGTTATTTAGTCTTTGAACTAAAGCTAGACTTATACAGAGTAAAAACATGTCTGAATACAGGTTAAGGGGAAGTTTGCATTCAATGTGTTGTTTTAATGTAAATATAGCCAGCAGCAGCCACAGTCTGGATGTGTGGATTCTATATAAAGACAATTCCTGGACAAAATTCTAAAAAGTGATGTAATCATCAAGAACAGTCCATTGGTTTCCATGGTAACTGGACAGTCCATTGGTTTCCATGGTGACTAGACATTCCTTTGGTTTCCATGGTGACTGGACCACTTTTAGAACTGCAGACTTAACCTTTACATTTATCCCCCGAGGTGTCTAACTCCATAAGATAAGGATGGAGGGAATCATGAAACAGGTGCAAATACCTTCCGCCACTTGAATTATTTAGAAGGAACTTGTTGGATTTGGGTAGAGGCTGTTGGATTTCAGCGGAGGTTGTTAGATTTCGGCCGAGGTTGTAGGATTTCGGCAGAGGTTTTTGGATTTGGGTGAAGGTTGTTGTTGGATTTCGGCCGAGGTTGTTGGATTTCAGTGGAGGTGGTAGGATTTTTGGCGGAAGTTGTTGGATTTGGGTGGAGGCTGTTAGATTTCGGCCGAGGTTGTTGGATTTCGGCCGAGGTGGTTGGATTTGGGTGGAGGCTGTTAGATTTCGGCCGAGGTTGTTGGATTTCAGTGGAGGTTGTTGGATTTCAGTGGAGGTTGTTGGATTTCGGCCGAGGTGGTTGGATTTCAGTGGAGGTGGTAGGATTTTTGGCGGAAGTTGTTGGATTTGGGTGGAGGCTGTTAGATTTCGGCCGAGGTTGTTGGATTTCAGTGGAGGTTGTTGGATTTCAGTGGAGGTTGTTGGATTTCGGCCGAGGTGGTTGGATTTCAGTGGAGGTGGTAGGATTTTTGGCGGAAGTTGTTGGATTTGGGTGGAGGCTGTTAGATTTCGGCCGAGGTTGTTGGATTTCAGTGGAGGTTGTTGGATTTGGGTGGAGGCTGTTAGATTTCGGCAGAGGTTTTTGGATTTGGGTGAAGGCTGTTAGATTTCGGCCGAGGTTGTTGGGTTTCGGCCAAGGTGGTTGGATTTGGGTGGATGTTGTTGGATTTTGGCACAGGTGGTAGGATTTTTGGCGGAAGTTGTTGGATTTTCAGGGCAGAATTGGAAACTGGGAGGCACAGGAGAGAAGCTCATCCCTTCCTGCTCCCCTTTGTGGTTTCCACAAATTGCCTCCTCTTTTACCCCTGAAGTATAAGCCTTTCTGCCGCTCTCCCTCAATCTGGTCATATATTTTCACCCAAAACCTTCCCCCTCCTCCCCCCATCTTGTTGGCACAGACAAGGGGGAGGTCACATCCTTGATATAAACTATAGGTATTCTTCACGCTACCAAAAATACACCAAGTCCTTCCTGTAACACTCAGCCAAGGACAAATCCCCCCAACAAGAGTACTTACCCTGGGTTTGTCTTATAGGATGAGGTGAGAAACACCTCTCACAGAGAACATTTGTGAGCAAAAAAAAAGTCTTCTATTGTTTCGTAATTAATATAATGTCCATCTTAAATAATAGATGTATTTTATTTATGGTGACAAACAATACCATCCTTGTTTGTCAGAGAAGTAAACCGTTACCTGTGCTCAGTACACAATCATGTCTAAAGATAAACTACGTAACTATGGCACATTTAGTGCAGTCATTTAATGTTTATTAAATGTAACTTTGTTCTTAAATGGCAATGATTTAATTAATCTATTCTAGATCCCTCTTTGCTCTGTAGAGCAGACAACTTGAGTAAGCCTTCTTACACTGACCCAGGATTCTAAACAACATGTCTGCCCCCTGATAGAGCTATACAGAGCAAAGATTCTAAACAACAAGTCTGCCCCTGATAGAGCTATACAGAGCAAAGATTCTAAACAACATGTCCACCCCCTGATAGAGCTATAGGGAGCAATAATTCTAAACAACATGTCCACCCACTAATAGAGCTATAGGGAGCAAAGATTCTAAACAACATGTCCTCTCCCTGATAGAGCAATACAGAGAAAAGATTCTAAACAACAAGTCTGCCCCTGATAGAGCTATACAGAGCAAAGATTGTAAACAACATGTCCGCCCCCTAATAGAGCTATACAGAGCAAAGATTCTAAACAACATGTCCACTCCCTGATAGAGCTATAGGGAGCAATAATTCTAAACAACATGTCCAGCGCCTGATAGAGCTATACAGAGCAATAATTCTAAACAGCATGTCCACCCCCTAATAGCGCTATAGGGAGTAAAGATTCTAAACAACATGTCCACCACCTAATAGAACTATACAGAGCAAAGATTCTAAACAAGATGTCTGTCTTCTGATAGACTTATACAGAGCAAAGATTCTAAACAACATGTTCGCCCCCTGATAGAGCTATATAGAGCAAAGATTCTAAACAACATGTCCACCCCATGATAGAGCTATACAGAGCAAAGATTCTAAACAACATGTCCACCCCATGATAGAGCTATACAGAGCAAAGATTCCAAACAACATGTCTGCCCCCTAATAGAGCTATACCAAGCAAACATTCTTAACAACATGTCCGCCCCTGATAGAGCTATACAGAGCAAAGATTCTAAACAATATATCTGCCCCCCTGGTAGAGTGATACAGAGCAAAGTTTCTAAACAGCATGTCCTCCCCTGATAGAGATATGCAGAGCAAAAAATCTAAACAACATGTCCACCCCCTGATAGAGCTATCCAGAGCAAAAAATCTAAACAAAATGTCCACCCCCTGATAGAGCTATACAGAGCAATGATTCTAAACACCATGTGCCCCCCTAACAGTGCTATACAGATCAAAGAGGCTAAATATGTTTTTTTTATATTCTTGCATTAAAACAATATTAACTATATAAAATGTCTATACTGCATGCAATATTTCA
The DNA here is from genome assembly GCA_036172795.1 of Pelodytes ibericus. Taxonomy (NCBI): domain Eukaryota; kingdom Metazoa; phylum Chordata; class Amphibia; order Anura; family Pelodytidae; genus Pelodytes; species Pelodytes ibericus. Next base: position 1,411,230 of record CM069864.1, read on the forward strand.
ATTAAACAGAGCATACGTTTTGTGTTTTAAATGATAGATCAACTTAATTTGCCTTCTCGTTTATTAAACCTGGCACTCAAGCAGTTAACTCATGGCTGGATTTTATGGTTTCTTAAAAATCTATGTGTTTGAAAGAAAATGATTTTGTCCCCAGATATTAAGCAGCAGCGACGTTCTGTCAGACTCACAATTTATGCTTTTAATTTTGTTAAAAACAGTTGATTATTACTATTATTGTGCGGGTCATGAAAGACAGTTTGGCTTTTTATTCCTGTGGACTCTGTACTCTTTCCATAAAGTCTGCAAGATAATGGATTCCATGAAAGGATCACCTGACTGACATAATTACAAACAAAGAGACAATTATTCTTCCTACAAATGTGGCCACTAATGAAACAAGCATCACATTAACAGCACAAACAGGGAGAGAAAACATTTCACTTTGAACTTTTGCAAAAGGTAATGAATTGTAATTTACAAGTAAGTGGAAAGTACGCAGGACACATCATTAAAACAGAATCATTGCAACCTTGAATATTCTGAGCGCTTCTATGGTAATAATGCGATTGTTATATTAGTTTAGCAGCTTATATTGTGACAACCCGGCTGATCCACTTCATGGTGAAATATACAGTACTGTAGCACCGGGAATACAAAGTCCTGGGATATTTTTGCAGATGGATCATGTGCATTAAAGTAGGCTGACATTGTTCTTGAAAGCTACAGAGCAGGAATCGGGGAGAAGAAATGAGTACCCAATGTATTTTACAGGTTTAACACAATTATTACAACCAAGTGCTCTACCATGGATACACTCCGAGTGCTACAGGTGGTCTGGTGATGTGTGCGCATGGAAATGTACCTTAGCAAATAATCATATTGGAAGTAATATAAGCATCATATTGTACATTAGAAATATGAAAATAATGCAAAACAAAACTCACTCATCAGGGGAAATATCAGTGAAATTAGTTTTTAGGAGATGCCCATGTTCAGGAGATGCCCTTGTTTAGGAGATGCACATGTTCTGGAGATGCCCTTGTTTAGGAGATGCCCATGTTTAGGAGATGCCCTTGTTTAGGAGATGCCCATGTTCAGGAGATGCCCTTGTTTAGGAGATGCCCATGTGCAGGAGATGCCCATGTGCAGGAGATGCCCATGTTTAGGAGATGCCTGTGTTCTGGAGATGCCTGTGTTTAGGAGATGCCCGTATTCAGGAATATGTCTGCCATGTTCAGGAGATGCCGTGTTCAGGAGATACCTGTGTTTAGGAGATGCCCTTGTTTAGGAAATGCCCATGTTTAGGAGATGCCCATGTTCTGGAGATGCCTGTGTTCAGGAGATGCCCTTGTTTAGGAGATGCCCATGTTCAGGAGATGCCCTTGTTTAGGAGATGCCCATGTGCAGGAGATGCCCATGTTTAGGAGATGCCCATGTTTAGGAGATGCCTGTGCTCTGGAGATGCCTGTGTTTAGGAGATGCCCGTATTCAGGAATATGTCTGCCATGTTCAGGAGATGCCGTGTTCAGGAGATACCTGTGTTTAGGAGATGCCCTTGTTTAGGAAATGCCCATGTTTAGGAGATGCCCATGTTCTGGAGATGCCTGTGTTCAGGAGATGCCCTTGTTTAGGAGATGCCCATGTTCAGGAGATGCCCTTGTTTAGGAGATGCCCATGTGCAGGAGATGCCCATGTTTAGGAGATGCCCATGTTTAGGAGATGCCTGTGTTCTGGAGATGCCTGTGTTTAGGAGATGCCCGTATTCAGGAATATGTCTGCCATGTTCAGGAGATGCCGTGTTCAGGAGATACCTGTGTTTAGGAGATGCCCGTGTTCTGGAGATGCCCTTGTTTAGGAGATGTCCGTGTTCTGGAGATGCCCGTGTTTAGGAGATGCCCTTGTTTAGGAGATGCCTGTGTTCAGAAGATGTCCGTGTTCTGGAGATGCCCATGTTCTGGAGATGCCTGTGTTCTGGAGATGCCTGTGTTCTTGAGCTGCCCGTGTGTAGGAGATGCCCTTGTTTAGGAAATGCACATGTTCTGGAGATGCCTGTGTTTAGGAGATGCCCATGTTCAGGAGATGCACTTGTTTAGGAGATGCACATGTTCTGGAGATGCCCATGTTCTGGAGATGCCCATGTTTAGGAGATGCCCATGTTCAGGAGATGCCCTTGTTTAGGAGATGCCCATGTTCAGGAGATGCCCTTGTTTAGGAGATGCCCATGTGCAGGAGATGCCCATGTTTAGGAGATGCCCATGTTTAGGAGATGCCTGTGTTCTGGAGATGCCTGTGTTTAGGAGATGCCCGTATTCAGGAATATGTCTGCCATGTTCAGGAGATGCCGTGTTCAGGAGATACCTGTGTTTAGGAGATGCCCTTGTTCTGGAGATGCCCTTGTTTAGGAGATGCCCGTGTTCTGGAGATGCCCGTGTTTAGGAGATGCCCTTGTTTAGGAGATGCCTGTGTTCAGAAGATGTCCGTGTTCTGGAGATGCCCATGTTCTGGAGATGCCTGTGTTCTGGAGATGCCTGTGTTCTTGAGCTGCCCGTGTGTAGGAGATGCCCGTTTTTTAGAGATGCCCATTTTTTGGAGATGCCCATGTTTAGGAGATGCCCGTGTTCAGGAATATGTCCGTTTTGAGGAGATGCCCATGTATCTCAATTGAAAAACTAAATGGGTTTTATCCAGGACATTCCTAGCCACTGAATACTTCAATTTGTGGGTCCTGATGGCACTTTTATGTTCTTGTATACTGACTGTGAGGGGGAGAGTGGTCTCACCCACATAACCAAGGCCACAGGTACATTTAAGTAAATAGACAACAAAGTCAGTCTGGCAATTGCTATATGCTCTAATCTCATACTTAGGCACTTATTACACCACATGGATACACTCCACATGTAGGTGTCAGCCACCACCCCGGTGAGTCATTACAGTGGGACCCATTAGGACTATGTGAGCTCCACTTGGGTATAGTTGGTTTTACTATTTCTTTTATATATAATATTTTGTATTTTAATTTGCTTATTTTTGTTTATAGAATTACTGACATCAGTATGTCTTATGTGAATTTACTGCAACAAAAAGAACTGGATGAATTGGATATGCTGAATAGACTTAATTACTGTTGACTGACATTCTGTAATATATGTATATATTTGTTTAAACTGCATTATATTTTTCATGGGATTACCTGCACCTTTAAATGTATTGACCCCTTTTTGGGTACTTGTAACTTTAATTTTGGGCATCTCTTATGTTACTAAACCTGGGATTTCTGTGCATATAAGATTTTTTGTTATAGCTATCATGGTGAAATTATATTACTGTATCTTTATGTCTTTTGTAAATGTAAATATGTAATACGATTGGTGACTGCATTCTATACGAGTGCCAGTTATTCCATGAAACTAACGTTTATTTTTTCTGTGTAACGTATTGTGGCTTTATCTGACTTGTGTGCCCACGCAAGAGATTTACAATGTGCATGCGCAGTTCTGGACGCGTGACGTCATGACGCACAACGTCAAGATGGCGGCTGCCATAGCGCGAAACGTGACAGCTGATTCCATTTTGTTCGTCGGACTCAGGTGTTTGAGTTACTTTGGATCCTGATATTGTTGTGGATTCCCCTTGAGAAATCATTTCATGATCGGCAGCCAGGAACACACAGAGGTCGGATGGTGCTTTGTTTGTTAAGGACCATCCGACGTGAAGGGGTTAACTTACATTTTTACTCATTTTTATTTCAGGTGATTTCAGTGGGATCTTGGTTATTTGGGCCATAACTGAAGTCCTTTTATTGACGTCTATGGGAGGACTTCAGCTAGATTTTGAAATAATCTCCTCTTAGAGTCTATGATGGGGACCGAGGCTGCCGCTATGTTTCAGTGCTTTTTGGCTGCATTCGGTGTCGTGAGATATCAGACTTTGATGTCTGAATTGTGGACACATTGAGAGGCACACTGGGGCTAATCCTATTATAAATAGAATAAACTTGTTCACCTGGCTCAGGATGCTTATGAGTAGTGCTAGCTTCTGTAATTCCCTGAAGATTCCTGAATTTCTCAGCTTACACTTCATATAGTTGGACTAACAATGTGCTTAATCCTGAAATCACAGGGAACTCAAGTGCTGTCTGGTCGTTCTCAAAAAATGTTGAATAAATAATCAAAGTCCTGCTGATGAGTCCTGTTAATAGCTGCTGTGGTTATTTGACTCTGCACATCTGTCCCTGGCTCTGCACATCTGTCCCTGGCTCTGTGCATCTGCCCCGGGCTCTGCACATCTGTCCTGGACTATGCACATCCTTCCCGGGCTTTGTACATCTGTCCCTGGCTCTGCACATCCTTCCCAGGCTCTGTACATCTGTCCCTGGCTCTGTGCATCTGTCCCTGGCTCTGTACATCTGTCCCTGCCTCTACATATCTGTCTTGGGCTCTGCATATCCTTCCCAGGCTCTGCACATCTGTCCCTGGCTCTGTGCATCTGTCCCTGGCTCTGCACATCTGTCCCTGGCTCTGTGCATCTGGCCCTGGCTCTGCACATCTGCCCCGGGCTCTGCACATCTGTCCTGGACTATGCACATCCTTCCCGGGCTTTGTACATCTGTCCCTGGCTCTGCACATCATTCGCGGGCTCTGTACATCTGTCCCTGCCTCTACATATCTGTCCCTGGCTCTGCACATCCTTCCAGGGTTCTTAATATCTGTCCCAGGCTCTGCACATCCTTCCCAGGCTCTGTACATCTGTCCCTGCCTCTACATATCTGTCTTGGGGTTTGTACATCTGTCCCTGGATCTGCACATCATTCCCGGGCTCTGCACATCCTTTCCGGGCTCTGTACATCTGTCCCTGGCTCTGCACATCCTTCCAGGGCTTTGTACATCTGTCCCGGGCTCTACATATCTGTCCCGGGCTCTACATATCTGTCTTGGGCTATGTTTAAAGTGTGTCTAGTACAGAGGCGTCTGCTCCAAAGGGTCCATGTCTCCTTTTGATGTCAGAATTTTTTCAAGAATTATTTAGTAACCACAGGCTTTGGGGTAAATGATGCTCAGGACACGTCTGACTCCAAATGTTTATCATGTGAAAGTAGCACAATAAACATGATACCACCTTGCTCTTGCTGGAGCATTTGTTACAACCCACCAAATATAAAAGTGAATGTAATGGTGGTAAAAGCACAGAATATCATATTACAACAGATAGCCTTATACCTATCCCATGCATGCTTAAACCCCCTCACTGTATTAACTTCTACCACTTCTACTGGAAGACAATTCCATACATCCACTACCCTCTCAGTAATGTAATACTTTCATTAGTCCCTGACCTTATCTTATATCTAGGATAGCCTTATACCTATCCCATGCATGCTTAAACCCCCTCACTGTATTAACTTCTACCACTTCTACTGGAAGACTATTCCATACATCCACTACCCTCTCAGTAATGTAATACTTTCATTAGTCCCTGACCTTATCTTATATCTAGGATAGCCTTATACCTATCCCATGCATGCTTAAACCCCCTCAATGTATTAACTTCTACCACTTCTACTGGAAGACTATTCCATACATCCACTACCCTCTCAGTAATGTAATCCTTTCATTAGTCCCTGACCATATCTTATATCTAGGATAGCCTTATACCTATCCCATGCCTGCTTAAACTCCCTCACTGTATTAACTTCTACCACTTCTACTGGAAGACTATTCCATACATCCACTACCCTCTCAGTAATGTAATCCTTTCATTAGTCCCTGGCCTTATATTATATCTAGGATAGCCTTATACCTATCCCATGCATGCATAAACTCCTTCACTGTATTAACCTCTACCACTTCTACTGGAAGACTATTCCATACATCCACTACCCTCTCAGTAAAGTAATACTGTCATTAGTCCCTGGCCTTATCTTATATCTAGGATAGCCTAATACCTATCCCATGCATGCTTAAACCCCCTCACTGTATTAACTTCTACCACTTCTACTGGAAGACTATTCCATACATCCACTACCCTCTCAGTAATGTAATACTTTCATTAGTCCCTGACCTTATCTTATATCTAGGATAGCCTTATACATATCCCATGCATGCTTAAACTCCACTGTATTAACCTCTACCACTTCTACTGGAAGACTATTCCATGCATCCACTACCCTCTCAGTAAAGTAATACTGTCATTAGTCCCTGGCCTTATCTTATATCTAGGATAGCCTAATACCTATCCCATGCATGCTTAAACCCCTTCACTGTATTAACTTCTACCACTTCTACTGGAAGACTATTCCATACATCCACTACCCTCTCAGTAATGTAATACTTTCATTAGTCCCTGGCCTTATCTTATATCTAGGATAGCCTTATACCTATCCCATGCATGCTTAAACTCCTTCACTGTATTAACTTCTACCACTTCTACTGGAAGACTATTCCATGCATCCACTACCCTTTCAGTAATGTAATACTTTCATTAGTCCTTGACCTTATCTTATATCTAGGATAGCCTTATACCTATCCCATGCATGCTTAAACTCCTTCACTGTATTAACCTCTACCACTTCTACTTGAAGACTATTCAATTCATCCACTACCCTCTCGGTAAAGTAATACTTTCATTAGTCCCTGGCCTTATCTTATATCTAGGATAGCCTCATACCTATCCCATGCATGCTTACACTCCTTCACTGTATTAACCTCTACCACTTCTACTGGAAGACTATCCCATTCATCCACTACCCTCTTGGTAAAGTAATACTTTCATTAGTCCCTGGCCTTATCTTATATCTAGGATAGCCTCATACCTATCCCATGCATGCTTACACTCCTTCACTGTATTAACCTCTACCACTTCTACTGGAAGACTATCCCATTCATCCACTACCCTCTCAGTAATGTAATACTTTCATTAGTCCCTGGCCTTATCTTATATCTAGGATAGCCTTATACCTATCCCATGCATGGTTAAACCCCCTCACTGTATTAACTTCTACCACTACTACTGGAAGACTATTCCATGCATCCACTACCCTCTCAGTAATGTAATACTTTCATTAGTCCCTGGCCTTATCTTATATCTAGGATAGCCTTATACCTATCCCATGCATGCTTAAACTCCTTCACTGTATTAACCTCTACCACTTCTACTGGAAGACTATTCCATACATCCACTACCCTCTCAGTAATGTAATACTTTCATTAGTCCCTGGCCTTATCTTATATCTAGGATAGCCTTATACCTATCCCATGCATGCTTAAACTCCTTCACTGTATTAACCTCTACCACTTCTACTTGAAGACTATTCAATTCATCCACTACCCTCTCGGTAAAGTAATACTTTCATTAGTCCCTGGCCTTATCTTATATCTAGGATAGCCTCATACCTATCCAATGCATGCTTACACTCCTTCACTGTATTAATCTCTACCACTTCTACTGGAAGACTATCCCATTCATCCACTACCCTCTCAGTAATGTAATACTTTCATTAGTCCCTGGCCTTATCTTATATCTAGGATAGCCTTATACCTATCCCATGCATGGTTAAACCCCCTCACTGTATTAACTTCTACCACTACTACTGGAAGACTATTCCATGCATCCACTACCCTCTCAGTAATGTAATACTTTCATTAGTCCCTGGCCTTATCTTATATCTAGGATAGCCTTATACCTATCCCATGCATGCTTAAACTCCCTCACTGTATTAACCTCTACCACTTCTACTGGAAGACTATTCCATACATCCACTACCCTCTCAGTAATGTAATACTTTCATTAGTCCCTGGCCTTATCTTATATCTAGGATAGCCTTATACCTATCCCATGCATGCTTAAACCCCCTCACTGTATTAACTTCTACCACTTCTACTGGAAGACTATTCCATGCATCCACTACCCTCTCAGTAATTTATTCCTTTCATTAGTCCCTGGCCTTATCTGATATATCTAGGATAGCCTTATACCTATCCCATGCATGCTTAAACTCCTTCGCTGTTTTAACATCTACCACTCCTACTGGAAGACTATTCCATACATCCACTACCCTCTCAGTAATGTAATCCTTTCATTAGTCCCTTGCCTTATCTTATGTCTAGAACAGCCTTATACCTATCCCATGCATGCTTAAACTCCTTCACTGTATTAACCTCTACCACTCCTACTGGAAGACTATTCCATACATCCACTACCCTCTCAGTAATGTAATACTGTCATTAGTCCCTGGCCTTATCTTATATCTAGGATAGCCTTATACCTATCCCATGCATGCTTAAACTCCTTCACTGTATTACCCTCTACCACTTCTACTGGAAGACTATTCCATACATCCACTACCCTCTCAGTAATGTAATCCTTTCATTAGTCCCTGGCCTTATCTTATATCTAGGATAGCCTTATACCTATCCCATGCATGCTTAAACTCCTTCACTGTATTAACCTCTACCACTTCTATTGGGAGACTATTCCATACATCCACTACCCTCTCAGTAATGTAATACTTTCATTAGTCCCTGGCCTTATCTTATATCTAGGATAGCCTTATACCTATCCCATGCATGCTTAAACTCCTTCACTGTATTAACCTCTACCACTTCTACTGGGAGACTATTCCATACATCCACTACCCTCTCAGTAATGTAATACTTTCATTAGTCCCTGACCTTATCTTATATCTAGGATAGCCTTATACCTATCCCACGCATGCTTAAACTTCTTCATTGTGTTCACCACTACCACCTCTGCTGGAAAGCTATTTCATGTATCTATTACCCTTGCTTTTAGATTGTTACCCTTCTAATTTAAGACTATGTCCTCTAGTTGTGGTAGTTTTTCTTCTTGTAAATATACTCTCTTCCTTTACTGTGTTGATTCCCTTTATGTAAATAAATGTTTCAATAATATCCCCCTGTTACGTCTTTCCTCCAAGCTATACATGTTAAGATGCGCTCTGTACAACACTCCAAGTGAGGTCTCACCAGTGCTCTGTACAATACTCCAAGTGAGGTCTCACCAGCGCTCTGTACAATACTCCAAGTGAGGTCTCACCAGCGCTCTGTACAACACTCCAAGTGAGGTCTCACCAGCGCTCTGTACAATCCTCCAAGTGAGGTCTCACCAGCGCTCTGTACAATACTCCAAGTGAGGTCTCACCAGCGCTCTGTACAATACTCCAAGTGAGGTCTCACCAGCGCTCTGTACAATACTCCAAGTGAGGTCTCACCAGCGCTCTGTACAAAACTCCAAGTGATGTCTCGCCAGCGCTCTGTACAATACTCCAAGTGAGGTCTCACCAGCGCTCTGTCCAACACTCCAAGTGAGGTCTCACCAGCGCTCTGTCCAACACTCCAAGTGAGGTCTCACCAGCGCTCTGTACAAAACTCCAAGTGAGGTGTCTCCCTATACAACCAAGCATTCTGCTAATACCTCTCCCTATACAACCAAACATTCTGCTAATACCTCTCCCTATACAACCAAGCATTCTGCTAATACCTCTCCCTATACAACCAAGCATTCTGCTAATCCCTCTCCCTATACAACCAAGCATTCTGCTAATCCCTCTCCCTATACAACCAAGCATTCTGCTAATACCTCTCCCTATACAACCAAACATTCTGCTAATACCTCTCCCTATACAACCAATAATTCTGCTAATACATCTCCCTATACAACCAAGCATTCTGCTAATACCTTTCCCTATACAACCAAGAATTTTGCTAATACCTCTCTCTCTACAACCAAACATTCTGCTAATACCTCTCTCTATACAACCAACCATTCTGCTAATACCTCTCCATATACAACAAAGCATTCTGCTAATATCTCTTTCTCTACAACCAAGCATTCTGCTAATACCTCTCACTAAACAACAAAGCATTCTGCTAATACCTCTCCTTAAACAACAAAGCATTCTGCTAATACCTTTCCCTATACAACCAAGAATTCTGCTAATACCTCTCCCTATACAACCAAGCATTCTGCTAATACCTCTCCCTATACAGCCAAGCATTCTGCTAATACCTCTCCCTATTCAACCAAACATTCTGAATTGTATTGTATGTATTGGATAATGTGTAAAATTGACATTAAAACATATATTTACAAAGGTTAGTGAGTTCTTTTGCTTTTGCTCACAGAGTTAATCCATTTAAACGACCAGTATTTAGCAGATTCCATTCACTGATAATACAAGTTAACACTTGAAGACATCTATATGCTAATGGTGGTATCAGGGGGAAACTCTTCTAACCTTTTCAAAAGAAACTGTGATTTTTCTTGAAAGCTTCCTGGTCAAAATATATCATTAATTAAATACGCACCATCTATAATACTGCGCGCTCTGACCTGCAGCCATTACACCAATGTCTCCTTTTTAACATGTCTTTATTTAAACCATACTGTATATAAAAATAATCTACATATTATACAAAATGTAATATACCCCTGTGTACTGACAAGTATCATTAACAGAAATCATATACAATAAAAAAAAAAAAACACATCTTTATACACTTTCTATTTCTTATATCATTTCTTTATCTAAGTAAAATGGTTTCATATAGTGGATTTGTCACTGACTTATGCTATTCTTTCCTTGACTGATCAGAAACACATAATACTGGCAGACTTACCCTCTCTGACCCACAAAAATCACTACCTGCAGCTATGGACCTGATCCTAGAATTTGGGAGGTATTTGGGGTATAAAATTTATATAAAAAAAACTCAAATTATACACAAGAACATAAAAGAAGAGGAACTAATAAAGCTCAAAAAAAAATTTGAATGTAAATGGGGGAAAAAAGAAGTTACATATTTGGGTGTAAAACTCAGTATCTCATGGGATCATATCAGACGTATTAACTATGATTTCCTACTGGGTGAATTAAAGACCATAATCACAAGATGGAAAAATCTTCATCTCTCAATGCTGGGTCAAATTAACACAATTAGATCATACTTAATGCCCAAACTAGAATACCTGATGAGAACCATTCCAATTCCGATATCCAGAAGTATACTGAAAGAGTATCATCATTTTTTTTATAAATTTGTATGGGGTCTGAAGAAATCCAGGATCTCTGTTAGGAATCTAACAAATAACTTGAAAGAAGGGGGTACCTCCTTTCCAGATGTATACAGCACACATGACGCAATTATGCTGTCACATCTGCTGTCTTGGAAATTTAAAACCTCCAATACCTGTGCCTGGTACAAATATGAAAAAAGTATATTGGGACAAAGAAATCCATTACATTTAATTTGGGTAGATAAACCAATATTCAAAAAATTAAAAATAGATAATAGACTTATTAAGGGATTGTATCAGACACTCGGGAAACTAAGGAAGAAAAATGAGGCAGAAAAACTCTTTACAGCAGACACCCCCTTGAAAGCCCTAGAAATGTATTTAGAGAATATTAATTACAACTCATGGAACCAAGCCTCAATAAAAAAAATTGGGAGATCTTTATGTTAATACAGAACTAATCACATTTAACAGTCTAAAGGAAAAATACGGTATTGACAATAGCGAATTCCTGACTTATCTTAAGATACAAAATCTAACTAATAGCAGATACTCTACTGATCAAAATAACCTTGCTGGTATTTTCCAAATTAAAAACTATACCAAAATAATCTCAAAAATTAATAGGAACTTACATATTTTGGAGAATAAGGGTAAACTTGGAGGAGTTGAGAAATGGGAAAAAGAACTAAAGTTTGAAATCCCTCAGAAACACAAGAAGGGCCTTACACGGAATTAACATGCAAGAAACCTACCTCAAAGTTTTACACAGATGGTATCTGGTACCAGAAAGGACAGCCAAATTTCAACACTCACACTCGAACTTATGTTGGAGATGTGAGGAAGAGATAGGCACCCAAGCACACATTTGGTGGCTCTGTGTCAAACTCGGACCAGTTAAGCATAAATTGGAAGAAACAATTGAAAAATTAACTCACACAAAAATAGAGTTATCACCACAAACGTTTCTATTTCACGTAGACATACCCTCCCCCAAATCATCTGTTAGGTCCCTGATAATACATATACTGTCGGCCATTAAACTCTGCATTGCAAAATGTTGGAAATCATCCCAAGGCCCAGGCTGGACAGATATAGTAACACAGATCAACTATCAGAGATATATGGAAAAAGCAATCTTTATAAACATGACTCAGAGGGCCCAATATGAGGAAATATGGTCACCCTGGGCAGAATTAACGGATCAAGAATGACCTCCCGAACCGCCGCACCCCCTCAGGAACCCCAAGGACTTGGTTGGAATGTAGTATGAATGGATGTATGCCTAGTCTGAATGTTATATGCCCCCCAAAGTAGTTAAATATATAGAATATAGAGAATGATAATTTAATAGTTACTCTCTCGTTTTCCTCTCTTATTGTTTTTTTTTCTTTTTTTTTTTTTCTTGTGTGTTGTTTTTTCTTTTACAGTATTGTAAATCTTATCTGTGTATTACCTATCTCTGTTGTATGTTGTTTGTGATTGAAAATAATAAATACATTATATATTATAAAAAAAAAAAAAAAAAAATACTGGCAGATTATAGACCAATTTGGAGTTTATAGTTTATTTAAGCCTTTTGTTTCCTATAACATATCCTCTTCCATGTACCCCATACTCACTAAGACATTTATCAAGCTACAACTTTTACATTTTGCAATAAGTTACAATATGACTAATATCACTAGCACCTTATATAAATATATATAGTATATAGTATATACAAAGACAGACAGTGAATAAAGCAGACTGAACTCTATGATTAGAGTTGGAGAATGATTCAGAAAACCCAATGTTTTGCCAATCATTCTCCATCCTGCTTTCCTGTAGCTTTAATCAGTGACCTCATATAATGCATGTAATCCCTCTATACATGTTCTGCAGATACCATATCACACACGTGCTCTCTCTTCCCGTGTACAATCCCCAAGGCCGATATCTCGAGAGTTCTGCATGTCTGTGTATGGGGGATGTCTGCAAGTGCCATCTAATAATGACCTGGATATTCCAGCAGAGATCCTCAGTTCATCTTTATCTGATCCAGTAACAATGGGTGAAAGTAGGACGAGCAAAACCAGTAGTGCCACAGAAACAAAATGTATATATTATAACATAAAAAAGTAGTAATAATTCAGCTGTCTACTGAGAACCGGCAACTAAAACAAACAAACGACAGACATCTTCAATACTGCGTAACAGAAATACAAACAAGAGTGATATTAGGTCACATGGTAGGAATAAATTGACATAAAGTGTATCACTGTGCATAATACATGAGAACTGAAAAGACACAGCAAGGCCAGTTCACACAATAAAGGTGTGCATATATATATATAAATGCAAATATACTTAGCACCAGTCTTCTAGTGCTGTATTTGCCTGAAAAAGTGATCTTCTCAATAAAGACAGAGAATAGGAGATGAAACGCAGCTCCTATAACCTAGGAGCGTGGAATCTGCACAATGACTATATACTTGCCCCCACTCTGGAATGATGGTGTCCATGATTGTGAGGGACTGGCTATCCAAATCACAATTTGAAAGTGCTTTATTTTTGAGTCAAAAGTGAACAGGAACATCCATTATAATATATAGGAAGCATAAAAACAGTCCAATGTAGATAAAAGTCTCTTTTAGTGAGACACAGTCTGTGATCAGCTGTCTGAGCTTCTCTGGGCTGATCAGAAACTTCCATGTGAATCATGAGTATTTTTTACATGTGTTTTTGCACCTGTGTGTACTGCTCTTGCGTGTTTTCAGTTCTCACGTATATGCACAGTGATACACTTCATGTGAATTTATTCCTACCAAGACGTATGTTTTTGCACTGTTGATGTTATTTTCTATACGATTTTTACTAATTTCTGTGGTCACCATAAGGGCATATTTGTCTATGATCTGTGCGCTAAGATCGCTCTTCTTTGTATCCCAGTTTCCCAATTGTTGGAGATTATTACCAGTGTGTGTATGGGTTTAGATCCTGGCAGTCTAACCTGGATTATTATTTTGATGTATTATTTAATTAGAAGTACTTGAGACCAAACTGTCTGATATGGGTCTATTCACTAAATGGTGAATTGCAGGTGAGTTAAAGTGAATAGCAGGTGAGTTGAGGTGAGATGAACATTTCATCTCACAAATGTAGCTATACATTGTGCAGGTTCTGGTGAGGATTGTCCCTGAACAATGTATAGCTAAAGCGGTTCAACTCTCCTCATCTCAGCTATTAGTGAATAGAATATACTTTCTTACCAAACCATTCACTCAGCCCTGGTGAATTCATACTAATACCTCTAGGTTCCCAACACTGATGACAAGCAAGCAGCTGTTACATATACACCTGAGTTATGCTTTCAGGCTGTTGTAGCAGGAGTAGAAAGCACTCATCTCTTCTTTATTGTTCTGTGCTTTTCATTAGTCCTGGGTAATAGTAACTGTGCATTGTATCTGGTGCTGCTCAGGCTACAGCTTCTACAAGACATTGCCATGACAAAGCCCCCCCATCGAATGTCACTCCTTCATCTACCTGTCCTCTCCGCTTCCAGATAGTCCCTGTTACATGGAATCAAGGTTATGGAGTAACAATGTGTATCCAGTGTGCAGTGAATGCAGAAATATCAATGTAACTCAGTATTATTAAATGCAGGACTAGTAAAGTCAGAACTAGTACACTCAGGACTAGTGTTGAGCGAACCCGACCCGCACTGTTCGGGTTCGTACCGAACATTACAAGTCTATAAACCAAATGTCTTTTGGTTTATAGACTTTCAGTTTATGGAATACATGTAATGCTATTACTATTCTATAAACCGAAATAGAGTCCCCATTCATACGAATAGGTCAAGTGACCTATTCGTATGAATGGGGACTCTATTTTGGTTTATAGAATAGCAATAGTATTACATGTATTACATCTGAGAGTCAAATAGAACCGTCAAATACAGTGCTTACAGAGCACTTTGAAAAATTCTAATAGTTTTCGTTGGTAAATAGTACATTTGCGTCTTGCGGTGCACTTCATATCTGAGAGTCAAATAGAACCGTCAAATACTGTGCTTACAACGCACTTTGAAAAATTCTGGCTACCTCCTCCTCCTCCTCCTCCTCCTCCTCCAGCGCCACTTCCACCTACACCGCCACGGTCACCGCCTCCTCAACCTATGGGTCACTTAGTATAAACTGAAAGAGAATACCCTGCACTCCAACCCTCTCTCAAATGGATAATTCTGTTGATCCTCCTGGCAGCCATGCTTTAGATTTAGATTAATGTTCTTCCAAAGCAAAAATCAAAGATTCCATCTAGTGCTATTTTATGGCTCAGCTGTATTTGTAATTTGTATGTATTTTATGTTATTTGAAGTTATTTCCCAATTTGTTTGCAGGGCACTTGTCCTACTCTTACCCACATTTTAATTCCTTTTGCAGCCCTCGAGCCCTTTCCGTGACTTTTTTAGAGGCATTTTAGTGGCCAAAAGTTCGTGTCCCCATTGACTTCAATGGGGTTCGGGTTCAGGGTCAAGTTCGGGGTCAAGTTCGAGCCTGAACCCGAACTTTTTTCCGAAGTTCGGCTGAACCCGCCGAACATGAACATCCAGGTGTTCGCTCAACTCTACTCAGGACTAGTAAACTCAGGACAATTAAACTCAGCACTATTAGAGGCAGGACTGTTAAATGCAGGACTAGTAAACTCAGAACTAGTATACTCAGGACAATTAAACTCTGTACTAGTAAACGCAGGACTGTTAAACTCAATACTATTCAATTGAGGACTAGTAAACTGAGGACTAGTAAATTCAGGTCTAGTAAACTGAGGACTAGTAAATTCAGGTCTAGTAAACTGAGGACTAATAGACTCATTACTTAAACTCAGGACTAGTAAACTCAGGACTAGTAAACTTAGAACAAATTAAATCAGGACTAGTAAACACAGTACAAATTAACTCAAGACTAGTAAACTCAGGAGTAGTGATCATAGGACTAGTAAACTCAGGACTAGTAAACTCAGGACTAGTAAACTCAGGACTAGCATACTCAGGACTAGTAAACTCAGAACTAGTATACTCAGGACTAGTAAACTCAGCACTAGCATACTCAGGACTAGCAAACTCAGAACTAGTAAACTCAGAACTAGTATACTCAGGACTAGTAAACTCAGGACTAGCATACTCAGGACTAGTAAACTCAGAACTAGTAAACTCAGAACTTCTGAACTCCGAACTAGTATACTCAGGACTAGTAAACTCAGGACTAGTAAACTCAGAACTAGTAAACTCAGAACTAGTATACTCAGGTCTAGTAAACTCAGGACTAGCATACTCAGGACTAGCAAACTCAGAACTAGTAAACTCAGAACTTCTGAACTCAGAACTAGTAAACTCAGAACTAGTATACTCAGGACTAGTAAACTCAGGACTAGTTAACTCAGAACTAGTATACTCAGGACTAGTAAACTCAGGACTAGCATACTCAGGACTAGTAAACTCAGAACCAGTAAACTCAGAACTTCTGAACTCAGAACTAGTAAACTCAGAACTAGTATACTCAGGACTAGTAAACTCAGGACTAGTAAACTCAGAACTAGTATACTCAGGTCTAGTAAACTCAGAACTAGTATACTCAGGTCTAGTAAACTCAGAACTAGTATACTCAGGACTAGTAAACTCAGGACTAGTAAACTCAGAACTAGTATACTCAGGTCTAGTAAACTCAGAACTAGTATACTCAGGACTAGTAAACTCAGAACTAACATACTCAGGACTAGCATACTCAGGACTAGCATACTCAGGACTTGTGAACTCAGAACTATTTACCTACAAGTTTCCTTTAAAGAGAAGGGGTTTCCTGGGAAGATTCTTCTGTTTGGAGAAGAAAACAGTGAATTGTATGGAATATTTAACAGTTCACAAACCACCTTATTTAATGAGACACATTATATATTATAAGACACAAGATGGGCTATTGGCGATAATTTCAAACTTGAAGGGAACATAAAAGACTATGAGCTTAATTCCTGAAAGAGGAAATTGAGAAGAGAACTTCAAACCTAAGGCCAAAGTAGCCTATTGGAAACATTCTCCCCTTAATTTATACTTCAAACTCTGCTATTTTGGCCTTAGATTTGCATTTCCCTTCTCAGTTCACTGCAGTTGCCTCTTTCACGGTGTTTTCCTTAAAGCAGCCTCACATATTCTCCAATGCAGTCCCCTTCTCAATTCCCTGCAAGCCTTGTTTTCATGAATGAAGTCCTGGGTGCGTAACTTTTGGTGTTTAATCTTCATGTGATTTCAGCTGACATTAAATGGAGCAGGCGCTGGATCTCTATCTGTCCCCTCTGTGCTCCGTTTGTCTCCCCGAGGGGAGATCTGCACCAAGGTCTGATGGCTCACTTGGATGGAGACAGATGTGATGGAAGGAATACACTGTAACACTGGAATAGATATCACTAGTGATGCTTCAGATAATCAGAGATAGGATGAGAAGACTGTCATTCCTAATGTACAATATAAATGGTTACTGATAGCCTGAGAGAAATAATGATCCACAGGGTTGGCTTCTGCCCACTGGAGAGAGAGCAAAGACAATCTAACAGACTGACAAAAGACAGACACATTGATAGACAGACAGCCAGACATAGAGGTGGACAGAGACAGACAGATACAGAGACAGACAGGCACATAAATAGACAGATAATGAGACAGACATATACAGAGACAGAGATAAACAGATACAGAGACAGACACAAACATAATACATTGAGATAGATGGACACAGGTATACAGGGACAGAAACACAGACGCAGGATACAGATAGACAGACACAGTGGGAGACAGAGACAGAGCTAGACAGACAGATACAGCAAGAGATAGACACAGAAATAGAAGAACACTGAGATAGAGAAACATTTCTGATATTAATGTGAGTACACATTACTTACCATTAGTAAATGTTTATTAAAGTAATGTAATAAAACAAGCCGTTAAATATGCATTATATTGAGGAACAGCTTGTAGTACCTCTAATGTGAGCGTAGGGTACAATGTGCCTTCCTCCTGTCTGTTTATTTTGAATGTAATAATGCTGGGTCCAGAGGACAAGACGTAGCACACTGAGACTTAGTTATTACAGAATTAAAACATCTCTCTTTCATAGCGGTGTATAATGATGGGCGAGGACAATCCTGATTGGCTACTTTGGATTATTTTAACTGTACTCATTATGTTGTATGTTTATTCTCTGCAGACGCTCTGAATTCTCATCAAATGACTCGTTACTTATTAATATGATTTTTTTTCATTGCTCCCAAGCTTTAAAACTAGCAAGTGCTCAGACCCACTGCCAATGCTGACAACAAGATGAAAGTATGTCTCAAGATCCTTTAATTACAAGAATAACATGTTCGTTCAACTAATAATGAAGATGGTTTAGCAATTTTAAATTTTAATAATCAATTACTGAATGTAATTCTCCATTAAGCCACGAGAGAGTCATTAAGTCTCAAATGATGGAACTTGCTCAATGTGTCACGGGGAGAAGGAGTCTATTTTTAAATATCATTAGGGGATGTCAGACTTTGTTTCATTTTATGAATTTCTGATATTTTTCTCGCTGGGAGTGTAATGTGCAGGGGACAATGTGATCTTATAAATAATACAAATCAAACTCTTGCGCGAGGAATGCGTCTGTACCGTCTGATTCCAAACACAGGATCTTAATTAGATGCATTTAACGAGAACAGAGGGACATCACATCAGTGCTAATAAACTGCTCATTCAGATTTAAACATTAACATAGCGGTGACATCTATAATGTTAATTCATGTGCCTATTCACATGTGTGTACATGTTCAACAACCGGCATGAGGGACATTTAAAGCCTCCCTGCTTATTCAGTGCTGGGGTGACCCTGAGTCTGATGCCAATGTACTTACTGAGAGGGTAGTGGATCCATGGAATAGTCTTGCAGTAGAAGTGGTAGAGGTTAATACAGTGAAGGAGTTTAAGCATGCGTGGGATAGGTATAAGGCTATCCTAGATATAAGATAAGGCCAGGGACTAATGAAAGTATTACATTACTGAGAGGGTAGTGGATGCATGGAATAGTCTTCCAGAAGAAGTGGTAGAGGTTAATACAGTGAAGGAGTTTAAGCATGCATGGGATAGGTATAAGGCTATCCTAGATATAAGATAAGGCCCGGGCCTAATGAAAGTATTACATTACTGAGAGGGTAGTGGAAGCATGGAATAGTCTTCCAGAAGAAGTGGTAGAGGTTAATACAGTGAAGGAGTTTAAGCATGCATGGGATAGGTATAAGGCTATCCTAGATATAAGATAAGGCCAGGGACTAATGAAAGTATTACATTACTGAGAGGGTAGTGGATGCATGGAATAGTCTTCCAGTAGAAGTGGTAGAGGTTAATACAGTGAAGGAGTTTAAGCATGCATGGGATAGGTATAAGGCTATCCTAGATATAAGGTAAGGCCAGGGACTAATGAAAGTATTACTTTACTGAGAGGGTAGTGGATGTATGGAATAGTCTTCCAGAAGAAGTGGTAGAGGTTAATACAGTGAAGGAGTTTAAGCATGCATGGGATAGGTATAATTCGATCCTAGATATAAGATAAGGCCAGGGACTAATGAAAGTATTACATTACTGAGAGGGTAGTGGATGCATGGAATAGTCTTCCAGAAGAAGTGGTAGAGGTTAATACAGTGAAGGAGTTTAAGCATGCATGGGATAGGTATAAGGCTATCCTAGATATAAGATAAGGCCCGGGCCTAATGAAAGTATTACATTACTGAGAGGGTAGTGGATCCATGGAATAGTCTTCCAGAAGAAGTGGTAGAGGTTAATACAGTGAAGGAGTTTAAGCATGCATGGGATAGGTATAAGGCTATCCTAGATATAAGATAAGGCCAGGGACTAATGAAAGTATTACATTACTGAGAGGGTAGTGGATGTATAGAATAGTCTTCCAGTAGAAGTGGTAGAGGTTAATACAGTGAAGGAGTTTAAACATTCGTGGGATAGGTATAAGGCTATCCTAGATATAAGATAATGCCAGGGACTAATGAAAGTATTACTTTACTGAGAGGGTAGTGGATGTATGGAATAGTCTTCCAGTAGAAGTGGTAGAGGTTAATACAGTGAAGCAGTTTAAGCATGTGTGGCATAGGTATAAGGCTATCCTAGATATAAGATAAGGTCAGGGACTAATGAAAGTATTACATTACTGAGAGCGTAGTGGATGCATGGAATAGCCTTCCAGTAGAAGTGGTAGAGGTTAATACAGTGAAGGAGTTTAAGCATGCGTGGGATAGGTATTAGGCTATCCTAGATATAAGATAAGGTCAGGGACTAATGAAAGTATTACATTACTGAGAGGGTAGTGGATGTATGGAATAGTCTTCCAGTAGAAGTGGTAGAGGTTAATACAGTGAAGGAGTTTAAGCATGCATGGGATAGGTATAAGGTCATCCTAGATATAAG
This sequence comes from Pelodytes ibericus, assembly GCA_036172795.1. Taxonomy (NCBI): domain Eukaryota; kingdom Metazoa; phylum Chordata; class Amphibia; order Anura; family Pelodytidae; genus Pelodytes; species Pelodytes ibericus. The sequence continues at coordinate 1,431,751 of CM069864.1, forward strand.
ATAAGGTCAGGGACTAATGAAAGTATTACATTACTGAGAGGGTAGTGGATACATGGAATAGTCTTCCAGTAGAAGTGGTAGAGGTTAATACAGTGAAGGAGTTTTTTTTTTTTGTTCAGATAAATCTAAAATATTTGTACTTTCCCAAACTATAAAAGAATAACGTCAGTAATACAGAGCTGGGTTTGTCTCCATAAATCAGAAAGACAAGGCCTAAATGAAGTGTGAATTATATGCAATTATAAAAATAAACCTGAAGAGAGATACAGGGAAATATACACTGAGAATGGAAAGTCTTCACAAGACAGAACCACTTTGTACAGAGCAGACGAATTTTAATCAAGTTCGGTTTTTGCTGCTCAGCAGAGGATACCTGAACTTTGATCACACCTCGGGGTAACATCAGGCATAACTGATTGATTTGTGATTCACACAGATAGAGTGGTCTTTGGGCTTTTTTTATAGTTCATTATATTTCATAATATTTGCTGCATGTGTTAAAATACTACATTTAGTCAGAGGAAATGACTTTAAAACTCAGGGTCACTAGCATTTTCATATCACTGGAAGAGCCAGGAGATCTTCAAAGCTTGGTGGAAAACTGCAACGTCTACTCTTTATGTAGATGATCTCCTACCAAAGCCTGTGTGAAAAACAACACAATGGGTAAAATCAGGGGATTATAGGAACATTGCACCATCAGGATGTGGAATGAGTTATTAAACGTCCCAAACAGGGCGGAAGCGTTTTAATAGATGAACTTTACAGTCTTGGAAAGAAATTGGCGAATGCCGACTCATCATCTTTATATAAAACACATTTCAGACAACATGAACAATACATTACAAGACTTGACAAAGGATGTGATGTGTCGCTGGACTGAGGTTTTCAAACTTTCAGAACTTTATTCAAGAATTTTCACTAATTTTTTTCTCCTACGCATTTGCAATTTAAAGAATACTACCACAAACATAAGATGTAACTAGATTACCTGGTCATTTTAAACAAACACATATATAAATCATATGCCATTGTTAATATATATTTAAAAATGAATGAATTGCATATAAAAGGAAAAATACAATTTGGAGTTTATCTCCTACTCCATTTTTTGAATATTTCCCATGAGGCAACATCATCCAAAATCTTCCAGCCAGTCTCACTTTACAACTGTGACTAGAGCCTGCATGATGATGTAAGCAGGACTAGGTGGCTGTGCACAACACAAAGAGAGGAGATTGACCTGATCAAACACGATCATAACTCCGCCCCTTGTGATGTAATAGTTACATTACCCTCCCATTCAATGCAAGTCTATGGTCAGAATTCTGACTTATAGACTGCAGCACAGACGTTACAGCACTAGTATCTCACTTTGGGGCTGGGGACACACCCCAGCCCCAAAGTGAGATACTAGTGCTGTAACGTCACTAGGGGGTGGCACCCAAAAACACTATATTTCACAAAATGGCAGCGCCCAGTCACACTTGTTTAGTTAAATGTTTTATTAAATACAGTATAAAATCTTTTAATTTGTGGGTGGGAGTGTCCCTTTAAAGAATCTCAAGATGGAAAGCATTAATTTGAACACATTTTGTACAAACAATGTTGTAAAAAAATACACGTATAAATGATGACAAGTTACTCAACTTCCTTTTTACATTCAGCTGCATTGATTTATTGAATTTCCTAAAGTAAGATTTAATAATGGCAAATTAGAAGAACAAACTCCTATTCCTGCGAAGCAGATGGTAGAGTTGGACATTTCCAGAAAGTGCAGGATTTAGAGAGTCTATTGCGAAGTCCCGTCTACGCTTGTTAAATGCCTCAATCAAACCTGGTCTTCATGTTGATTCCTGGCAATGTAGAGACATGTCTCCCTCCCTGCACAGCACTAGCAAGTACCAAACATCCCTCAACTAGGAGATGTCAGCAGAAAGGCCAAGAGATTTTATAACTCACTGTGATTGCTACCCAGGGTGAGAGAGTTCAACTAAACCTCTCTTCATATACATCATCGGACGTGCAACTGCTGTCACTGCAGAACTGCTTTCATTCAGGATTGCAAATGTGTTTTCCCTCTCAGCTACCACAAGTTCCAGTATCCCTGTACCAGTGCTCTTCATCCTGTCTGTCTAGAAATCTCACACTATGTGTCTGTCTAATGTCACTTGACTCCAGACACCTTCTATTGTACAACTGCTCCCTTCCCATGCTGCTGGATCATAAGCACTATCTCTCCTCACCTCTCTGATGTATAAATCCAGGGTCTATTCAATAAACTGACGAAAAGAAAATAGATTTACATGGGAAACTGTAGCAAAAATGAAGTTCTGTTGAATTGAAATATAGTGTTGAATGTATGATGTTTAAATGGAAATGCTTTATTAGAAATAATTCAATAAATATTCAGCCATTAGTACTTCTATAGCTCGATCGTGTGGCAGACATGTCCCCCGATACAGCTATAAAAGCACGGAGGTCTCAATATGGGGCTTTATTTGTATTCTTTCATTAAAGCATTTCTATATAAAATGAAGCAATCTGCCTGTGGTTCTTTAATCATAAGAATAAACTAACCAATTAGTAAATGGTTCATACTTCATATTGACAGATATTAGAAGCCTAGTATTATAGATAAAATGCAAATACGGTATTAGGAAAGGCTAGAGTATTCATACCATATGATGGAATCTTTACTTAGATTGCATTAGATTTGCTGGGATTTAAGTCAGAATTGTGTTTACGTCTTGCTAATTATGATCATTTCGGAGCGTACCTTGTGATATGATTCATATGTTGGATGATTTATTCTGTTCTTTCCAGACCTGATAGTTCGGTATCCTGCGTATAGATAGTAAAAGGAGATCAGCAACAGAAATCAGACATGAGTAGCCAAGCTGGTATCTTATCTATTCTAATCCGCACAATCCTTCTTGGAGCAGAGATGATCATGTGCAGTGGTTTCTTCCATTAAATCCAGCAACTTTCCAGCGCACACTGTAACCATTTCATATAATCTTCGGGGGATTAATTAAATATTTCTAATGATATAAAAAGGATAGTAGAACAAAAAGCAGCTCCACGTAATGACAAGTAATGTTACCAAACAAAGCAAAAATCGAAAATACAGACAGGAGCTGGTGTCTGGGTCTGTCACAGTTTTAATATATAAAATATATACATACGATTTATCCTTCAGGCCAAATAACAAACAATACACAGGACTCTGCACATACATATTACAAATTACCCCTATATATAAAGATGTATGCTCTAATATAACTAATGATTGCACTCTGTACCGTGCTGTATATACAGATCACTGTGTTTGGAGGGGTTTTTATTTGTAGCTCATTTTTAATTTCATTATTTGTTTGTTGTGTTTATTGCTGATATGTCAGTTACCTGCAGGCCTGGGATTATGTCAATTTGCATTTGACACGATGTGTTAAAGGGCTCTGGGTGTCTACCGGTGGAAACACTTTTAGAATTTCCTTTTATGTTACGTTAGCAGATTAGATAGCTATTTGCTCGTTAAGGGATTGGTTACAATCAATGAATCACCAACAGCAATTTCTTGAAGATTCGATAATTAGGCCTGCGTATTGGAGCAGGTTAGTTAGATGTGACCTTCGGCAGGGGGCTGGTCAACAAAAACTTCAACTGCTAGAAGGTATCGTGAAAGTGATTCACACATTCAATACAGTAATGACCCTTTATTGAGCTTGTAAATGATCTGCGATACGATGCATCATTACAAATACACGTGATACAAATAATATTATAAGCAACGAAAGAGAATGCACATTAATGTAACACTATATCATTCCTGCAGTGTACTAATCCGTTAATATGTATACTAATTCCATGAAACAGCTACAGTAGTTACAATTCACAAGTAGATTGTAGTAAAAAGGGATCCCATTAATATGTATATCTACAAAATTCCTATATATTAACATCACTGTATTATAATTCAGTACATTATTATGAATTATGTTTTTTTTACAATAATAATAGTATTTGCTTGAATTTCTGGGCCGTATTACCAGAAGATACAGTGATGATAAGAAACATAAGGTTAAGATTCATGACATATTTTTTCTGTGTTAATAATATTTTTTATATATATATATATATGATTAAATTAATTGCATATAAAAGGAAAAATAAAATGTTGTGCTTATTTACTGGCTCCATTTTGTGAATATTTCCCATGATGCAACATCATCCAAAATCTTCCAGCCAGTCTCACTTTACAGCTGTGGCCAATGCCTGCATGATGATGTCATAAGATACTCTCCTGCTCTCTTACTGGCTCCTGTGTATCATAGTGGGCAGGACTAAGTGGCTGTGTCCAACACAGAGAGAGGAGATTAACCTGATCATAACTCAGTCCCTTGTGCTGTAATAGTTACATTACCCTCCCATTCAATGCAAGTCTATGGTCAGAATTTATATACTGCATTCTGTGTCCCCAGCCCCAAAGTGACAGACTAGTGCTGTAACGTCACTAGGGGGTGGCACCAAAAAGCACTATATTTCACATAATGGCGGCGCCCAGTCACACTTGTTTAGTTACATATTTTATTAAATAAAGTCTCATAACAAAAACAAAAGACATGTGAAATCAACAATAAAAAATAAAACAAATAAACACTTTTAATTTTTTTTTGGTGGTAGTGTCCTTTTAAGTTTAAAATTCCCATCCCAATTCCCTGCAGTTCTCTCCTTATTGAATAGACCATTACATGACTATGGACATATTTTTGTGGGGATGGGACTATTCATCGCGGCTGCTTCCGCGCAGAAGACAGATCATCGCTGGACATTTCATCGCTAATGGTAAGTATTTTACCTATTTTAGTTTGGTTACAATTAGGGTTTAGGGTGTTAGAATTAGGGGGTTAATTTTAGTATTGGGGTTAATTTTAGTGTTAGTATTGGGGTTTAGTGTTTAGTGTTAGTGTTTAGTGTTAGGGGTTAATTTTAGTATTAGGGGTCGGGTGTTAGTATTAGGGTTTAGGGGGTTACATTTAGTATTAGGGGTTGGGGGTTAGTATTAGGGTTTAGGGGGTTAATTTTAGTATTGGGGTTAATTTTAGTGTTAGTATTGGGGTTTAGTGTTTAGTGTTACTATTGGCATTTATTAGAGGGGGGTATTTTTGTTTTACTTTTAGATTTGTAAGAGCTGACAGTTCAGCGCTGAACTGTCAGCTCTTACATAGCTGCAGCCGAGATGAAGCGGACGCGTTATTCTTCATTGCTGACAGTTCAGCGTTCTAACTGCCGCGCTGAACTGTCAGCGATGAAGATGCGCGGTCCTAGACCCTATTTTTGTAGCAGTTAAGACATTAAATTAAATTTCACCATTACAAATGCTACAAATTACTTGTTTAGATCTGTTCACAAGCCGTAGGATAAGACAACTTGCTGCAAACATTAGGTCACAGAAAGCTCTCTTTGATGATACACTGAGTACATGAGTCGACAGACCATCTAAAACCTCTAAAGGATGAAAGCCATACAATACATTACTCTTGATTTTTTTTTTTATAGAAAGCAGTAATGATCTAAACAAAGACGTGTACGTCTCTAACTGATGGTTTCGTTTCATGTTGATGTATTGCTGAAAATCCCGCAGTATTGTTGTACGTTTGTTGTACATTTGTTCATTGTGTTGTCCTGTTACAGCAGCACACACACAGGGAAACCTGATAATTAAGGGAAAACAAAATACTTTTCTTGTTCCGGACTTCCATTACATTAGACAGTCCCAGTGGTTTCCCTGGCAGAATGTAGTAAAGACATTACTGTCACACTTGCTTGCATCAAATGGGGCTGCATCAATTTTGATTGCTGTCCAGATTTTGAAAACGCTACGTTATACAGACTTAACCTTTCTCTCTTTCATTTGTCATTGCTTTATCAATGGCAGAGCTTGTCTAATGTTACCTGTCAGGAAACCTATGTATCATATTTTATTAGATTTGTATTGCAAAGTGATTTATAAAATTACACATGAGAAAATCACATATATAAATAATAGAGCAGCTCAAACCAATGACCCAATCATTTATCACCCATCAAATAAAAAACAATCATTTCATGTGAGTTAGATACATTATATCTAACTTGCTTTACTCTGTTTAAACTCTGCTATTGTGCCAGAAGGCTGCCAATAGTGTGCCAGAAGACTGACAATACTGTGCCAGAAGGCTGGCAATGCTGTGACAGAAGGCTGCCAATACTTTGCCAGAAGGCTGCCAATACTGTGCCAGAAGGCTGCCAATATTGTGCCAGAAGGCTGCCAATACTGTGCCAGAAGGCTGCCAATATTGTGCCAGAAGACTGCCAATACTGTGCTAGAAGGCTGCCAATACTGTGCCAGAAGGCTACCAATACTGTGCCAGAAGACTGCCAATACTGTGCTAGAAGACTGCCAATACTGTGCCAGAAGGCTGCCAATACTGTGCCAGAAGGCTGCCAATAATGTGCTAGAAGGCTGACAATACTGTGCTAGAAGGCTGCCAATACTTTCCTTTATTACTTGTTAAAGCACCACTCCAAGGAACTGCTCAAAACACAAACACAAAACTAATTGAAAAAAACAAATCCTAAATGCTTCAATTCTACAATTTCTACAATTACAGAGTGGCAGAGAGTCTGTTCATTAGCAAGTGAACTGCATCAGGCATTACTATCTGAGCTGTAAGGATTCTCCACCTTGCCTGTCTCTTGCCAATCAGGATAGACATACAATACACTATACTACATTACAATACAACACAAAACAACACAATACGACATAACACAATGCTATACAATTCACTACCATAAAATACAATACATTCAATACAATACACTACAATACAATACCATAAAATACAATACAATACACTACAATACAATAAATATGCTACAATACAATATAACACAATACAATACAATACAATACAATACACTACAATACATTCAATACAATATACTACATTACAATAAATATGCTACAATTCAATACAATACAATACAATACAATACACTACAATACATTCAAAACAATATACTACAATACAAAACAACACAACACAACACAATACATTACACTACAATACAATACAACATAACACAATGCAATATACTACCATACAATACACTACAATACAATACAACACAATACAGTACACTACAATACAATAAAACATAACACAATGCAATATACTACAATACAATACACTACAATACACTACAATACAATACAGTAATGGAGATGGGGGATAATAAATAGAAGAGCACATTTCTGCAGCTTCCTTGGTAAGTGAGTGGGTGAGTGAGTGAGTGGGTGCAGACAACAGGATTTTGCAAGGGATTGAATGTTGGGTAACGAAGGAGACAATCCTTGACATCAGCTCAATGCCTGGAATGGTGAAGTTTGGTACCAGGGCAGACCCCAAACAAGGGAAGATTAACAGTTCTGTTTTAGAGAGATGTAAATGTATCTCTCAGCAACCTGTGAGCCTGTGTCCACAGTAATAGTCTCTGTGGCCAGCATTAATAGTGGTCATGTTCCCCAAGTGACACCCACACTCCAAAGATTCCCCTATAGAACCAACACCAAGAGGTGAATCGGGTTCCACAGGCTCCGCAGGTACAAACCCCTCTTATACTGAGGGCATAATGGGGCATTAATCAAACATACCTGAAGCCTTCAAAATGATTGTTCTGATCCACAAAGCTGAATAAAGACTACAGGTTTCACTTTAACTATTTCGACGTTCCTCTAGTTGAGAAGGTTTGTGATGTGTTAAAGGGACAGTAGTTACTGGAATGTACGCACAGATTATCAGCTTTGCTGCTTTGTCTAAGTGAATAAAATATTCATCTGGGGAGAATATCTGTCACATTCGAGACTTTCTCACTGAATCACTGCTTTGTGAATTGATGCCGTTGACTTATCTGAGCTAAAGGAAAGCGGACAACACTTCTGATTAGAGCGACCTTCCCTTGATGAACATGAGTGGTACAGATAGCTGCACTGCATTCAACTGATTACATGAGAGCTTTAAGAGCAGCATCTCCATGTGTCGATCTTGAGCTTCATTGCATTAAATATATATACAAGGGATGTGTACAGTGCACTGTATGCAAAGAAACAATAGCAGCAGAGCTTAGAGGGACATTATATAAAGACCTGGATCCAAATACCTCGAATTACACTGTACTTTTTTTAAAAATGTGTCCCTTTTTGAGGCAAGAATTATTGCACATGTTTATGGCTTGTTAAACACAGGCATCTTGACACACAGTCACTTTATAACAATGCATTATACAGGACCAACTCTGTTCTTCTAGCAGGAGAAACTCACCAGACCCTGCACAATGTATAGAAGAATAAATAGAAGAGCTCAGCTGGCCATGGATAATGCAGAGTTACATCTTTACACACTGTCACTATATAACAATGCATTATACAGGGCCAACTCTGTTCTTCTAGCAGGAGAAACTCACCAGACCCTGCACAATGTATAGAAGAATATATAGAAGAGCTCAGCTGGCCATGGATAATGCAGAGTTACATCTTTACACACTGTCACGTTATAACAATGCATTATACAGGACCAGCTCTGTTCTTCTAGCAGGAGAAACTCACCAGACCCTGCACAATGTATAGAAGAATATATAGAAGAGCTCAGCTGGCCATGGATAATGCAGTTACATCTTTACACACTGTCACTTTATAACAATGCATTATACAGGGCCAACTCTGTTCTTCTAGCAGGAGAAACTCACCAGGCCCTGCACAATGCATAGAGAATATATAGAAGAGCTCAGCTGGCCATGGATAATGCAGAGTTACATCTTTACACACTGTCACGTTATAACAATGCATTATACAGGACCAGCTCTGTTCTTCTAGCAGGAGAAACTCACCAGACCCTGCACAATGTATAGAAGAATATATAGAAGAGCTCAGCTGGCCATGGATAATGCAGTTTCATCTTTACACACTGTCACTTTATAACAATGCATTATACAGGGCCAACCCTGTTCTTCTAGCAGGAGAAACTCACCAGGCCCTGCACAATGCATAGAGAATATATAGAAGAGCTCAGCTGGCCATGGATAATGCAGAGTTACATCTTTACACACTGTCACTTTATAACAATGCATTATACAGGGCCAACTCTGTTCTTCTAGCAGGAGAAACTCACCAGACCCAGCACAATGTATAGAAGAATATATAGAAGAGCTCAGCTGGCCATGGATAATGCAGAGTTACATCTTTACACACTGTCACTTTATAACAATGCATTATACAGGGCCAACTCTGTTCTTCTAGCAGGAGAAACTCACCAGACCCAGCACAATGTATAGAAGAATATATAGAAGAGCTCAGCTGGCCATGGATAATGCAGAGTTACATCTTTACACACGGTCACTTTATAACAATGCATTATACAGGACCAACTCTGTTCTTCTAACAGGAGAAAGTCACCAGACCCTGCACAATGTATAGAAGAATATATAGAGAGCTCAGCTGGCCATGGATAATGCAGAGTTACATCTTTACACATTGTCACTTTATAACAATGCATTATACAGGGCCAACTCTGTTCTTCTAGCAGGAGAAACTCACCAGACCCTGCACAATGTATAGAAGAATATATAGAAGAGCTCAGCTGGCCATGGATAATGCAGAGTTACATCTTTACACACTGTCACTATATAACAATGCATTATACAGGACCAACTCTGTTCTTCTAGCAGGAGAAACTCACCAGACCCTGCACAATGTATAGAAGAATATATAGAAGAGCTCAGCTGGCCATGGATAATGCAGAGTTACATCTTTACACACTGTCACTATAACAATGCATTATACAGGACCAACTCTGTTCTTCTAGCAGGAGAAACTCACCAGAGCCTGCACAATGTATAGAAGAATATATAGAAGAGCTCAGCTGGCCATGGATAATGCAGAGTTACATCTTTACACACTGTCACGTTATAACAATGCATTATACAGGACCAGCTCTGTTCTTCTAGCAGGAGAAACTCACCAGACCCTGCACAATGTATAGAAGAATATATAGAAGAGCTCAGCTGGCCATGGATAATGCAGTTACATCTTTACACACTGTCACTTTATAACAATGCATTATACAGGGCCAACTCTGTTCTTCTAGCAGGAGAAACTCACCAGGCCCTGCACAATGCATAGAGAATATATAGAAGAGCTCAGCTGGCCATGGATAATGCAGAGTTACATCTTTACACACTGTCACGTTATAACAATGCATTATACAGGACCAACTCTGTTCTTCTAGCAGGAGAAACTCACCAGACCCAGCACAATGTATAGAAGAATATATAGAAGAGCTCAGCTGGCCATGGATAATGCAGAGTTACATCTTTACACACTGTCACTTTATAACAATGCATTATACAGGGCCAACTCTGTTCTTCTAGCAGGAGAAACTCACCAGGCCCTGCACAATGCATAGAGAATATATAGAAGAGCTCAGCTGGCCATGGATAATGCAGAGTTACATCTTTACACACTGTCACTTTATAACAATGCATTATACAGGGCCAACTCTGTTCTTCTAGCAGGAGAAACTCACCAGACCCAGCACAATGTATAGAAGAATATATAGAAGAGCTCAGCTGGCCATGGATAATGCAGAGTTACATCTTTACACACGGTCACTTTATAACAATGCATTATACAGGACCAACTCTGTTCTTCTAACAGGAGAAAGTCACCAGACCCTGCACAATGTATAGAAGAATATATAGAGAGCTCAGCTGGCCATGGATAATGCAGAGTTACATCTTTACACATTGTCACTTTATAACAATGCATTATACAGGGCCAACTCTGTTCTTCTAGCAGGAGAAACTCACCAGACCCTGCACAATGTATAGAAGAATATATAGAAGAGCTCAGCTGGCCATGGATAATGCAGAGTTACATCTTTACACACTGTCACTTTATAACAATGCATTATACAGGACCAACTCTGTTCTTCTAGCAGGAGAAACTCACCAGACCCTGCACAATGTATAGAAGAATATATAGAGAGCTCAGCTGGCCATGGATAATGCAGAGTTACATCTTTACACATTGTCACTTTATAACAATGCATTATACAGGGCCAACTCTGTTCTTCTAGCAGGAGAAACTCACCAGACCCTGCACAATGTATAGAAGAATATATAGAAGAGCTCAGCTGGCCATGGATAATGCAGAGTTACATCTTTACACACTGTCACTTTATAACAATGCATTATACAGGACCAACTCTGTTCTTCTAGCAGGAGAAACTCACCAGACCCTGCACAATGTATAGAATATATAGAAGAGCTCAGCTGGCCATGGATAATGCAGAGTTACATCTTTACACACTGTCACTTTATAACAATGCATTATACAGGACCAACTCTGTTCTTCTAGCAGGAGAAACTCACCAGACCCTGCACAATGTATAGAATATATAGAAGAGCTCAGCTGGCCATGGATAATACAGAGTTACATCTTTACACACTGTCACTTTATAACAATGCATTATACAGGACCAACTGTGTTCTTCTAGCAGGAGAAACTCACCAGACTCTGCACAATATATAGAAGGATATATAGAAGAGCTCAGCTGACTGAGTATACATGTACACCCTGCTTCTTAACACTTCAGTGCATGTTTTCCTGATATTTAATAGGCTTCACAGAGCAAAATCGATTATTGTCAAGTAGACAAATTGCTCATCAATGCAATCTTTGTATCGAGTCATTTATCAGTTTCTATGCACATCACTAGGGGGCGCTGTTGGTACTAAAACAAACCACAAGTGATCCCTTATGATCTTTCCTACAGCATAAGTGTAAAATGTATTCAACAAAGGAGATTAATAATTACTGTCTGTCAAACCTCAGTATCCTTGATTCAGATATACTACATTTTTAGCAAGACTTGTACAGCAATAATCAGAGACAATACAAAGTTAAATTGATTGCAATCATATATTTATTGAAGCAATGAGGAGAAGATTAGTGCATGAGAGACAGAGATTATTCTAAAATTTCCAATACAATTAACACACAATAAACGCCTTCTACCCAGCCATATTTATAGGTGGGTGTTTAAAAGCAGGACCTCACACAACGTTCAGTGAGGAATCTATAGGTAGCTATAAGTAGCTTTCATTACCTGACATTTGATTTCAGCCCTGAATATATTGAAATCAAACTTTGAAATTACTGAAATAAGGTTTTTATTTGCCCTTTTTTGAAACAAAAGTGGTAAACAAGGATTAGAAAATCTAAACTACAATATAACTATGTAACTATTGCATTGTACAGATTTTGTGGTATTGATAGTATTTGTAACACAATCAGCGTGAGTATTTCTGATCCAGTGATACAATCAGTGTGAGTATTTCTGATCCAGTGATACAATTAGTGTGAGTATTTCTGATCCAGTGATACAATCAGCGTGAGTATTTCTGATCCAGTGATACAATCAGTGTGAGTATTTCTGATCCAGTGATACAATCAGCATGAGTATTTCTGATCCAGTGATACAATCAGCGTGAGTATTTCTGATCCAGTGATACAATTAGTGTGAGTATTTCTGATCCAGTGATACAATCAGTGTGAGTATTTCTGATCTAGTGATACAATCAGCGTGAGTATTTCTGATCCAGTGATACAATCAGTGTGAGTATTTCTGATCCAGTGATACAATCAGTGTGAGTGTTTCTGATCCAGTGATACAATCAGTGTGAGTATTTCTGATCCAGTGATACAATCAGTGTGAGTATTTCTGATCCAGTGATACAATCAGCGTGAGTATTTCTGATCCAGTGATACAATCAGTGTGAGTATTTCTGATCCCGTGATACAATCAGCGTGAGTATTTCTTATCCAGTGATACAATCAGCGTGAGTATTTCTTATCCAGTGATACAATCAGTGTGAGTATTTCTGATCTAGTGATACAATCAGCGTGAGTATTTCTTATCCAGTGATACAATCAGTGTGAGTATTTCTGATCTAGTGATACAATCAGCGTGAGTATTTCTGATCCAGTGATACAATCAGCGTGAGTATTTCTGATCCCGTGATACAATCAGCGTGAGTATTTCTTATCCAGTGATACAATCAGCGTGAGTATTTCTGATCCAGTGATACAATCAGCGTGAGTATTTCTGATCCAGTGATACAATCAGCGTGAGTATTTCTGATCCAGTGATACAATCAGCGTGAGTATTTCTGATCCAGTGATACAATCAGCGTGAGTATTTCTGATCCAGTGATACAATCAGCGTGAGTATTTCTGATCCAGTGATACAATCAGTGTGAGTATTTCTGATCCAGTGATACAATCAGCGTGAGTATTTCTGATCCAGTGATACAATTAGTGTGGGTATTTCTGATCCAGTGATACAATCAGCGTGAGTATTTCTGATCCAGTGATACAATCAGTGTGAGTGTTTCTGATCCAGTGATACAATCAGTGTGAGTATTTCTGATCCAGTGATACAATCAGTGTGAGTATTTCTGATACAGTGATACAATCAGCGTGAGTATTTCTGATCCAGTGATACAATCAGTGTGAGTATTTCTGATCCAGTGATACAATCAGTGTGGGTATTTCTGATCCAGTGATACAATCAGCGTGAGTATTTCTGATCCAGTGATACAATCAGTGTGAGTATTTCTGATCCAGTGATACAATCAGTGTGAGTGTTTCTGATCCAGTGATACAATCAGTGTGAGTATTTCTGATCCAGTGATACAATCAGCGTGAGTATTTCTGATCCAGTGATACAATCAGCGTGAGTATTTCTGATCCAGTGATACAATCAGTGTGAGTATTTCTGATCCAGTGATACAATCAGCGTGAGTATTTCTGATCCAGTGATACAATCAGCGTGAGTATTTCTGATCCAGTGATACAATCAGCGTGAGTATTTCTGATCCAGTGATACAATCAGCGTGAGTATTTCTGATCCAGTGATACAATCAGCGTGAGTATTTCTGATCCCGTGATACAATCAGTGTGGGTATTTCTGATCCAGTGATACAATCAGTGTGAGTGTTTCTGATCCAGTGATACAATCAGTGTGGGTATTTCTGATCCAGTGATACAATCAGCGTGAGTATTTCTGATCCAGTGATACAATCAGTGTGAGTATTTCTGATCCAGTGATACAATCAGCGTGAGTATTTCTGATCCAGTGATACAATCAGTGTGAGTATTTCTGATCCAGTGATACAATCAGCGTGAGTATTTCTGATCCAGTGATACAATTAGTGTGAGTATTTCTGATCCAGTGATACAATCAGTGTGAGTATTTCTGATCCAGTGATACAATTAGTGTGAGTATTTCTGATCCAGTGATACAATCAGTGTGAGTGTTTCTGATCCAGTGATACAATCAGTGTGAGTGTTTCTGATCCAGTGATACAATCAGTGTGGGTATTTCTGATCTAGTGATACAATCAGTGTGAGTATTTCTGATCCCGTGATACAATCAGTGTGAGTATTTCTGATCCCGTGATACAATCAGTGTGAGTATTTCTGATCTAGTGATACAATCAGCGTGAGTATTTCTGATCCAGTGATACAATTAGTGTGAGTATTTCTGATCCAGTGATACAATCAGTGTGAGTGTTTCTGATCCAGTGATACAATCAGTGTGGGTATTTCTGATCTAGTGATACAATCAGTGTGAGTATTTCTGATCCCGTGATACAATCAGTGTGAGTATTTCTGATCCAGTGATACAATTAGTGTGAGTATTTCTGATCCAGTGATACAATCAGTGTGAGTGTTTCTGATCCAGTGATACAATCAGTGTGGGTATTTCTGATCTAGTGATACAATCAGTGTGAGTATTTCTGATCCAGTGATACAATCAGCGTGAGTATTTCTGATCCAGTGATACAATTAGTGTGAGTATTTCTGATCCAGTGATACAATCAGTGTGAGTGTTTCTGATCCAGTGATACAATCAGTGTGAGTGTTTCTGATCCAGTGATACAATCAGTGTGGGTATTTCTGATCTAGTGATACAATCAGTGTGAGTATTTCTGATCCCGTGATACAATCAGTGTGAGTATTTCTGATCCCGTGATACAATCAGTGTGAGTATTTCTGATCTAGTGATACAATCAGCGTGAGTATTTCTGATCCAGTGATACAATTAGTGTGAGTATTTCTGATCCAGTGATACAATCAGTGTGAGTGTTTCTGATCCAGTGATACAATCAGTGTGGGTATTTCTGATCTAGTGATACAATCAGTGTGAGTATTTCTGATCCCGTGATACAATCAGTGTGAGTATTTCTGATCCAGTGATACAATTAGTGTGAGTATTTCTGATCCAGTGATACAATCAGTGTGAGTGTTTCTGATCCAGTGATACAATCAGTGTGGGTATTTCTGATCTAGTGATACAATCAGTGTGAGTATTTCTGATCCAGTGATACAATCAGCGTGAGTATTTCTGATCCAGTGATACAATTAGTGTGAGTATTTCTTATCCAGTGATACAATCAGTGTGAGTATTTCTGATCCAGTGATACAATCAGCGTGAGTATTTCTGATCCAGTGATACAATCAGTGTGAGTATTTCTGATCCAGTGATACAATCAGTGTGAGTATTTCTGATCCAGTGATACAATTAGTGTGAGTATTTCTGATCCCGTGATACAATTAGTGTGAGTATTTCTGATCCCGTGATACAATTAGTGTGAGTATTTCTGATCCCGTGATACAATCAGTGTGAGTATTTCTGATCCAGTGATACAATCAGTGTGAGTATTTCTGATCCAGTGATACAATCAGCGTGAGTATTTCTGATCCAGTGATACAATCAGTGTGAGTATTTCTGATCCAGTGATACAATCAGCGTGAGTATTTCTGATCCAGTGATACAATCAGCGTGAGTATTTCTGATCTAGTGATACAATCAGTGTGAGTATTTCTGATCCCGTGATACAATCAGTGTGAGTATTTCTGATCCAGTGATACATACAAGACGTCAGCAGCAGATCCTTTAAGTCCTGTAAGTTGCGAGATGGACCTCCATGGATCGGACTTGTTTGTCCAGCACATTCCACAGATGCTCAATTGGATTGAGATCCGGGGAATTTTAAAGCCAAGTCAACACCTTGAACTCATTGTTGTTTTCCTCAAACCATTCAAAAATCCCTAATGTAATTCCTGTAACCATAAACTTGCACCCAAACCATAAGGCTTCACCTAACTAACTCTTTAACCCTAATGCCTAACCCTTAACTTTAACCCTAATGCCTAACCCTTAACTTTAACACTAATGCCTAACCCTTAACTTTAACCCTAATGCCTAACCCTTAACTTTAACCCTAATGCCTAACCCTTAACTTTAACCCTAATGCCTAACCCTTAACTTTAACCCTAATGCCTAACCCTTAACTTTAACCCTAATGCCTAACCCTTAACTTTAACACTAATGCCTAACCCTTAACTTTAACCCTAATGCCTAACCCTTAACTTTAACCCTAATGCCTAACCCTTAACTTTAACCCTAATGCCTAACCCTTAACTTTAACCCTAATGCATAACCCTTAACTTTAACCCTAATGCCTAACCCTTAACTTTAACTCTAATGCCTAACCCTTAACTTTAACCCTAATGCCTAACCCTTAACTTTAACACTAATGCCTAACCCTTAACTTTAACCCTAATGCCTAACCCTTGACTTTAACCCTAATGCCTAACCCTTGACTTTAACCCTAATGCCTAACCCTTAACTTTAACCCTAATGCCTAACCCTTAACTTTAACCCTAATGCCTAACCCTTAACTTTAACCCTAATGCATAACCCTTAACTTTAACCCTAATGCCTAACCCTTAACTTTAACTCTAATGCCTAACCCTTAACTTTAACCCTAATGCCTAACCCTTAACTTTAACACTAATGCCTAACCCTTAACTTTAACCCTAATGCCTAACCCTTGACTTTAACCCTAATGCCTAACCTTTGACTTTAACCCTAATGCCTAACCCTTGACTTTAACCCTAATGCCTAACCCTTAACTTTAACCCTAATGCCTTACCCTTGACTTTAACCCTAATGCATAACCCTTAACTTTAACTCTAATGCATAACCCTTAACTTTAACCCTAATGCCTAACCCTTGACTTTAACCCTAATGCCTAACCCTTAACTTTAACCCTAATGCTTAACCCTTAACTTTAACACTAATGCCTAACCCTTAACTTTAACACTAATGCCTAACCCTTAACTTTAACCCTAATGCCTAACCCTTGACTTTAACCCTAATGCCTAACCTTTGACTTTAACCCTAATGCCTAACCCTTGACTTTAACCCTAATGCCTAACCCTTAACTTTAACCCTAATGCCTTACCCTTGACTTTAACCCTAATGCATAACCCTTAACTTTAACTCTAATGCATAACCCTTAACTTTAAACCTAATGCCTAACCCTTAACTTTAAACCTAATGCCTAACCCTTAACTTTAACCCTAATGCCTAACCCTTAACTTTAACCCTAATGCCTAACCCTTAACTTTAACACTAATGCCTAACCCTTAACTTTAACCCTAATGCCTTACCCTTGACTTTAACCCTAATGCCTAACCCTTAACTTTAACTCTAATGCCTAACCCTTAACTTTAACTCTAATGCCTAACCCTTAACTTTAAACCTAATGCCTAACCCTTAACTTTAACCCTAATGCCTAACCCTTAACTTTAACCCTAATGCCTAACCCTTAACTTTAACTCTAATGCCTAACCCTTAACTTTAACCCTAATGCCTAACCCTTAACTTTAACACTAATGCCTAACCCTTAACTTTAACCCTAATGCCTAACCCTTGACTTTAACCCTAATGCCTAACCCTTGACTTTAACCCTAATGCCTAACCCTTAACTTTAACCCTAATGCTTAACCCTTAACTTTAACACTAATGCCTAAGCCTTAACTTTAACACTAATGCCTAACCCTTAACTTTAACCCTAATGCCTAACCCTTGACTTTAACCCTAATGCCTAACCCTTGACTTTAACCCTAATGCCTAACCCTTGACTTTAACCCTAATGCCTAACCCTTAACTTTAACTCTAATGCCTAACCCTTAACTTTAACACTAATGCCTAACCCTTAACTTTAACACTAATGCCTAACCCTTAACTTTAACCCTAATGCCTAACCCTTAACTTTAAACCTAATGCCTAACCCTTAACTTTAACACTAATGCCTAACCCTTAACTTTAAATACTTTAGCATGAGACAGGAAAATAGAGCCATTGACGTTTTTACTTTTAAAGACTGAAGTCTGGACTGTAACATTTCAAAGACATTACAGTAACATTTATTCGTATAGCACTGACAATGCACACATTGCTTGGTACAGTGGTAAATAAAAGGTAATTAGAGACGATGTTTGATGAACAGACAGGGCCAGAGCTTATCATCTAGAGCAATCTGTCGACGGTGTAAATCTAAGTGTAAGCAGTTCATTTTTTGGTTTAAATACAGACAGGATGAAATAAGTCAAAATTACATTATTAAAGGGGGGAAAATGGAAAGTCAATTTTAAAATCTGTATTCTTTTTAGATGATTTGTGCTGCGAAGCATACAGTTTGCATTATGATCAGGTGCTATGGCAAGTGTTGCTATAGGTTTGAGGGTCTTGTCCGTGTCAAGGGGGCCCATGTAATAAATACCCCTGGGATTCAGAGTAACTGGATACAGCTTTCTTGTTCCACAATACGGTATCTGCCTATTGGGCAGCAGGTTTGTCAGGCCCAGGTAGAGTTAAATGAGACGATTAGTAGACATCTCTCCACACACTGAATGATCACTCTCAATAGCAATCAATTCTGTGAGTACTGAACACAAACCTCCAGGCAACTGAAGAAATAGAATGAAGAAGGACTGCAGACGAATACGTTACACATCTCGATTGATTAGCTATTGATTAAACATTATCTTCTAAATGACAAACAGGTAGCGGTGAAGTAACTGAAGCCAGTGATTTATTTACAAGTTACGTAGAATGTGTCTTATTTATTCAGCTGAATTCAGTCTCCAGTTTAAACAGAAGCCGATAATAGATGAAGAGATAGTGAGAACGTCTGTCTTTCTGTCAGTAAATTCACTGTTATTCTAACTACAGGGAAAATCCTAACTAAGTCCACCTTGGTTTAATGCTTTCCAGACAGACCTGTTAGACATGATATTTGTGCCTTCTACAAAATATACACCAATCATGTGTACAACCGACATGATTAGAGATGAAATGACTTCCCTCGGCTGAATTTACAATTTGTTTATTTATTTTCAAAACATTTCAGCCTGAAAATCATGGGAAAAAAATCACAATGTTTTGTGTTAAAAACCATCATATTTATCTGATTATTAAATGGGAATAGTCTCAAGGTAAAAACTACCCCTGCTTCATTTCCATGAAGTGTCACACTGAGCAGTAATGGTCTCTGAATATTGGGACTAACTGAAAGATCGAAGCTATCAAAGTATGTGAATTAAAAAGGATAACTTTTTTGGGGTCATTAAATAATGAATTGAGATTTATCTTCCTTGCTTTTCAACAAGTTAATCATAGTTACACATAAATTATGAAAAATGAGAATCCTGGATGCTATTCTCCTAAACGCGGATCTTAATGTACAGAAAGTCCACAGCCAACATTAATAGTTAGTGAGTTATTAGACAGAGGCTTCTGCAGTTTAATTAGCTCTTGCCTCTAATTGATTTCCAAGAGTCCTGGTTTATAAATCATATATAACTACTTTGTTTACTTGTGATAACTAAGTCAACCAAAACTCTAGTACAATGGATTTAAATCTACTATTCCACCAATAGTTAATACATACATATATATATATATAAAGATTTTAGAGATAAGAATTGCACTCACAGGCCTGTATTTCAATCAAAATAACATCTTATTCAGTTATAAATTACCATGTCTGTGTAAAATGCTTGTTCTCTTGAGTTTCCCCTTCCATTTTGTTAATATTTCTGATTCCTGTTTTCAGATTTCAGCTAATTTATTGACCTCTACTAATGTTCTCCTTGTCAGAACTCGGCTTGTCTGTGACGTCCATTCCTTCCTGTTCTCCTTGCCCGGATCCACCTTGTCTCTGGCTTCTGTTCCTGATCTTCTTGTCTGGACCGATTTTGTCTCTCATCTCCATTCCTGTTCTCCTTGCCTGGACCTGCCTTGTCTCTAATTTCTGTTCCTGATCTTCTTGTCTGGACCCATTTTGTCTCTGATCTCCATTCCTGTTCTCCTTGCCTGGACCTGCCTTGTCTCTAATCTCTGTTCCTGTTCTTCTTGTCTGGACCCATTTTGTCTCTGATCTCCATTCCTGTTCTCCTTGCCTGGACCTGCCTTGTCTCTAATCTCTGTTCCTGTTCTTCTTGTCTGGACCCATTTTCTCTCTGATCTCCATTCCTGTTCTCCTTGCCTGAACCTGCCTTGTCTCTAATCTCTGTTCCTGTTCTTCTTGTCTGGACCCATTTTATCTCTGATCTCCATTCTGCTTCTCCTTGCCTGGACCTGCCTTGTCTCTAATCTCTGTTCCTGTTCTTCTTGTCTGGACCCATTTTCTCTCTGATCTCCATTCCTGTTCTCCTTGCCTGGACCTGCCTTGTATCTAATCTCTGTTCCTGTTCTTCTTGTCTGGACCCATTTTCTCTCTGATCTCCATTCCTGTTCTCCTTGCCTGGACCTGCCTTGTCTCTAATCTCTGTTCCTGTTCTTCTTGTCTGGACCCATTTTCTCTCTGATCTCCATTCCTGTTCTCCTTGCCTGGACCTGCCTTGTCTCTAATCTCTGTTCCTGTTCTCCTTGCCTGGACCCATTTTCTCTCTGATCTCCATTCCTATTCTCCTTGCCTGGACCTGCCTTGCCTCTAATCTCTGTTCCTGTTCTTCTTGTCTGGACCCATTTTCTCTCTGATCTCCATTCCTGTTCTCCTTGCCTGGACCTGCCTTGTATCTAATCTCTGTTCATGTTCTTCTTGTCTGGACCCATTTTCTCTCTGATCTCCATTCCTGTTCTCCTTGCCTGGACCTGCCTTGTCTCTAATCTCTGTTCCTGTTCTTCTTGTCTGGACCCATTTTCTCTCTGATCTCCATTCCTGTTCTCCTTGCCTGAACCTGCCTTGTCTCTAATCTCTGTTCCTGTTCTTCTTGTCTGGACCCATTTTATCTCTGATCTCCATTCTGCTTCTCCTTGCCTGGACCTGCCTTGTCTCTAATCTCTGTTCCTGTTCTTCTTGTCTGGACCCATTTTCTCTCTGATCTCCATTCCTGTTCTCCTTGCCTGGACCTGCCTTGTATCTAATCTCTGTTCCTGTTCTTCTTGTCTGGACCCATTTTCTCTCTGATCTCCATTCCTGTTCTCCTTGCCTGGACCTGCCTTGTCTCTAATCTCTGTTCCTGTTCTTCTTGTCTGGACCCATTTTCTCTCTGATCTCCATTCCTGTTCTCCTTGCCTGGACCTGCCTTGTCTCTAATCTCTGTTCCTGTTCTCCTTGCCTGGACCCATTTTCTCTCTGATCTCCATTCCTATTCTCCTTGCCTGGACCTGCTGTTCCTGTTCTTCTTGTCTGGACACCTTTTTGTCTCCAATCTCTGTTCCTGTTCTCCTTGCCTGGACCCATTTTCTCTAATCTCCATTTCTGTTCTCCTTGCCTGGACCTGCCTTGTCTCCAATCTCTGTTCCTGTTCTCCTTGTCTGGACCCATTTTGTCTCTGATCTCCATTCCTGTTCTTCTTGCCTGGACCTGCCTTGTCTCTGATCTACATTCCTATTCTCCTTGCCTGGACCTGCCTGGTCTCCAATCTCTGTTCCTGTTCTCCTTGCCTGGACCCATTTTCTCTAATCTCCATTCCTGTTCTCCTTGCCTGGACCTGCCTTGTCTCCAATCTCTGTTCCTGTTCTCCTTGTCTGGACCCATTTTGTCTCTGATCTCCATTCCTGTTCTCCTTGCCTGGACCTGCCTTGTCTCTAATCTCCATTCCCGTTCTCCTTGCCTGGACCTGCCTTGTCTCTGATCTCCATTCCTGTTCTCCTTGCCTGGACCTGCCTTGTCTCCAATCTCTGTTCCTGTTCTTCTTGCCTGGACCCATTTTCTCTCTGATCTCCATTCCTGTTCTCCTTGCCTGGACCTGCCTTGTCTCTGATCTCCATTCCTGTTCTCCTTGCCTGGACCTGCTGTTCCTGTTCTGACCCAGCTTATGTCCTTGATTCCTGTATTCCTTTCTTAACCCTAATTTTTGCTGACCTTTGTTGCTACTCCTGAGTGCTGATCCAGTTCCTGTTTTTTCTTAGTGTTCCAGCTCCTGAGTCGTGCTCCAGTTCGAGGAGTTTATCCTTTATTCTGTTCTCTAGTACTTTTTACCTGGTGTTAGTAATATGCCTCTCCTTGATTAGTCAGCGCTGAAGCAAGTCCTGGTGGTCTATAATGTATGAGGCTCAACCTCCAGATAACTTGTGGTAAATAGTGCAGTCTGGATTTGGTAGACAGTGTCTGCACTGTGGGTCCTATCTGCTACTGGTTTCCTTCACCTGGTTACACATTTTGTTAGTTTGATTGAAGTACGAGCCCCTGTGATTTTTTATCTCTGGACTGTGTATACTATTGGTGGAACTGGTACCTGGCCAAGTGATTCTACTGATGTGGATAAGCTTACTGCAAGCGTTGTGTACTTAAATTTACATGTATATACATATACCATACTGCCCCACTTCTGCCCCCAGGAAAACATTGAAATGCTGGGGGGCAGAGCATGGGACAACGAGTATCATAGATACCAGGCTTGCACATTAGCGCTTTCACTCATGCTGCCTATGTACAGAATGCATTCTCTTCTGTCACATGCATGGTCTCATCACAGTCACAAAATCCCTCCGAGCTCGTCGGACATCTTCCCAAAATCAGGACTTTTGATGCAAAGCAGGACAGTTGGTAGCATGAACACTTCATCTTCATTTACTTTACCACCTTTTTAGATTTGGATTAAGCAGACTTATTTATAAAGGTCAATTCTGGAGTAAAATTCTAAAAGTGATGTAATCAGCAAGATCATTCCATTGGTTTCCATGGTGACTGCAGATCATTCCATTGGTTTCCATGGTGACTTGGGGACATTCCATTGGTTTCCATGGAGACTGGGGAACATTCCATTTGTTTCCATGGTGACTGCGGAACATTCCATTGGTTTCCATGGTGACTGGGGAATATTCCATTGGTTTCCAGGGTGACTGGGGAACATTCCATTTGTTTCCATGGTGACTGCGGAACATTCCATTTGTTTCCATGGTGACTGCGGAACATTCCATTTGTTTCCATGGTGACTGCGGAACATTCCATTGGTTTCCATGGAGTTTTCTCCATATCAGAACGTTACCCTAGATTTGACTCATATAAATAACTCCCAATGTTTGGTTATGTTTTGTGCATTTTTACCTTTTGATTGTATTTTTTTTTTTCTGATTCAAGATGGCAGCATGTAAATCTTCGATTTCCAAAACAAGAAGCAAATCGAATAAATGCAGAACCACTCTATTTAGCTAAAAATCACTACACCCAGCATGCCGCCATAGATATACATCATTAACAGATAAAATAAGTTTACAATTTGAAGATTATTCTCATATTAAAATAATTCCATGGTAATATTAAGATTTAAGCTTCTTTCGTTTCTTGCGATTGTATCTTACAGCTTTCAAATAACTTTTTTTCCCAAAAAAAATAAAAATGTCAATTTTAAGTTAATTTGGATGGACAGTGATAAAATGCAAAGCTCACTTCAAATTAGTATTTTCACTGAGGATTTCTAATGGAAAGTAATTGCTGACAATAGGAAATGACAAATTACTAATTACTTACTTCAATTAGACTTTTGTGCCTTTGGTTCTAAGCGGCAAGAATACAGCAAATCTTGCACTTTTATAACAATTAATGACACTAAAACTATTTAAACTGCCAACAGATGTAAGTAAGTCGACATGTATTGAAACTTACTTACTTTACATACCATATCAACTTAATATCACAGTAAATGATGTATAATTTTATGCTGCCATTAAATGCTTGGTATTGTGCCATTTCTCGAGAACTCTGTAGGACAGAAGGATCATTGCTATGGTTTTATTTTCTACATGTAGACATCCCGTAATACGCATAAGGAGATCTGTTTCTATATGGGGAATATTATTGAACTTGGGCATACCTTAAAGAAGCAGCACAGTAATATTGAAGATTTTTTTTTATTCTTTAAATTGCATTAATCTGTATTTTAATCTTTTCAGATTGAGTTTAAATGCATTTTCTCTATCTTCTCTTGAAACAGGATGGTGCTGATTATAATGTTTTGATAATTGGTGCATACAGCTGCAGTGGATTCGTATAATTGGTGGAAAATGTGTTTTTCAGAGTTAAAAAATGTAAAATGACAGATAAAAAGTATTTGTAATAATAAAAAATGAATAATATGTTAGTTTTGATTTTTTTTTTTTTCTTCACTGATCTGTCATGTTGGAAAACAATATTGTTTTTGTAAAAGAAGATAATTCATTAATGTAAACACAATCAGGCTGTATTTTAATTGATACCATTGGCTTTTTAATTATGCCCTTCCTTATAGAAAATAAAATTATCCGTTAGATTTCTGCACATTTAAAATCATTTTTTTCTTGTTCCAATTCTTTGCCAATGTTTTTGAAACATGTAAAATATGAACCATTCTCCACCTGTCTCCTCCTCCGTTAATCCATCTCTCCACCTGTCTTTTGCTGAATACATAGCAACTTTTTAATACCTAGGAGTCTTCCTCTTATCTTATTTTGTGATGTATGTATTTGATATTTTTATATTCTTTTTAAAATGTATTTATCTTTCACAGACATTGTCACGTCACATGTTACTTGTCTCAAGTGCAGTCATTGTCTACATTTTTTTTCTATCAAAATCAAATTGCCACAACAAGTCCGTGTGTTTGCTAACTTTGCACTTTTGACATCTATAATTCCCTTTGATATTGTTCTGGTTCTTGTTAATCAATATCCTCCAGCTCTCAGATCTGGTGAAGTCATGACGTGATCCTGAACAAATAATATTTTTTGAAACATAAATAGTGCAAACTATACTTCTGCAATGAGTTAAAAAAATGCCAAGGTGTTTAGCACAAGACTGTGAACATGGGCAACCTGTCAGAAAGAACTGGCTTGCACCTAATGAAATGATTGGTATATATATATATATATATATATAAAGTGTATAACAATCCAAAGGTTTTCACTCTGCTGAAGCTATGCTGATTATCTGTAAGTGACACTAGGATATAAGTCCACAAAAGTAAAAGTATCCACAGGTCTTATCATGAGAAAAAGGTTATTGATGTTTATTGAAGTTACATCCAATGAACGTTTCCGACCAAAATATGATCCTTCATCAATATTTATATACACGTATGTGCGTGTAAGGAACAGACAGACAAGAAATGCCACCTCTCTTGGCATACGTAAGACTTGCACATCTACACCACAGACAAGATCAATGGATCCTGAAAATCATCCTATACTGCTATACTTTATCAAGTGTGCAAAATGTCCAAAAGCCCTCTGTGTGGGTGAAACAGGCCATTATATAAAATATTTAATTCACACAGATACAACATCAATCACAAAGGACAGAGACACCAGTGGGAGAACATGGAGAATGGAAACAGAGCTAGAGACATCAGAATGACGGCATTAACAGGACTGTCCCAAAGATGATGAGGAAAATATGGGCCATTCAGTTAACAATTCAACTTAATATCTTAATTGACAAACTCAACCGGGATAGAGAATTTTTGTCCCATTGTCACATTTTGGATTAGCTGCAAACCAAACATTCAGACCCCACTAGAAGTATGAATGCGTTCTGACCCATCCAGAGGATGACTGCAATCTGAATCTCATTATATCACCACTGGCTAATCGGTTTTCCATTCTCTTATATTTGTTTTCCACAGTTAGGCCTGATGAAGGGACCGGAGAGGTCTTGAAAGCTTGCACTCTAAACCCACTCTGTTAGCCAATAAAGGAATCAGCTTGTCTCCGGTGTTATATAAGACAACAAGGCTATTTACATAGACCTTTATAGACCTTTATAGACCTTTATAGACCCACTTGGAAGCTTGAGATAAAAAAGAAAACGGTGTCATCATTGAGATAAGTTACACAGTGAATTTGGTCCCACAAAATGGAGATGGAGAACCAACATGCCATGAAGGTTTATAAATTACCATTAGATTGTCAGCCACACAGTCCACTCAATGTCCACACAAGCAATGTTGGTGATGTATGTGAGAATAGAGAGAGCACCTCGCACTCATTTGTATCTATAACTAGTTTATTTACACTCTTGCTTATGTTTCTTTGTTGTTTTGCTCCATTTCCCCATAGTTTTGTCTGTATAAAAGTGCTGGATGTTTTATAACAAATGTTAATAGTAAATTAAACCTCATCAAACAGATATCTCTCCAGTAATAAATTCACAGATATTTGCTCCCTATCTCAATTGGCCGCTATGTTTGCGGACAGTACGGTATTTACTTTCTTTAAATCTACTGTAAATCTTAAAGTGTTTCCTTTATTGTGATTTCCCATTCAATGCTGCAACATATTAGTTTTCAATTTAACACATGTTGAGTGCTGTTGATAGGTCATCCTTTGAGCGGTATTGACAGACTCCATGGGAAGATTAATAGGCTATTGATTCTGGGATATCATTCTCTGACCGAGAGAGTCGCATGCTAAATATATGCAAAATGTGAAATCACAGCATATGTTAAAGAGATGGATCATCTTCATCATTATGATAATCCTGGATTTCATTATAATCAACCAACAAACCCTCCCCAGACAGTCGCAAGGAAGACATGAAACATAGATTTGAATTGTCATACTTCAGTTTGGAAAATGTTAGCTGTTCATAAAACCTTATCACATCAAACTGAAGTAATATACAGTGTTTATAAATAAATATATACAAAGAGGACACGTAAAAGTTCATCTTGCATTTGAACGCGCTCACTATGACATGATGCATACGTCTATAAGTATCGCAATATGATTTTCATAAGAACCCTTTGATTCACAGACATGATCACACACTTTACTCCCATGAATCTATGCTCCGTGTAGCTGTATAGGAAAAGTATATTAAGAGCAGAATTATTCCCGTCCTTGGAAAATGACCCTCTCTGCTTATAAATCTGAGACATCAGCTAAATTGTCTGATGCTCTATTTGCATCTAGCAAACATCCGTCGAGTAACATCCAACCTGTGTATGAATCCAGCATCCCACATCAGTTCATATCCACAGTGATAATATTTTTATTTAAGTGGTAATCAGAATACTTATCTTCAGTTAATGTCCTAGGGATGCAGGTATCAATGATAACCAGGTCATAGAGGATGCAAATCCCAGACATACAAACAAATGTAGTTATTTCATAGTGTTATATTCTAGATTCCTAGGATGATATGTAGGGTCAGAGAATTCATTCACTTCATATACTCAACTCACTCCATATTGTATGTTTTGTTAAAACACTAATGTTCATATCTGTAAGGTGTAGCATTGACTGGCCTGGTACCACTCCAGTGTGGCACTGATGGGTGCTAGTGCACCACTATTATTAATTGGAGGAGAGGAACATGCACCAGACACAGTAGTGAGGGGTTAATAAAATAATTTGAAGTTGATCATAAAGCCATGATACTATACCAATATAACCTCAATTGATATAACCTGTGTTGTTTAACATTAATATAAATGGTCTCTCGGTGGGTAACATAATGGTTCTGCCGTCACCTCATCCAATGACATCACTTGCTTCTCCCCCCGTGAGGTATTGCTAGATCATTAATTTAACTCCTTTACTGAGTTAGTTTATCTCCGTCTGCATGGCTTTGGGAGATCTGGTAGTGAGGTTCCTTCTCGTTGGTAAGGCAGAAAGAGATTTGTAACTCCGCTGTCACATCTCTCTTGTTCCATCTTATTTGCACTTATAAGCAGAGGATGCTGGGATATTTCTTAAAAATGGAATAGGAACCCCCCCTCCCCCCCACAAGTAGACTCTGGAAGCCGTGTCTTCTTGGTGGCCTCCGCATCTGACAGCCACGTTACCCTGGTTCTGAACGTGTTAATAACTGTGTAGATTTGGCCTAAATAGTCAAGAACAAAGATGCATTTAAATGGAATATAATTCATTTGAATTAATAATAAAAATATTTGCTTCAAGCTATGAACTGTGTAACATAGAAACTCTGTAAATAGTGACGTTCGTGTTTGGTGTAAAAAAAAATCCTTGCAATTAATTTGTTTTATATTAATAATTCTGTAATAATTGACCAGGAAATAGTATAAGAAGCAGCAGCCTGTGAGAATATAGAGTTATATTAGCTGAATATGGATCTGTCTTGGAAATTATACAGTCCTGGCCGACTTCCCATTGGTGCTTTACAGAAACACAACTATTTATTAAATTGGCCCCAGTGTGTTTTATTGTGTACAAACCTCTCCAGCATGACTGACATTACTTTAGACAGCTCGCCACAATTACAATTGCATCAAAACCCTGGACTGAAAGATTGGCATTGACAAGTGAGTCAAACCTGAACCATCGGTGAGTATCATTGGCATGAAGTGCTATGCCATAGGATGAATTCAGTAAACAAAACTGATCTCTGCATGTCACAGAGCAGCTGGCCTCATAAGTATATGCATGAAGCCCACTCTATACGTTACACCAAGAGCAATGGATTAGTAAATAACACATTCTATTTTATTATTTAGGCCAAGAGTCTATTTATTCATTCTAACTTCTTACTTCTGCATTACACTTTCATTATATTGGAAATATCTGTTCCCTGCAAACACCGTCAGGAGAGTGAACAAATGTTAACCCTTTCACTGCTTTACTTTAGAACAAAATAGCGTAAGGAAAGTGCGCCTAAATGATTTTTCTGAAAAAAGTATTTTGTGCGCAGCATCATAAGTGACTAATCATTCTGATTTAGGATCGCTCTGCGGAGCACTGAGGATGTTAATATTTTCACTGTAGCACGCTCTGTATAATTTGTTTTGTTTGTGCAATGTTACTGGCAGCCTCAAGAGGCAGTATAGCAATCGCAACAGAGCAATGGAAGTGAATTCTGATCGCTACAGGGCAGCGCCATATTGGCAGATGATGTTGCTGTTCATGGAGTGACTCCAGTGACCTGGGGGGGGGGGGGATTGGGCATTTTTTTTAATGCCGTGACATTGAGGCATTACAGCAACACAGTTCGGAGCAGTGAATGTGATTACTGATTGCTAGCTATTGATAATACTTCTCCCTATGCAACCAATCATTCCGCTAATACTGCTCCCTATGCAACAAAACATTATGCTTATACCTCTCCCACTACAACCAAGCATTCTGATAATACCTCTCCCTATGCAACCAAACATTTTGCTAATACCTCTCCCTATACAACCAAGCATTGTGCTAATACCTCTCCCTATACAACCAAGCATTGTGCTAATACCTCTCCCTATACAACCAAGCATTGTGCTAATACCTCTCCCTATACAACCAAGCATTCTGCCAATCCCTCTCCCTATACAACCAAGCATTCTGCTAATACCTCTCCCTATACAACCAAGAATTCTGCTAATACCTCTCCCAATACAACCAAGCATTCTGCTAATACCTCCCCCTATGCAAGCAAGCATTCTGCTAATACCTCCCCCTATACAACCAAGCATTCTGCTAATACCTCTCCCTATGCAACCAAACATTTTGCTAATACCTCTCCCTATACAACCAAGCATTGTGCTAATACCTCTCCCTATACAACCAAGCATTGTGCTAATACCTCTCCCTATACAACCAAGCATTCTGCCAATCCCTCTCCCAATAAAACCAAGCATTCTGCAAATACCTCCCCCTATGCAACCAAGCATTCTGCTAATGCCTCTCCCAATACAACCAAGCATTCTGCTAATACCTCCCCCTATGCAAGCAAGCATTCTGCTAATGCCTCTCCCAATACAACCAAGCATTCTGCTAATACCTCCCCCTATGCAAGCAAGCATTCTGCTAATACCTCCCCCTATACAACCAAGCATTCTGCTAATACCTCTCCCTATGCAACCAAACATTTTGCTAATACCTCTCCCTATACAACCAAGCATTGTGCTAATACCTCTCCCTATACAACCAAGCATTGTGCTAATACCTCTCCCTATACAACCAAGCATTCTGCCAATCCCTCTCCCAATAAAACCAAGCATTCTGCAAATACCTCCCCCTATGCAACCAAGCATTCTGCTAATGCCTCTCCCAATACAACCAAGCATTCTGCTAATACCTCCCCCTATGCAAGCAAGCATTCTGCTAATGCCTCTCCCAATACAACCAAGCATTCTGCTAATACCTCTCCTTATGCAACCAAGCATTCCGCTAATACCTCTCCATAAGGAGGTTGAGGTTAGGACTCTGCCAAATATTCTATACTCTGCCCTTGGATTTTTACACCCAAGGTGCATTATCTGGCTCTTATCCATATCATATTTTTCTAGTTTTGCTAAATCATTTGCCATTTGGCTTATCCCTCCAGGATAATCAACCCTGCTGCAAATCTTTGTATCATCAGCAAAAAGACATACCTTACCAACAAGACCTTCTGCAATATCACTAATAAAAATACTAAAGAGAATCCCTGAGGAACCCCATTAGTACCAAGAGCTTGCATCCAATATATTCCATTGACTACAACCCTCTGTTGCCTGTCACTCAGCCATTGTCTAAATCATTCAACAATTTTGAAATCCAAACTTAAAGATTGCAGTTTATTGATAAGCCTTCTATGTGCGACAGTGTCAAAAGCCTTACTGAAATCTAGGTAACAGTGTCTGCTGTGCCACCCTGATCTATTATTTTAGTCACCCAATCAAAAAAAAAATCAATAAGATTAGTTTGGCATGATCTCCCTGAAGTAAACCCATGCTGTCTCTGATCTTGAAATCCAAGCGACTTTAGATGTTCAACAATCCTATTCTTTAACAAGGTTTCCATTATTTTCCCCACTACTGAAGTAAGACTTACTGGTCTATAGTTGCCCGCCTCCTCCCTACTACCTTTCTTGTGAATGGGCACAACATTAACTAATTTCCAATCTTCTGGAACTAATCCTGTTAACAATGATTGGTTAAATAAATCTGTTAACGGTTTTGCTAGTACACCACTAAGTTCTTTTAATAACTTTGGATGTATCCCATCAGGTCCCATCAACTGATTTGTCTTTACTTTAGACAGCTGAAGTAAAACCTCTTCCTCTGTAAACTTACATGCATCAAAAGACTCATTAGTCTTTTTCCTTAAATGAGGTCCCTTACCCTTATTTTCATCTGTAATACTAAACACAAATATTAATTGAATCATTCAGCTAGACTTTTATCCTCTTCCACATTTGTTACTTCTTTAGTTTTTAATCAAACTAATCCGTGTTTTAAGTTCTTTTTTTCATTTATGTTAATGGCTATCTTCTCCTATATGTGTGCTCTAATAACTTACATTTGTCTTTTTTTCTGCCTAACCTTATAGATCTAAAGTCTAAGAGAAAAGAGCTAACATGGATACAATATATATGATGCAGAGTGCAGAAAAATCATATTAAATCCAACAGGTAAAAACAATCCTTGACTTGTGTAAAAAATGATAAATGTCAGACAAGAGAAGATATTAATCTAATTTCATTCCAAACAGGGGTACTTAGCACAGGCTAACCTGTGACTGGAAGCTGAAATTTAAATTCCCACATAAAACAAAAAGGTGAACTTAATTACCGAACCCCTCTCCAACATAGAAACCCCCTCCACCCAGACAAAGGAGAAACACACATAGAAACAGTGCATTAATCATGATCAAAGCATGCATCTTATAGATCTGCCTATCTGCCTTCATTTGAGTTTACTTTAATGAGCATTTCAGAAAAAAACATATCAGGTGTCATATTACAGTAATATAATAACATTTTGCCCTATAAACACCCATCAGAAACATTGGGGTTGGCAGAGGTTCTAGTTGAAGATTAGGGTTGGATTCACGGAATATAGAATTCAGTCCCCGATCTTAAAACTCCAGGTATAAAAAGCCCTGGCGTCTGAAGACTTTCACACAATCTCAGGTGAAAACTGTTGTGTTTTTACATTTAACAGAAAATATCGGCACAAAAGTAAGTTCTGTTTAATTGAAAGATTACATCGAGTGTAGATATTTATCATAGAAACATAGAAACACAGAATGTGTCGGAAAGTAAGAACCATTCAGTCCATCTAATGTATTAGTCCCTGGTCTTATCTTATATCTAGGATAGCCTTATACCTATCCCAATAATGCTTAAACTCCTTCACTGTATTAACCTTTACCACTTCTACTGGAAGACTATTCCATGCACCCACTACCCTCTCAGTAATGTAATACTTTCATTAGTCCCTGGCCTTATCTTATATCTAGGATAGCCTTATACCTATCCCATGCATGCTTAAACTCCTTCACTGTATTAACCTCTACCACTTCTACTGGAAGACTATTCCATACATCCACTACCCTCTCAGTAATGTAATACTTTCATTAGTCCCTGGCCTTATCCTATATCTAGGATAGCCTTATACCTATCCCATGCATGCTTAAACTCCTTCACTATATTAACCTCTACCACTTCTACTGGAAGACTATTCCATGCATCCACTACCCTCTCAGTAAAGTAATACTTTCTTTAGTCAATGGCCTTATCTTATATCTAGGATAGCCTTATACCTATCACATGCATGCTTAAACTCCTTCACTGTATTAACCTCTAACACTTCTACTGGAAGACTATTCCATGCACCCACTACCCTCTCAGTAATGTAATACTTTCATTAGTCCCTGGCCTTATCTTATATCTAGGATAGCCTTATACCTATCCCATGCATGCTTAAACTCCTTCACTGTATTAACCTCTACCACTCCTACTGGAAGACTATTCCATACATCCACTACCCTCTCAGTAATGTAATACTTTCATTAGTCCCTGGCCTTATCTTATACCTAGGATAGCCTTATACCTATCCCATGCATGCTTAAACTCCTTCACTGTATTAACCTCTATCACTTCTACTGGAAGACTATTCCATACATCCACAACCCTCTCAGTAATGTAATACTTTCATTAGTCCCTGACCTTATCTTATATCTAGAACAGCCTTATACCTATCCCATGCATGCTTAAACTCCTTCACTGTATTAACCTCTACCACTTCTACTGGAAGGCTATTCCATGCATCCACTACCCTCTCAGTAATGTAATACTTTCATTAGTCCCTGGCCTTATCTTATATCTAGAACAGCCTTATACCTATCCCACGCATGCTTAAACTCCTTCACTGTATTAACCTCTACCACTTCTACTGGAAGACTATTCCATACATCCACTACCCTCTCAGTAAGTAATACTTTCATTAGTCCCTGGCCTTATCTTATATCTAGGATAGCCTTATACCTATCCCACGCATGCTTAAACTCCTTCACTGTATTAACCTCTACCACTTCTACTGGAAGACTATTCCATACATCCACTACCCTCTCAGTAATGTAATACTATCATTAGTCCCTGACCTTATCTTATATCTAGGATAGCCTTATACCTATCCCACGCATGCTTAAACTCCTTCACTGTATTAACCTCTACCACTTCTACTGGAAGACTATTCCATACACCCACTACCCTCTCAGTAATGTAATACTTTCATTAGTCCCTGGCCTTATCTTATATCTAGGTTAGCCTTATACCTATCCCATGCATGCTTAAACTCCCTCACTGTATTAACCTCTACCACTTCTACTGGAAGACTATTCCATACATCCACTACCCTCTCAGTAATGTAATACTATCATTAGTCCCTGACCTTATCTTATGTCTAGGATAGCCTTATACCTATCCCATGCATGCTTAAACTCCTTCACTGTATTAACCTCTACCACTTCTACTGGAAGACTATTCCATACATCTACTACCCTCTCAGTAAAGTAATACTTTCATTAGTCCCTGGCCTTATCTTATATCTAGTATAGCCTTATACCTATCCCATGCATGCTTAAACTCCTTCACTATATTAACCTCTACCACTTCTACTGGAAGACTATTCCATGCATCCACTACCCTCTCAGTAAAGTAATACTTTCTTTAGTCAATGGCCTTATCTTATATCTAGGATAGCCTTATACCTATCACATGCATGCTTAAACTCCTTCACTGTATTAACCTCTAACACTTCTACTGGAAGACTATTCCATACATCCACTACCCTCTCAGTAATGTAATACTTTCATTAGTCCCTGACCTTATCTTATATCTAGTATAGCCTTATACCTATCCCATGCATGCTTAAACTCCTTCACTGTATTAACATCTACCACTTCTACTGGAAGACTATTCCATACATCCACTACCCTCTCAGTAATCTAATACTTTCATTAGTCCCTGGCCTTATCTTATACCTAGGATAGCCTTATACCTATCCCATGCATGCTTAAACTCCTTCACTGTATTAACCTCTACCACTTCTACTGGAAGACTATTCCATGCATCTACTACCCTCTCAGTAAAGTAATACTTTCATTAGTCCCTGGCCTTATCTTATATCTAGTATAGCCTTATACCTATCCCATGCATGCTTAAACTCCTTCACTATATTAACCTCTACCACTTCTACTGGAAGACTATTCCATGCATCCACTACCCTCTCAGTAAAGTAATACTTTCTTTAGTCAATGGCCTTATCTTATATCTAGGATAGCCTTATACCTATCACATGCATGCTTAAACTCCTTCACTGTATTAACCTCTAACACTTCTACTGGAAGACTATTCCATACATCCACTACCCTCTCAGTAATGTATTATTTTCATTAGTCCCTGACCTTATCTTATATCTAGGATAGCCTTATACCTATCCCATGCATGCTTAAACTCCCTCACTGTATTAACCTCTACCACTTCTACTGGAAGACTATTCCATACATCCACTACCCTCTCAGTAATGTAATACTATCATTAGTCCCTGACCTTATCTTATATCTAGGATAGCCTTATACCTATCCCATGCATGCTTAAACTCCTTCACTATATTAACCTCTACCACTTCTACTGGAAGACTATTCCATGCATCCACTACCCTCTCAGTAAAGTAATACTTTCTTTAGTCAATGGCCTTATCTTATATCTAGGATAGCCTTATACCTATCACATGCATGCTTAAACTCCTTCACTGTATTAACCTCTAACACTTCTACTGGAAGACTATTCCATACATCCACTACCCTCTCAGTAATGTATTACTTTCATTAGTCCCTGACCTTATCTTATATCTAGGATAGCCTTATACCTATCCCATGCATGCTTAAACTCCTTCACTGTATTAACATCTACCACTTCTACTGGAAGACTATTCCATACATCCACTACCCTCTCAGAAAAGTAATACTTTCACTAGTCCCTGGCCTTATCTTATATCTAGGATAGCCTTATACCTATCCCATGCATGCTTAAACTCCTTCACTGTATTAACCTCTAACACTTCTACTGGAAGACTATTCCATGCATCTACTACCCTCTCAGTAAAGTAATACTTTCATTAGTCCCTGGCCTTATCTTATATCTAGTATAGCCTTATACCTATCCCATGCATGCTTAAACTCCTTCACTATATTAACCTCTACCACTTCTACTGGAAGACTATTCCATGCATCCACTACCCTCTCAGTAAAGTAATACTTTCTTTAGTCAATGGCCTTATCTTATATCTAGGATAGCCTTATACCTATCACATGCATGCTTAAACTCCTTCACTGTATTAACCTCTAACACTTCTACTGGAAGACTATTCCATACATCCACTACCCTCTCAGTAATGTATTACTTTCATTAGTCCCTGACCTTATCTTATATCTAGGATAGCCTTATACCTATCCCATGCATGCTTAAACTCCTTCACTGTATTAACATCTACCACTTCTACTGGAAGACTATTCCATACATCCACTACCCTCTCAGTAAAGTAATACTTTCACTAGTCCCTGGCCTTATCTTATATCTAGGATAGCCTTATACCTATCCCATGAATGCTTAAACGCCTTCACTGTGTTTACCTCTACCACTTCTGCTGGAAGACTATTCCATGCATCCACTACCCTCTCAGTAAAGTAATACTTTCATTAGCCCCTTGCCTTATCTTATATCTAGGATAGCCTTATACCTATCCCACGCATGCTTAAACTCCTTCACCGTGTTTACCTCTATCACTGCTACTGGAAGACTATTCC
The DNA here is from genome assembly GCA_036172795.1 of Pelodytes ibericus. Taxonomy (NCBI): domain Eukaryota; kingdom Metazoa; phylum Chordata; class Amphibia; order Anura; family Pelodytidae; genus Pelodytes; species Pelodytes ibericus. Next base: position 1,468,209 of record CM069864.1, read on the forward strand.
ATACATCCACTACCCTCTCTGTAATGTAATACATTCATTAGTCCCTGGCCTTATCTTATATCTAGGATAGCCTTATACCTATCCCATGCGTGCTTACACTCCTTCACGGTATTAACCTCTACCACTTCTACTGGAAGACTATTCCATACATCCACTACCCTCTCAGTAATGTAATACTTCCTGATATTACTTTTAAATCGTTGCCCCTCTAATTTAAGACTATGTCCTCTAGTTGTGGTAGTTTTTCTTCTTTTGAATATATTCTCCTCCTTTACTGTGTTGACTCCATTTATGTATTTAAATTCTACATTTCAAATCAAAAATGCTTTAATGAAAGAATAACAATAAAGCCTGCATTGCATTGCATAGCTCTTTCATGGGTTAGACATATTTGTGTAGAATATTTGCTCTGTATAGCTCTATCAGGGGGCAGACATGTTGTTTAGAATCATAGCTCTGTATAGTTCTATTAGGGGGCAGACATGTTGTTTAGAATCTTTGCTCTGTATAGCTCTATCAGGGGGTGGACATGTTGTTTAGAATCTTTGCTCTGTATAGCTCTATCATGGGGCGGACATGTTGTTTAGAATCTTTGCTCTGTATAGCTCTATCAGGAGGCGGACATGTTGTTTAGAATCTTTGCTCTGTATAGCTCTATCAGGGGGCGGACATGTTGTTTAGAATCTTTGCTCTTTATAGCTCTATTAGGAAAGAGACATGTTGTTTAGAATCTTTGCTTTGTATAGTTCTATCAGGGTGCCCGCATGTTGTTTAGAATCTTTGCTTTGTATAACTCTATCATGGGGTGGACATATTGTTTAGAATCTTTGCTCTGTAAAGTTCTATTAAAGGGCGGATATGTTGTTTAGAATCTTTGCTCTGTATAGCTCTATCAGGGGGTGGACATGTTGTTTAGAATCTTTGCTCTGTATAGCTCTATCATGGGGCGGACATGTTGTTTAGAATCTTTGCTCTGTATATCTCTATCAGGGGGTGGACATGTTGTTTAGAATCTTTGCTCTGTATAGCTCTATCAGGGGGCGGAAATGTTGTTTAGAATCTTTGCTCTATATAGCTCTATCAGGGGCGGACTTGTTGTACTTGCACTTTGTACGTAGCTCAAAATGTATTTGAAAAAAATGAGTAAGTAAATGTTTTCCTAATTCATGTGTTAATAAAACAGACTAGTCCAATATTAAACTTTTTAATTCACCCAGATTTACTAAATGCAATGCCACTAATTAGAAAGATCACAGCCCTGCACTGTATGAAATGGAAATATAATTCAGAAATTAGCACCGTTAATGTTAATCAAGGTTAAATGTATTAATATTAAAGTTTCTAAATGGACAGAGTTCGTGTGATGGGAAAAGGTGAGATCTGAAAGTTTCAGACTCCTTTCCATCGCTGCCTTGTCAATTCCACACATCGGATTGAAATGGAGCCGCTGTGAACGATCAATTCATGACATCACAGTGCTAAGACTATTGCCCCGGACACCGGGTCCCTGTACACACTCTGCCCCAGACACTGGATCCCTGTACACACACTCTGCCCCAGACACTGGGTCCCTGTACACACACCCTGCCCCAGACACTGGATCCCTGTACACACACTCTGCCCCAGACACTGTGTCCCTGTACACACACCCTGCCCCGCACACTGGGTCCCTGTACACACACTCTGCCCCGGACACTGGGTGCCTGTACACACACCCTGCCCCAGACACTGGGTGCCTGTACACATACTCTGCCCCGGACACTGGATCCCTGTACACACACTCTGCCTCGGACACTGGGTCCCTGTACACACACTCTGCCCTGGACACTGGGTCCCTGTACACACACCCTGCCCCAGACACTGGGTCCCTGTACACACACTCTGCCCCGGACACTGGGTGCCTGTACACACACTCTGCATCGGACACTGGGTCCCTGTACACACACCCTGCCCCGGACACTGGGTCCCTGTACACACACTCTGCCCCAGACATTGGGTCCCTGTACACATACTCTGCCCCGGACACTGGATCCCTGTACACACACCCTGCCCGGACACTGGGTCCCTGTACACACACTCTGCCCTGGACACTGGGTCCCTGTACACACACCCTTCCCCAGACACTGGATCCCTGTATACACACCCTGCCCCAGACACTGGATCCCTGTACACACACTCTGCCCTGGACACTGGGTCCCTGTACACACACCCTGCCCCAGACACTGGATCCCTGTATACACACCCTGCCCCAGACACTGGATACCTGGACACACACCCTGCCCCAGACACTGGGTCCCTGTACACACACCCTGCCCGGACACTGGGTCCCTGTACACACACCCTGCCCCGGACACTGGATCCCTGTATACACACTCTGCCCCAGACACTGGTTCCCTGTACACACACCCTGCCCCAGACACTGGATCCCTGTACACACACCCTGCTCTGGACACTGGGTCCCTGTACACACACTCTGCCCTGGACACTGGATCCCTCTACACACACTCTGCCCCAGACAATGGGTCCCTGTACACACACCCTGCTCTGGACACTGGCTCCCTGTACACACACTCTGCCCTGGACACTGGATCCCTGTACACACACTCTGCCCTGTACACTGGATCCCTGTACACACACTCTGACCTGGACACTGGGTCCCTGTACACACACCCTGCCCCAGACACTGGGTCCCTGTACACACACCCTGCCCCAGACACTGGATCCCTGTACACACACCCTGCTCTGGACACTGGGTCCCTGTACACACACTCTGCCCTGGACACTGGATCCCTGTACACACACTCTGACCTGGACACTGGGTCCCTGCACACACACCCTGCCCCAGACACTGGGTCCCTGTACACACACCCTGCCCCAGACACTGGGTCCCTGTACACACACCCTGCCCCGGACACTGGGTCCCTGTACACACACCCTGCCCCGGACACTGGGTCCCTGTACACACACCCTGCCCCGGACACTGGGTCCCTGTACACACACTCTGCCCCGGACACTGGGTCCCTGTACACACACTCTGCCCCAGACACTGGGTCCCTGTATACACACCCTGCCCCAGACACTGGGTCCCTGTACACACACTCTGCCCCGGACACTGGATCACTGTACACACACTCTGCCCCGTACACTGGATCCCTGTACACACACCCTGCCCCAGACACTGGATCCCTGTACACACACCCTGCCCCAGACACTGGGTCCCTGTCCACACACTCTGCCCAGGACACTGGGTCCCTGTACACACACCCTGCCTTGGACACTGGGTCCCTGTACACACACCCTGCCTTGGACACTGGGTCCCTGTACACACCCTGCCCCGGACACTGGGTCCCTGTACACACACCCTGCCCTGGACACTGGATCCCTGTACACACCCTCTGCCCAAGACACTGGGTCCCTGTACACACACTCTGCCCTGGACACTGGATCCCTGTACACACCCTCTGCCCAAGACACTGGGTCCCTGTACACACACCCTGCCCCGGACACTGGGTCCCTGTACACACACTCTGCCCCGGACACTGGGTCCCTGTACACACACTCTGCCCCAGACACTGGGTCCCTGTACACACACTCTGCCCCAGACACTGGTTCCCTGTACACACACTCTGCCCCGGACACTGGATCACTGTACACACACTCTGCCCCAGACACTGGATCCCTGTACACACACCCTGCCCCGGACATTGGGTCCCTGTACACACACTGCCCCGGACACTGGATCCCTGTACACACACCCTGCCATTGACACTGGGTCCCTGTACACACACTCTGCCCTGGACACTGGATCCCTGTACACACACCCTGCCCCAGACACTGGGTCCCTGTACACACACTCTGCCCCAGACACTGGTTCCCTGTACACACACTCTGCCCCAGACACTGGATCCCTGTACACACACTCTGCCCCGGACACTGGATCCCTGTACACACACTCTGCCCCGGACACTGGATCCCTGTACACACACTCTGCCCCGGACACTGGATCCCTGTACACACACTCTGCCCCAGACACTGGGTGCCTGTACACACACCCTGCCCCGGACACTGGGTCCCTGTACACACACCCTGCCCTGGACACTGGGTCCCTGTACACACACTCTGCCCTGACACTGGGTCCCTGTACACACACTCTGCCATGGACACTGGATCCCTGTACACACACCCTGCCTTGGACACTGGATCCCTGTACACACACCCTGCCCCAGACACTGGGTCCCTGTACACACACTCTGCCCCGGACACTGGATCCCTGTACACACACCCTGCCCTGACACTGGGTCCCTGTACACACACTCTGCCATGGACACTGGATCCCTGTACACACACCCTGCCTTGGACACTGGATCCCTGTACACACACCCTGCCCCAGACACTGGGTCCCTGTACACACACCCTGCCCCGGACACTGGATCCCTGTACACACACCCTGCCCCAGACACTGGGTCCCTGTACACACACCCTGCCCAGGACACTGGGTCCCTGTACACACACTGCCCCAGACACTGGGTCCCTGCTAAACCTCTTTGTTCCTGCTCTCTTGAAATTGTTTCTCACAATCTCAAGCTGAATGTTTCATTCTGCCCATCTCTCTCTGTTACAGACTGTCACAGTCTCACCTGTGTCATTTTATACAGCGCTCTCTTTATACAGACTGTGTCATTCTGCCCGAAGGTCTCTTTATACAGACTGTGTCATTCTGCCCGGAGGTCTCTCTATACAGACTGTGTCATTCTATCCAGCTCTCTCTCTATACAGACTGTGTCATTCTATCCAGCTCTCTCTCTATACAGACTGTGTCATTCTGCCCGAAGGTCTCTCTATACAGACTGTGTCATTCTATCCAGCTCTCTCTCTATACAGACTGTGTCATTCTATCCAGCTCTCTCTCTATACAGACTGTATCATTCTGCCCGGAGGTCTCTCTATACAGACTGTGTCATTCTGCCCGAAGGTCTCTCTATACAGACTGTGTCATTCTGCCCGGAGGTCTCTCTCTACAGACTGTGTCATTCTATCCAGCGCTCTCTCTATACAGACTGTGTCATTCTGCCCGGCACTCTCTCTATATAGACTGTGTCATTCTGCCCGGCGCTCTCTCTATACAGACTGTGTCATTTTATACAGCGCTCTCTATATACAGACTGTGTCATTCTGCCCAGCTCTCTCTCTATACAGACTGTGTCATTCTATCCAGCGCTCTCTCTATACAGACTGTGTCATTCTGCCCGAAGGTCTCTCTATACAGACTGTGTCATTCTGCCCGAAGGTCTCTCTATACAGACTGTGTCATTCTGCCCGGAGGTCTCTCTATACAGACTGTGTCATTCTGCCCGGAGGTCTCTCGATACAGACTGTGTCATTCTATCCAGCGCTCTCTCGATATAGACTGTGTCATTCTATCCAGCTCTCTCTCTATACAGACTGTGTCATTCTATCCAGCTCTCTCTCTATACAGACTGTGTCATTCTGCCCGGAGGTCTCTCAATACAGACTGTGTCATTCTGCCCGGCGCTCTCTCTAGACAGACTGTGTCATTCTGCCCGGCGCTCTCTCTACACAGACTGTGTCATTCTGCCCGGCGCTCTCTCGATACAGACTGTATCATTCTGCCCAGCTCTCTCTCTATACAGACTGTGTCATTCTATCCAGCTCTCTCTCTATACAGACTGTGTCATTCTGCCCGGAGGTCTCTCTATACAGACTGTGTCATTCTGCCCGGCGCTCTCTCTATACAGACTGTGTCATTCTGCCCGGCGCTCTCTCTATACAGACTGTATCATTCTGCCCAGCTCTCTCTCTATACAGACTGTGTCATTCTATCCAGCGCTCTCTCTATACAGACTGTGTCATTCTGCCCGGAGGTCTCTCTATACAGACTGTGTCATTCTGCCCGGAGGTCTCTCTATACAGACTGTGTCATTCTATCCAGCGCTCTCTCTATACAGACTGTGTCATTCTGCCCGGCACTCTCTCTATACAGACTGTGTCATTCTGCCCAGCTCTCACTCTATACAGACTGTGTTATTCTGCCCGGAGGTCTCTCTATACAGACTGTGTCATTCTGCCCGGCGCTCTCTCTATACAGACTGTGTCATTCTGTACAGCGCTCTCTCTATACAGACTGTGTCATTCTGCCCAGCTCTCTCTCTATACAGACTGTGTCATTCTATCCAGCGCTCTCTCTATACAGACTGTGTCATTCTGGCCGGTGCTCTATCTATACAGACTGTGTCATTCTGCCCGGAGGTCTCTCTATACAGACTGTGTCATTCTGCCCGGCGCTCTCTCGATACAGACTGTGTCATTCTATCCAGCGCTCTCTCTATACAGACTGTGTCATTCTGCCCGGAGGTCTCTCTATACAGACTGTGTCATTCTGCCCGGCGCTCTCTCTATACAGACTGTGTCATTCTGCCCGGCCCTCTCTCTATACAGACTGTGTCATTCTGCCCGGCGCTCTCTCTATACAGACTGTGTCATTCTGCCCGGCGCTCTCTCTATACAGACTGTGTCATTCTGCCCGGCGCTCTCTCTATACAGACTGTGTCATTCTGCCCGGCGCTCTCTCTATACAGATTGTATCATTCTGCCCGGCGCTCTCTCTATACAGACTGTGTCATTCTGCCCGGAGGTCTCTCTACACAGACTGTGTCATTCTGCCCGGAGGTCTCTCTATACAGACTGTGTCATTCTGCCCGGAGGTCTCTCTATACAGACTGTGTTATTCTGCCCGGAGGTCTCTCTATACAGACTGTGTCATTCTGGCCGGTGCTCTCTCTATACAGACTGTATCATTCTGCCCAGATCTCTCTCTATACAGACTGTGTCATTCTGCCCGGAGGTCTCTCTATACAGACTGTGTCATTCTGCCCGAAGGTCTCTCTATACAGACTGTGTTATTCTGCCCGGAGGTCTCTCTATACAGACTGTGTCATTCTGCCTGGCGCTCTCTCTATACAGACTGTGTTATTCTGCCCGGAGGTCTCTCTATACAGACTGTGTCATTCTGGCAGGTGCTCTCTCTATACAGACTGTATCATTCTGCCCAGCTCTCTCTCTATACAGACTGTGTCATTCTGCCCGAAGGTCTCTCTATACAGACTGTGTCATTCTGCCCGGAGGTCTCTCTATACAGACTGTGTCATTCTATCCAGCGCTCTCTCTATACAGACTGTGTCATTCTGCCCGGCACTCTCTCTATATAGACTGTGTCATTCTGCCCGGCGCTCTCTCTATACAGACTGTGTCATTTTATACAGCGCTCTCTATATACAGACTGTGTCATTCTGCCCAGCTCTCTCTCTATACAGACTGTGTCATTCTATCCAGCGCTCTCTCTATACAGACTGTGTCATTCTGCCCGGAGGTCTCTCGATACAGACTGTGTCATTTTATACAGCGCTCTCTCTATACAGACTGTGTCATTCTATCCAGCGCTCTCTCTATACAGACTGTGTCATTCTGCCCGGAGGTCTCTCTATACAGACTGTGTTATTCTGCCCGGAGGTCTCTCGATACAGACTGTGTCATTCTGCCCGGCGCTCTCTCTATACAGACTGTGTCATTCTGCCCGGCGCTCTCTCTATACAGACTGTGTCATTCTGCCCAGCGCTCTCTCTATACAGACTGTGTCATTCTATTCAGCGCTCTCTCTATACAGACTGTGTCATTCTGCCCGGCGCTCTCTCTATACAGACTGTGTCATTCTGCTCGGCGCTCTCTCTATACAGACTGTGTCATTCTGCCCAGCGCTCTCTCTATACAGACTGTGTCATTCTATCCAGCGCTCTCTCTACACAGACTGTGTCATTCTGCCCAGCGCTCTCTCTATACAGACTGTGTCATTCTGCCCGGCGCTCTCTCTATACAGACTGTGTCATTCTGCCCGGAGGTCTCTCTATACAGACTGTGTCATTCTATCCAGCGCTCTCTCTATACAGACTGTGTCATTCTGCCCGGAGGTCTCTCTATACAGACTGTGTCATTCTGCCCGGAGGTCTCTCTATACAGACTGGGTCATTCTGCCCGGCGCTCTCTCGATATAGACTGTGTCATTCTGCCCGGCGCTCTCTCTATTCAGACTGGGTCATTCTGCCCGGCGCTCTCTCTATACAGACTGTGTCATTCTGCCCGGCGCTCTCTCTATACAGACTGTGTCATTCTATCCAGCGCTCTCTCTATACAGACTGTGTCATTCTGCCCGGCGCTCTCTCTATACAGACTGTGTCATTCTGCCCGGCGCTCTCTCTATACAGTCTGTGTCATTCTGCCCAGCTCTCACTCTATACAGACTGTGTCATTCTATCCAGCGCTCTCTCTATACAGACTGTGTCATTCTATCCAGCGCTCTCTCTATACAGACTGTGTCATTCTATCCAGCGCTCTCTCTATACAGACTGTGTCATTCTATCCAGCACTCTCTCTATACAGACTGTCAGCGGCTAGCTCCATGTTTTCTCTCTTATAGTGTTAGAAGCTCAAGTTTCCAAGAAACCACCGTCTTCTTTTTCCCATAAAAATGCCACATATTGAATCAAACTGTTGGGAAGATGAGGGATAAATTAGCCATTTGTGCTACTTAAAGTTGTGCCTTTGGGGTTTGTATCCTGACATGCTGTAATCATTCACTGCTTCTAATGGAGCTGTAACTGCATTACACAGAGAAGGTATTCCCCATGAGGACACATTTAAAAAATGTTTGTAAAGACTGGGTCTGTCACGATAAAAAGGAAATGTTATGTTTTATACATTAAGAGGACCACAGTAGAGACTGCAAACTGATAGAAATCATCTGCGGATTTAACATCACTTGTTCATACAGCTGATGGCATAGACAGACAGACACAAATATAGACAGACATTCACAAATATAGACAGACACAAACATAGACAGACAGACACAAATATAGACAGACACACACAAATATAGACAGACACAAACATAGACAGACAGACACAAATATGGACAGACATACACAAACATAGACAGACATACACAAACATAGACAGACAGACACAAACATAGACAGACATACACACATATACAGACAGACACAAATATAGACAGACATACACAAACATAGACAGACAGACACAAATATAGACAGACATACACAAATATAGACAGACATACACAAACATAGACAGACAGACACAAATATAGACCGACATACAGAAACATAGACAGACATACACAAACATAGACAGACAGACACAAATATAGACCGACATACAGAAACATAGACAGACATACACAAACATAGACAGACAGACACAAATATAGACAGACAGACACAAATATAGACAGACAGACACAAATATAGACAGACAGACCAATGGATATAACATAGAAACATAGAACTTGTCGGCAGATAAGAACCATTCAATCATTTATTCTGATCAATTACTGACTTTTTTTTCCATTTTTTGTCATTAGACACTGGCCTGATATCCTGTGTGATTATATTGATATCCCTTGTGATTATATTGATATCCTGTGTGATTATATTGATATCCCTTGTGATTATATTGATATCCCTTGTGTGATTATATTGATATCCCTTGTGATTATATTGATATCCTGTCTGATTATATTGATATCCTTTGTGATTATATTGATATCCTGTGTGATTATATTGATATCCCTTGTGATTATATTGATATCCTGTGTGATTATATTGATATCCCTTGTGATTATATTGATATCCCTTGTGATTATATTGATATCCCTTGTGATTATATTGATATCCTGTGTGATTATATTGATATCCCTTGTGATTATATTGATATCCTGTGTGATTATATTGATATCCCGTGTGATTATATTGATATCCCTTGTGATTATATTGATATCCCTTGTGATTATATTGATATCCTGTCTGATTATATTGATATCCTTTGTGATTATATTGATATCCCTTGTGATTATATTGATATCCTGTGTGATTATATTGATATCCCTTGTGATTATATTGATATCCTCTCTGATTATATTGATATCCTTTGTGATTATATTGATATCCTGTGTGATTATATTGATATCCCTTGTGATTATATTGATATCCTGTGTGATTATATTGATATCCTGTGTGATTATATTGATATCCCTTGTGATTATATTGATATCCCTTGTGACTATATTGATATCCCTTGTGATTATATTGATATCCTGTGTGATTATATTGATATCCCATGTGATTATATTGATATCCTGTCTGATTATATTGATATCCTTTGTGATTATATTGATATCCTGTGTGATAATATTGATATCCCTTGTGGTTATATTGATATCCCTTGTGATTATATTGATATCCCTTGTGATTATATTGATATCCTGTGTGATTATATTGATATCCCTTGTGGTTATATTGATATCCCTTGTGATTATATTGATATCCCTTGTGATTATATTGATATCCCTTGTGATTATATTGATATCCCGTGTGATTATATTGATATCCCGTGTGATTATATTGATATCCCTTGTGATTATATTGATATCCCTTGTGATTATATTGATATCCTGTCTGATTATATTGATATCCTGTCTGATTATATTGATATCCTGTCTGATTATATTGATATCCTTTGTGATTATATTGATATCCTGTGTGATTATATTGATATCCCGTGTGATTATATTGATATCCCTTGTGATTATATTGATATCCCTTGTGGTTATATTGATATCCCTTGTGATTATATTGATATCCCTTGTGATTATATTGATATCCCGTGTGATTATATTGATATCCCTTGTGATTATATTGATATCCCTTGTGATTATATTGATATCCTGTGTGATTATATTGATATCCCTTGTGATTATATTGATATCCTGTGTGATTATATTGATCTCCCTTGTGATTATATTGATATCCCTTGTGATTATATTGATATCCCTTGTGATTATATTGATATCCTGTGTGATTATATTGATATCCCTTGTGATTATATTGATATCCCTTGTGATTATATTGATATCCCGTGTGATTATATTGATATCCCTTGTGTGATTATATTGATATCCCTTGTGTGATTATATTGATATCCCTTGTGATTATATTGATATCCTGTGTGATTATATTGATATCCCGTGTGATTATATTGATATCCCTTGTGATTATATTGATATCCCTTGTGATTATATTGATATCCCTTGTGATTATATTGATATCCTGTGTGATTATATTGATATCCCTTGTGATTATATTGATATCCCTTGTGATTATATTGATATCCCTGCAGAATATGATGCTTTGGCCTGTTTAGAAAGCATGTGTGCTTATTTCACATAATATACAGGTCCAAGTGGAGATAATGGTAACATTTTTCTCTCTTTTAACTTTTCTGCTTCTCTTGTTTGAAAACCTACTTTTATTTCCCTAATTATTGATCAGTTGGCAACAAAAAATGATAATTCTGCCAAATCACTTTCAATACATTGTTAATAACTTTGGGGTGAAAGTTCTGTTAAGTATGTAGTTAAAAATGGTGTGTAATTGCTCTAAATGAGCATCCATATTCATATACCTGCTGCCTTCTATGGAGGTCATCGTTCTAACCAGAAATTCTTAATAAGTCTTTGGTTTCTTTATATCTCACACTGAATCTTTGCTCTGTATAGCACTGTGTCCGCTCACTATTATGCAAACATTAATGAAACGAGTAACGTATTAATACAGCAGGTGAGGTAACCTGCATTAGCATTCGTAGGCTGTAAAAGTTATTGATACAGTTACTTTAAAACTTTAAAGTAGAAATTATGATTTCAGTGAGTACGCAATATTTTTTACAGTTTAAAAGTTTAAATTAAGCAAATTGCGGCAATTAATGAAAAGTGATATCCGTCCACTAGGATGGTTTTAAAGAATCACATTGCAAATTATTTATATAAACGAGGGTTAAGGTTACTGAATTAGTCATTTTTAATGTAGAAAGAAATATTTTGGTCCCAACTAAATCAATCCTTAAATCCAGTCCTAGTTATAAAGGATCTGTGTTTCCTCATTGTGCTGTGATCACTATTGTGATATTAGTTACAATAATGCAAAAATAAAATATCAGGAAAAACACAATAACCACTTAAGTGCAATTACTTTTCCGTTACCAAAAAACCTCTCTTCTTATAATAATGTTTTTCTCTATTTAATCAAAAAAAGATATGATGGTTTTTTACAAACTCAGAATCAATCCACAAATTCAGCAGTTTCCCAGAAGAAAAATCTCCTACTAGGATCCCCAACAAGAAATTATACTAGATCCCTCAAAAAAGACCTCTATTTAATACTTCCCACAGGGACCTCTACTGGATATCACATTAACGAACTCTACGAATTCCCCCAACCGTGACCTCTACTGGATATCACATTGAGGAACTCTACGGATTCCCCCAACACGGACCTCTTCTGGACATCACATTAAGGAACTCTACGGATTCCCCCAACCCTGACCTCTATTGGATATCACATTAAGGAACTCTACGGATTCCCCCAACCCTGACCTCTACTGGATATCACATTAAGGAACTCTACGGATTCCCCCAACCCTGACCTCTTCTGGATATCACATTAAGGAACTCTACGGATTCCCCCAACCCTGACCTCTTCTGGACATCACATTAAGGAACTCTACGGATTCCCCCAACCCTGGCCTCTACTGGATATCAAATTAAGGAACTCTACGGATTCCCCCAACACGGACCTCTACTGGATATCACATTAAGGATTCTACGGATTCCCCCAACACGGACCAATACTGGATATCACATTAAGGAACTCTACGGATTCCCCCAACCCTGACCTCTTCTGCATATCACATTGAGGAACTCTACGAATTCCCCCAACACGGACCTCTTCTGGACATCACATTAAGGAACTCTACGGATTCCCCCAACCCTGACCTCTACTGGATATCACATTAAGGAACTCTACGGATTCCCCCAACCCTGACCTCTTCTGCATATCACATTGAGGAACTCTACGGATTCCCCCAACACGGACCTCTACTGGATATCACATTAAGGAACTCTACGGATTCCCCCAACATGGACCTCTACTGGATATCACATTAAGGAACTCTACGGATTCCTCCAATACGGACCAATACTGGATATCACATTAAGGAACTCTACGGATTCCCCCAACACGGACCTCTACTGGATATCACATTAAGGAACTCTATGGATTCCCCCAACACGGACCTCTACTGGATATCACATTAAGGAACTCTACGGATTCCCCAAACACGGACCTCTACTGGATATCACATTAAGGAACTCTACGGATTCCCCCCCAACACTGACCTCTACTGAATATCACATTAAGGAACTTTACGGATTCCCCCCAACATCCCCCTAAAAATTGAGGAGGTCCTTTTTGGGGCATAAAGTTTTATGGGTGTGGAGGGTCATTTTACCATGGAGAACACCGGAGTCTCGCTAAATTCAAGAATTATTTATTTGCATTACAAAATGTAAATAAAAGTTTTCTTTAAAATGAGTTGTAGGACAGATGAAGGTGGAGTTTCACAAAACACATTGGATAAAAGGTAAATTTGGCAGAAATGTGAACAAAAATGAGTGGAGCAAAGTATGTAGCGCCATCTCTAGGCACAAGGAACACCTGAAAAATGTCTCCTCAATAATAAAAATCTGGAGGATCTAACATGAGACAGAGAAATGCAGAGCGAGTGGGAGACACAAGACAAATATAAGGGATGTATAAAGCCTTAAATACAAAGGTACAATACATCTTTTATCAAATCAAGCACAGCAGAAATAACATCACATTTTTCAAACTGTACACAACATAATGAACATGGATTTATGTTTAGTTCCTATCAAATAAATCCTTAACTCATGTCCATGTTACACGATAGCTGTGTCCTGCTCATTGTGCTGTGATCACTATTTTCACATTAGCTACAATAATTGAAAAAATATATCAGAAAAAAACACAGTAACCACTTAAGTGGTTTTCTCATCAAATTGACCTTATTACTCACTGCACTTTCTTTACAGTTGAAAAAATACCATTATCGGACTGGATGTTGCTGGAATTTCCACCACAATCAATCTAACCACCTGAGGACAAGCAGCAGGCAGACTGAAAGGTTTTTATCTCACTGAAGGTAATATCAGAGCCTGGTCCAATCTAACCACCTGAGGACAAGCAGCAGGCGGACTGAAAGGTTTTTATCTCACTGAAGGTAATATCAGAGCCTGGTCCAATCTAACCACCTGAAGACAAGCAGCAAGCGGACTGAAAGGTTTTTACTTCACTGAGGGTAATATCAGAGCCTGGTCCAATCTAACCACCTGAAGACAAGCAGCAGGCGGACTGAAAGGTTTTTACCTCGCCGAGCATAATATGAGAGCCTGGTCCAATCTAACCACCTGAGGACAAGCAGCAGGTGGACTGAAAGGTTTTTATCTCACTGAAGGTAATATCAGAGCCTGGTCCAATCTAACCACCTGAAGACAAGCAGCAGGAGGGCTGAAAGGTTTTTACCTCACTGAGGGTAATATCAGAGCCTGGTCCAATTTAACCACCTCAGGACAAGCAGCAGGTGGACTGAAAGGTTTTTACCTCACTGAGGGTAATATCAGAGCCTGGTCCAATCTAACCACCTGAGGACAAGCAGCGGGTGGACTGAAAGGTTTTTACCTCGCCGAGGGTAATATCAGAGCCTGGTCCAATCTAACCACCTGAAGACAAGCAGCAGACGGACTGAAAGGTTTTTACCTCACTGAGGGTAATATCAGAGCCTGGTCCAATCTAACCATCTCAGGACAAGCAGCAGGTGGACTGAAAGGTTTTTACCTCGCCGAGGGTAATATCAGAGCCTGGTCCAGTCTAACCACCTGAGGACAAGCAGCAGGTGGACTGAAAGGTTTTTACCTCACTGAGGGTAATATCAGAGCCTGGTCCAATCTAACTACCTGAGGACAAGCAGCAGGTGGACTGAAAGGTTTTTACCTCGCCGAGCGTAATATCAGAGCCTGGTCCAATCTAACCACCTGAAGACAAGCAGCAGGTGGACTGAAAGGTTTTTACCTCACTGAGTATAATATCAGAGCCTGGTCCAATCTAACTACATGAGGACAAGCAGCAGGCAGACTGAAAGGTTTTTACCTTACTGAGGGTAATATCAGAGCCTGGTCCAATCTAACCACCTGAGGACAAGCAGCAGGCGGACTGAAAGGTTTTTACCTTACTGAGGGTAATATCAGAGCCTGGTCCAATCTAACCACCTGAGGACAAGCAGCAGGCGGACTGAAAGGTTTTTACCTCACTGAGGGTAATATCAGAGCCTGGTCCAATCTAACCACCTGAGGACAAGCAGCAGGTGGACTGAAAGGTTTTTTCTTTCCACCAACTGCTAAGAATCACAGTTCCATTGATGCTGAGTCAATCTACCAATTGGAATTGGACTGACAGCTCCTGGACCCATCAGTACGGATTACAACCCCCTCTTCCCCAGATTTGCCATGCATTACACAGCCCTTGCTGAGGGTCATGGGAGTTTTATCATTATCTTAAATCTTAATACACCTGCATCAAAAGCAAATCAAACCTTATCGATAGCCACTGAAACCGTATATCTTTAATAGTGAGGTGCCTCAGATCTAACAGTATTACGTACACAAGAAATCCCCACAATAATACCCCATAATGTCTGAAAGAAGTCACTCTGATAAAATCTAAATGTAATGTTATATGAAATTAATGATTATTAGATGAGCTTGTGATAATCATATACTGCTGCTCCATGTCACTTTTATATGGGTTTAACTTATTTATGGTGCTCAAAGGATGTTTTAATATTTCATATTTTTCTCTAGCTATTGGGGTCTTTGTGATTGATTGTGAGTGTTACATGTATTCTCTATTAATTGCTAGTAGTGTTGAGCGAACCCGAACCACACTGTGTCCGTACCCCGAACCCGGACATTTCACTGTATGTTCGGGTTGGAGTTCGAGGTTCGGCTATAAACTGAAAGTCATTCTGTTTATAGACTTTCGGTTTATGGAATACATGTAATGCTATTGGCTTTCTATAAACCGAAATAGAGTCCCCATCAATTGACCTATTCTTATGAATGGGGACTCTACTTCGGTTTATAGAATAGCAATAGCATTACATGTATTACATCTGAGAGTCAAATAGAACCGTCAAATACTGTGCTTACAGCGCACTTTGAAAAATTCTGGCTACCTCCTCCTCCTCCTCCAGCGCCGCTTCCACCTACACCGCCACGGTCACCGCCTCCTCCTCCTCCTCCTCCTCCAGCGCCGCTTCCACCTACACCGCCACGGTCACCGCCTCCTCAACCTATGGGTCACTTAGTATAAACTGAAAGAGAATACCCTGCACTCCAACCCTCTCTCAAATGGATAATTCTGTTGATCCTCCTGGCAGCCATGCTTTAGATTTAGATTTATGTTCTTCCAAAGCTAAAATCAAAGATTCCATCTAGTGCTATTTTATGGCTCAGCTGTATTTGTAATTTGTATGTATTTTATGTTATTTGAAGTTATTTCCCTATCCATATTTGTTTGCAGGGCACTTGTCCTACTCTTACCCCCATTTTACTTCATTTTGCAGCCCTCGAGCCCTTTCCAGGACTTTTTTAGAGGCATTTTAGTGGCCAAAAGTTCGTGTCCCCATTGACTTCAATGGGGTTCGGGTTCGGGGTCAAGTTCGAGCCCTAACCCGGACTTTTTTCCCAAGTTCGGCCAAACCTGCCGAACCTGAACATCCAGGTGTCCACTCAACTCTACTTGCTAGCTAACATGCAAGCTCAATTAACCCATCTCTATCAATAATTGGTTAATGTATAACTATATATGTGTATTTTGTATATGTTTAACACATGCTTATTTGAAATTCATTCATTAAATAATAAATTGCATTTATATTCCTTAAACCTATTTTGTCAGAGTGCCATCTATCCGATCATCTTTAGGGTATTTATTTTGTACCCAATTAGGAAACATAGAATGTGTCACCAGCAGATAAGGCCCATCTAGTCTGCACAATTTTCTAAATAGAAACAAAGGTGTGGGACCCCTCTCAGTGATAACGGACAAAAGCAGAAATAGCCGGCCCTATAGGATGTGACCTACTCGGGAGGAGACCTGTCCATTATCCTATCAGACTGGTCCCACCCATGAGGGCAGTCCAGACCCAACATACCTGGCAGGTCTCCTCTGCACGAGGAACACAGCAACCACAGACAGACGTATTGGTCTGTACTGATCTCATCAGTTTTGTTTGGCTATTATCCTTCTAGGTGCAGAAAGCCAAGGACCCACATCTGGGCATACCCCCATATACTCACAGAGACAAAAAAAAGAAGTGTCTCCCTCTCACCGAGAATGCATAAAACTCAAATAGCCAGCCCACAGGATGTAATGTACTTGGGAGAGGAAGCAGCGTTTTTTGCTCGCTTTCACCAATACAGAACAAATCTGCTATTTCCTCAGAAAGCAAAGTAAGATCTTTCCACTGTATGATTGTCTGAGGATCTGCAGGGAGCTGCCACTTACAGAAATGGATGATCTTGTTGCAGCATAAGACACAATGAACCACACGGGAATATTTACATATATCAGATTCAATTGAACTTCACTATAATTAATGTTTCGTAAAGGGCAGTTGTCCACAAAACACTGAATGATGGCATGAAGTGCAGGCATTTTAAATAGAAATGCTTTAACATAAGAATCCAAATAAAGTTCCTAATTGAGCCCTCTTTGTTCCGTATAGTTCTATCAGGGGCAGACATGTTTTTTCAATCTTGGGTCAGATCTTCCTTCATTTGACACAAGATGATAGAAGATCTGACCCAAGATTCAATTAAACATAGAATCATTTTTTTCCGACAGTTGTCCTTTACAAGGTCCACAGAGGTTAGAAGTAGTCTAAGTTTCTCAAACTGTTATTCTATATGGAATTTATTTACGTAATGGAAAGGTTACAGATCTACACATATAAATGGATATTTCTATCATGCGTTTTATGTTCTGTTTTTTTGTTACTATGTGTCGTGTCATTTTAAACAATCAGAACATGTTTCTATAATGATGTGTAGTTTGAGGAGTCTCTCCCTTTCTATAAGGCATTGCGTTGGATTTATAATTAACGAGGAATCACTCAAATGGTAATGCGGAGATATGACGTGCTGTATAATCTTAACTCCTATAAAAATGGCTTCAATTAACATGTTTCTACAAATACGGTAATGCAACCAGGATAATTAACTGTCACAGTCATCCACAGGTTGATATCATTTATAGGAGAGCAAATAGTTTCTTATAAAAGGGAAATATATTTTCAACCTATCCACCTAGGAAAGAAATTAATTCAACGAAAAATGTCATTCTCAAGTTATACTATTTGAGTTCACTTCACTGCAGTCATTGCAAGACCCTGCCACATCCAGCTTCATACTGAGCCATACCTTGAAAATAACAGAAATGGAAAGTCTTTTGAGATGAAAAACATAACCAAAGAATGGAAAATGGTTTGTGTTAATCTGAAACTGGCTCTTAGGGGGTTGAGTTCCCCGCAGTTATCGAGAAACAGTATTTGAGCAGTGAAGCATCTGTAGAAATAGAATCCAAAATGAAAGACAGGAAAGAAACTTATTTTTGAATAAAAAGCTTTATAAAAGGAAAGAGGGTCTAAAGTACAGGTCAGCAGGATTTATTTCCAGGCCACTCCTATGTTAAAATGATTCACTGTATAAATACACCAAATAATAAGAGAAACACTGCACTGTCTGTGTACATTAGACACTGTTTGGAGTGTTGTGTTAGAGACACATTTGTGGTTTATTTAAATGAAATGTTATTTTCTGTAAGCAGAACGTTGTGAAGCTTCTCACCTTGACTTGGTTTCCACTTTTCCAATTCCTGATTTCAGATCCCAAGGAATCTCTCGGAGCCAGCATGCTGCTGTGTTAGGAACACTACAAGATGAAATACTGAGCCCCAATTATCAGGGGCAAATGGTCTAATAGTGGAAGCAATTATATACAAAATGACCAATTATAGCTCCCTATCTAGCAGGGCTATTATGTTTAGATTTCACCTACCAGCCATCACTTCTTTACTGTAATGTTTAATAGTGAATCCTTTAATACATGCAGGGCACACACTCTCCTCTATTAATGAACATGTAAATGAGATGGGTAGATGTATCATTAGCAGGCGGGTGTGCATCTTGTAAGCACCATGGAAGATATTTGGCCTCCGAATAAACTTACACACAGGAAAACTCTTTGCAACCTCTCATTAACTCTATGTTTATTCCCCTTGACTCATTTTAATTATCATACAAATGAGAAATCCTTCAGTCCAGTACGAGTATCATCTATTGTTATCATTTGAATGCAATAGTTAAATAATGCACACAACATACATGTAAATAAAGAGTAAAGAAAGCAGCACTACACATCATTTAACAAGAAACACACAATGAAAGGGGGAATTTAAAGGGACGCTCCCACCAAAAAATGAAAAGGGTTAATTTTTGTTATTTTGTATTTTTGATTTCAGATATGTCTTTTTTTTTTGTTATGTGACTGTATTTAATACAATATGTAATGACGCAAGTGTGTGACTTTACAGCACTAGTATGTCACTTTGGGGCTGGGGACACAGAATACAGTCTATAAGTCAGAATTCTGATCAAAGACTTACATAAAATGGGAGGGTAATGTAACTATTACATCACAAGGGGCGGAGTTGTGATCCTGTTTGATCTCAAGTAAGAGAGCAGGGGGGTATCTTATGATATCATCATGCAGGCTTTGGCAACAGTTGTAAAATGAGACTGGCTGGAAGATTTTGGACAATGTTGCATCATGGGAAATATTCACAAAATGGAGCCAGGAGATAAACACCAAATTTTATTTGTCCTTTCATATGCAATTAATTTGATGAAAAAAAAACAGTGGCATATGATTTATATATGTGTTTGTTTTAAGTGACCAGGTAATCTAGTTACATCTTATGTAAGTGGTAGTGTCCCTTTAAAGGACATAATGTCCAATGGTATAGAATTATGTTATACATGTGGAGTAAGCTATACCATAAAATCATATATGACCTTTTAGCAGAACTGTTGCCTTTTGAATATTTTGCCATGCATAAGGTTTATTTTTGGTTGTTTTAAACAGTGTATTTTTCTTGGTCATTATTCACTAGTAGAATTTTTAATATTTCTTAGGAGATTTATATTATCTCTGCAGAGCTCTGTCTTGTGCCTTCGGAGGCCTCTCTTCAGAATGCTGCATAATGATACAAACGTGAGCTTAGAATCCACAATAGTCTCTGTAAAGTAACTGAATCTGATTTAACTAGTGAGCCCTAATAAACACTGTACATATTTATGAGTAACACTCAAGTAGCCGAGAAAAATGGGATTTATCCGTTTACAAAAATATGAATTATTCTCATAAAGTATCTTCAGTATATAACAGACATACTGCAATATCCTAAGTTACATTCTCACTCGGCCTTGGATAATGTGTGGCCATCATGAAACCACCATTACTGATAGTAAATTAACAAACAATAAGACTCATTTTCTGCCAGTCCTCAAAACCCCAAACCTTCAGCGACACTGAGTTCCACTGAAACCCTCAGGAAAAGAGAAAAGCTTTTATATTTGCCGTATATTGTAGATAATCTTATCACTTTTATTCTTTTTTCTGTGTTCAAAAGAAGAAGGAGATTCTCTATTCTTTGATGCTACTACAGAGAAATGCATTTAACTTTGTGTGAAAATGTGAACATCCAATAACTACAATGAATTGTCAGATATACTCTGCAGTTTAAGGTATTTTATTGTCATTATATCTTTTTTTTGCTATTTTACTTGTCCATGTTATATTAACTCCTAGAAGTCAGTATATTGCCTTGCCTCGTTTGATTGCCAGTGGGCTACAGAATATGGTAATATTTAGATTTTTGTTATGCTTACAAATCAAATATTTAATGTTTTTATTTTTACAATTTTCACTGAATAAGATAATACAGGGTTTTTTTTTGGTTTCATGCTTTTCAGAATTAGGTAAAATATTATGGGGGTTATGTTTACAAACTCCTGCGTTGCCAACTGTCAGGAGTTTTATTTTAAATAATGTGCAATCGGCGCTTGTCTTTATATATAATGGTGATTGTACGTTTTTATAAAACTCCCGACAGATTGCAGTGTTTGGCAGAGGTTCCACCCGACACAAATCGGACGGCTGATGTTTTATACATATGTTGCGCAAGCAGAACGAGCGCCGACACAACCAAAATCTCCATATTTGCCGGCAGTAGTGTCGACACCTGAAATGTGTCGGGCGTCTGCCTTATACATTGGTGAACGCGTCCACTGCCCCAGGCTTCCATGTCACTAGTGACTATATTAAATAGTTATGTTAGCGCTGCCCGAGAAGGTGTCGCATGACATCCCGGCACCAACAGAAAGCCAGTTGATGCACCTGGAGGTGGTGCAGCCTGTGCAATTGGTAAAAATAAAAAGCCAGCATATTCTAATATTTTACCGGTGCTGCTTCATTGACCTATTAATAGTTAATATTTATCTCACACTGACGTTTACCATTTTGTCTTTATTCCGGTATTTATTATTTTGAGTTACTCGCATAATACTAAATACTATATATTGAAAATAATTAAAAAATTAATCCCTGGTGGCCCCCGCTGGCCACAACATGGGCCCACTGCCCCGTGTGACACAAACGGAGACACTCAGGATCGGGCATCTGCTGGCAGTCCACATCCAGCATTCTCGGCTTTCACTTGCAGTCATATCCGGCAGCTGTATTTCCTGCATGCAGCATGAGTGAAGGAAACACTGCGGAGGAGACTGCCGGATATGAGCAGCATCCAGGTAAGTACTGGGGAAGAGGGGGGGGGGGGGTTATTGGGAAAATTAGCAGTGGCATATTAATGAGCAAATTATCAGTGGCATATTAATGAACAAGTTATCACTGGAATATTAATGAGCAAATTATCAGTGGCATATTAGTGAGCAAATGAGCAGTGAATAATTATCAATGGCATATTAATGGACAAAGTATCACTAGTATATTAATGAGCAAATTATAACTGGCATATTTATGAGCAAATTATCAGTAGCATATTAATGAGCAAATTATCAGTGGCAAATTAATGGTCAAATTGTCAGTGGCTGCTAATGGTCAAATTATCAGTGGCACATTAATGGACAAATTATCAGTGGCATATTAATGGACAAATTATCAGTGGCATATTAATGGACAAATGATCAGTGGCATATTAATGGACAAATTATCAGTGGCAAATTAATGGTCAAATTGTCAGTGGCTGCTAATGGTCAAATTATCAGTGGCATATTAATGGTCAAATTATCAGTGGCATATTAATGGTCAAATTATCAGTGGCATATTAATGGACAAATTATCAGTGGCATATTAATGGACAAATTATCAGTGGCATATTAAAAGAGACATTGTCAGTGGCAAATTAATATTCAAATTATCAGTGACACATTATTGGACAAATTACCACTGGCATATTAATGGAATAATTATCAGTGGCATATTAATGGATAAACTAACACTGGCTGTGGCATATTAAGTCTTGGAAGTGCAATACGGTTAATGGAGCAGCAGCAAATCCTGAATATAGGTAACGTGGCATGTCCTGGGTTGTATTTAAATCATTGGCATGATATACAAAGACCTGGATAGTATGACTTTGGGATGCTAGGGGGCAAGAAGGAGATATGGGGGGGGGGGGGCATACTTTTTTCAGTAAGGGACCCTGACATTTCTGATGGTGGCTCTGTGTGCTTACATGGCTGTGTGTGTATGTGCTTGCATAACAATGTACGTGTGACCTTGTGTGCATTGGGCAGCATCCTTTCAATTCTTGGCCCCGATGGTAATTCCACCACTAAATATACGTTTTCAAAGCTTAAGCTTTCTGTTGATTTGTAACACTGACAAACTGGCTGTCAAATAATTTTATTAAAACCTGGCACCGAGCGATCTTGTTAGGAGCCAACAAAAGAAACTTCTAACAAAAGTATTTCAAAAGAAAAGTATTTTATTTGTAGGACATATTCCCAACATTGGAACTTGAAGTGACAGTAAGACTTGAAACCAAATCCAAGCTGAACTACTTGTCTGGAACTACAAAGCCCAATGAAAAGGTGATGCATTCACAGACCAACATCAGAAAATACACAACAAACAAGATGAACAAACAGGCAATAACTAAACAACAAGATGGTTTGTCACAGTCCACGGCTTATAACAGTCCATGTATTTTACAGGTTTTATAGAAGAATGGAACATAAAGAAAGAGAGAGAGACTGGTGTTAAAGTTCATCTGACACATATATCAAACAGATAAAAAATGAAAAATGAATTGAAAAGGAATTATCATCCTTCATACAAAGTAGCGTATTATTAACATATTTAATTACACTTGGATGAGACATTTTACAATATTGGGATATAGTTTAGGTGATATCATTATTAGAAAAAGCTATTGAGAAGACATACTGGTAAATAACAGCAGGGTAAATATATATATATATATATATATATATATAATGAGCATATTGGGTAAATTCACTTTGGACCTGGGGCTTTACAGCAGGACTATCTGCTCTAACAGGACTGTGACAAATTTTATAATATTATCACATAAAACAATTACTGTCCATGGCTGTTACTCCCAGCAAGTCTAACCAATCAAAGGGCTGATGATACCCAGATCGGATACAAAAGATATTTCAACAATTCTCCAACTCTATAGACAACAATAAAAATGATTGTTATCATAATCTTAATAATAATAATAATAATAATAATAATAATAATAATAATAATAATAAATATTATTAATAATAATATAGCAACAATAATAATGATTGTCATCATAATATTAATAATAATAATAGTTATTATAAAATGTGCACTTATTATATTATTAATAATATTAACAATCAGCATAATCATCATAACAGTAATAAAAAATAGTAATAATAACAATAATAGTAATATGTAAAAAACCTTTTCGATTGTTATTAATCCTAATAGTAATAATAATGGGATAATAATTATAACAATAGTTACAGTAGTAATAATCTTCATAGTAATTATAATAGTTGTTGTGATAATAATATTATTGAACATGGGATATTCACTAATGAACGCACTGACATGTTTTCATTGTATAACAATGTTTCAGAATGCAGTGGAGATTTACTCCATCCTTTAGACAGAAGAGGAAGCATCCGATGTAGGAGTCAAAGCCCGGAAAACGTCTCCACTAGATGGCAGCACTGTAGAAATCTGCGTAATGGCTCAGTACCTGCCAACAAGAGAATGCATTCTCAGATTGCACAGAAGGTCTATACCATGCAGTAACTAGCTGTAAATATTCTTCATGATTTGATAATTTGGTGTTAACCATTCGTTTGCATTTCACTTCAAATGTTATGCAAATATGTAATAATCTCTTTTTTACTCTAGAAAGACTTTACAGGCTTCAGAATTCATGAACAGAACTATTATTAAGGATATATTTTTCTCACAATTATATATGAAACTAGTTCTAGCACATTTTTAAAAATAAGTATAGTGTGTCATAATATTATACCACAAGTATATTTTACATTGCACTTGCATGTTGTTTATTGCATTATAATATCCTAAGATAATATTTCACAAATCATTGTATTATTTAAAAAAAATATGAATATGTCTTTACATTGTGTCTTCTTCTGAA
The DNA here is from genome assembly GCA_036172795.1 of Pelodytes ibericus. Classification (NCBI taxonomy): domain Eukaryota; kingdom Metazoa; phylum Chordata; class Amphibia; order Anura; family Pelodytidae; genus Pelodytes; species Pelodytes ibericus. The sequence continues at coordinate 1,493,036 of CM069864.1, forward strand.
AGCCCAATTTATGGTGTGAAATGTGTGGGGGAAATAAAAACTATAAATCCCATATTATTTAGACAAATCATAAAATATATCTAAAAAATATAAAACATTTTAAAAATATAAATCCATATTATTTACACAAAATATAAAATATATCACAAATATAAATCCCACATTGTTTCGGCATAGCAAATCAAATCTTATACACAATTATTCAGACCAATGTTATCAGGAGAATAAACTAATATAAAATAGGTTACATGAGTAATATTTATGTTTTGCTTTATGTCCCAAATGAAGGCTTTTATTATCTGGTACAGATCCTGATTTAAGAAAGAGAGTAAAATATAACTTGCAGCTAAAGCTGACAGTCTCTCTCTTTATTATGAAAGTCGGCCCCACCTTAACCAGATCCATTAATATAAATGGATAATGCATGTTAAGATAGCATGTTTTTGACATTTTATTGATATCTATTAGTAAGCTGTATGGACGCGAATTCTGCGGTTTTGTTTCCTCTTTTGGGAAATCAAGATGCTGACATCTGACATGTTCCGTGCCACTGGTGAGGTGTTTCCACTTACACTTTTTTAATCCTTCCAAGTTTGCTTTTGTCACAAATTGCTAAGTAATTGTTATGTACAAAGCTGGTTCATTAAATGAGCTGTAGCAAGACAATATGTACTGAAATGTAAGACAAAAATAAATAATATGGAGGAAAAATATCTCCCGAATATGGAAAGTCTCACCTTGTCAAGGTCACATAAACATTCCTTTCTTTTTAATGCTCGTAAATGGCCTCCTCTGCCAAACACAAGCATTTTGTTTATCTATAGTTAACACCGGGGTCAGCAGACTGGTTTCACACTTTTAATTCAATCTCTCATTAAAAATGTGTTTTGTTTTCTTCCTGTGATTTGTACCTTTACATGTGTGTAGTGTGGTCTGTACCTTTACACGTATGTAGTGTGATTTGTACCATTACACATTTGTAGTGTCATTTTTACCTTTACACGTGTGTAGTGTGGTTTGTACGTTTACACATATGTAGTGTGGTTTGTACGTTTACACATATGTAGGGTGGTTTGTACGTTTACACGTGTGTAGTGTGGTTTGTACGTTTACACTTGTGTAGTGTGGTTTGTACGTTTACACGTATGCAGTGTGATTTGTACCTTTACACGTGTGTAGTGTGGTTTGTACGTTTACACATATGTAGGGTGGTTTGTACGTGTACACGTGTGTAGTGTGGTTTGTACGTTTACATGCATGTAGGGTGATTAACTCTGTACTGAATGCAGTACATATATATACTATATATTTTATCTTCTAATGTTTTAACAGGTGAAGTCATACCTTGAACGTGACGTCGAAGAGAAGTATTACAGGAGACTTCCGGCACTGATGCTCCATCCATTCTGAATGTCATAAAATAAATATAATTTCTCAAACCTACCGGTTCTCTAGATCAATCAGGTGAAATGATATGCAGATTGGAAGCGTTATAACAACAATGTATAGAAACAGCATAAGATAGAGCTTTTTGGGGAGATTTAATTATATATGATTGTGAGTTATCTGCCATTCCTCTCTTTTACTTCATTTATTTAAAATATCGTTTGTGGCTCATACCAACTATAATTAATTTAATTAAGGAAACATAGCTTTCTTTTCATGCCATATTAATACTTTTAAATCAGAATTTGATGGTTTTTTTGGTAATTGTCCATAGTTTACATTCATGATGTGCCAAGACCATTAGTCTTAGGAGACAATATGGCAATGTATAGAGAAATGGTTATACCTAGCTGGACATCACATATACAATGTATGCTTCTCCAGCCTGGAATTCAAATAGAACAATCTGTGTATTATTGGGCAGATACCCCAATAACCAGAGAGGGGCAAGTGTGCCCTCCCACTGCTGTTCATAGCTCCTGTGAAGTGGGTTAGATGGTTTCTATCCCTACAATCTCAAATCTAGCACCAATCCCCACCAAGCTGTCCCTCACATCAAAAAATAAATTGAGGTGCGTTCTTTTACAGAGTTCCTCATATGTGGAATTAGCCTCCCAGATTCCGGCAAATCATCCAGTAGTCTAAAATCACATATATTTACTGTACATTGCTGCTTTCTCTATCCGTATATATAATAGTATACTCTTTTTGTCCTTTCCCTACTTTCTTGTATAACTATGCATGCTTCCATTGATGTAAATGTGAAACTCTATGTTATACCATACTGAACTGGGCCATCAGGACATTCTTGAAAATTAGAGAAATCTGAATTTAAACTGAGTGTGTGGATGTCTTCAGGAACCTCTGTTAAGCTTGGTAGGGGTGGAGGATTCCCACATGTTTCCCTAAAAACATAAGCAGTTTAGCAAGGAGCAGGAGGTAAAAGCTAATGATGACAAAACATTCTCCAATTCTGCAACTCTATAGACAGACTAGGGACACTCCATGACTTGTGAAACAAGTAACCTAGTTTACTCCGTGTTCTGGTGATATAGTAGTGATTAAACATGTACTCTGTAGAAGATCTCACCCAAAAAGTATTTATATGTGGTCAGAACATACTGAAATCTTCTTGACGTGGATTGGACGCCTGTCCTTATTTATAAGGTATCTTAACATGTTCCACTAACCCTTTATCTAATGCAATCAAACACACGTGTACTAGTGTCTAATTAATTACATTTCTTCATTTTTACCCTCAGTTTAATCATCCATTTCATATTATCTACATTCTATCACTTGGTCAAATCATGGCCTTTATAGCTATTAGATCTTAACAAGACTCAGTCCATCACTTTAGTAAGTAAGACACAAGATCCACAAGCAGTCATGGCAAGAGAATCAAATGATTATCAGCTGGCATGTCTGCACACAAAACTCCATGTCAATCCCGCTTATTTCTAATTATTGTAATTGTTTCATTTGTCTAATTCACTTGAAAACTCATTTATAGAAACATTTGTGCGTTTGCCTTGGATGCAAATCACAGACTCAGCTTTCGAAAAGTGTTGAAAGTAAAATGTAGAATAAATAATTCCTTCTCTCTGAACATGATGATGATAAAGGTTAAATCCTGGACCAGTTCTTACCAATCCCAGTTACAAAATTCATTATGTTCTAAGGATATTTTGTCTCATGAAGTAAACAATGTAAAACAAGTATTAAAATAAACCTGGGAATAAGGTTTTCCTAAATATGTGTAAACTTATTGAATGAATGCGGCAGCCAGCCGGTGTTAATCCCCTATAAGACCTCAAATACACAAAACAGATAGTGGAGCATAACACATAGAGATGCACGTCCAAATGCATAATACTGTAACACTTCCCTCTGTCACTACTCCGGTCACTACTCCAGGTCACTACTCCAGGTCACTACTCCAGGTCACTTCTCCAGGTCACTTCTCCAGGTCACTTACACTACACAGAGCCAGTGAGTTAATAATAATTTTACAGGGACTTCTATATTAAGTGACACAGGAGAAGGGCACTCTTGTTCTGCAGCAAATCCTCTGAGACAGCTGTCATTATTTATTACTGTGCAATCAGCCTCTCCTTGTTGAACTATTTCAAAAGCTTGGAGTGCAGGAAGGTATGGTTTCCACCAGCTCTTTATCCTGTGAGGTAACATAACAAAAAGGACTTGTAGAGCTAGGCAGGGCTGTTACTATGACAATACATCTTTTAGGAGACAAGGATGGGTCTATTCACTAACATTCGAGAATAGTCTGAAGAGGTCGACTTTCATTTTCCGACGTAAAATTTGGCACCCGAGTTTGACTTAGGGAATAAAAATAGTTTGAATCTTCCCCACTGAGGTGAAATGATCACAGCTTCGTCATTGTGTTTAATCATTTAACGTTTCATAAAGAATTGGAGATTATAGTTGGTTTGGACATTTCATTTCCAGTCTTCATTCTGAAACTGCAGGGTGAATATTTTTGTTATCGGTAATCCTGGTAGACAGAGGTCAGTTGTTTCCCAATAATTTTATATATTTCATCAATCCTCAGAGAAATTGAATTGCCAAATTGTCTCACCTCTCTATGTTGAATGAGTTTTTATACACATTTTGGCCAAATTCACTGGGATTTGTTGAATATATTTTACAGTCCAACCTTGTAGGATGTTAACAAGATATAGCAGATGATCATGTAGTTAAATTGCTCAGTGTATTAATATGTTGCAACAGTCATTTAAAAAGCATGTAACACAACCTTCGACTGTTCCAAGCTCTAAATACCCAGATTCCTTATCGAGCAGGATATTTCTTTGGATAAAAATGAAAGTTCAATATATTTTGAAAATCATTTTGAGAAATGGTGATGGTTTTATTCCAGATTATTAGACACAGGAGGAGAATAGTTTTTTATAACAATGAAAAGAAAATAGTTTTTGTAGACTCCCCCTTACGCTCTCCATGATCTGATATAACCTCAAACACAAACAATAAAAAAAGTTTAACAACAAAAAATGAAGTTTTAAACGAGTGATTCTCAGAGCTTGGAAATTATAAGTCTATTGTGTGAGAATTTCACAACTGGTTTAATAAACTACATGAGTGACACAGTTTTATTTCACTTCATATCTTGTTGCTGTGTTTGCACTTGGCATCTTCCTTATATATTGTATTTGACATACTAACTGTGTATTAGTTTCCTTTCTTCCCTTACTAGAAGATACAATATGCTTTCAGTCATCAGATTAGCTGATACTTATATATAGAAATCAGTCTAATGAAATTAGGAAGTGGAGAAAGTTTGAGGTGAACAATGGGTAAGTGGTTTTATCATTTTTGCTGTCAATGTTGAGAGATTGGGTTTTATATAAATAACAATTCTGGTGACAGAACTTTGCTTCAGATTTACATTGGACTCATAACCATCTATTGCTTTTTCAATATATTAATAACCACGTGTGTCTTTGACATGTTTTCTTTGTATATTATAAGTAAATGAGTTCATTTTTGGAATAGATTTAATTAAGGAAGTTTGACTGACAGAATTTTTGAAAACTAAGAACAAATAGTTATTTCGATTACTGTGTAATCCTGATCTTTGGATAATTTGGCAAATGTATTACTTGTTTTCCATGAAATGATCTGTATTAACCTTCAGTGCAGTGAATCGTGTTAGTAAATATCATGTTTCTTTCTTACAATGCAGCATTGTAATTCTTGGTCGGAGCATTTCTCTCCAGAGATGATTAATTGAGAAGGATTAAATCAGGTACACATGGTTTAAGGAGAAGATACTAAGATAACCTTTGAACCCTGGTCCACAAAACACGGACTGGATAATGGGAAGAATTAACTAGTCATGTAAAGAATTAACTAGCGCTGATCTGCTCCTTCTACATGGGCTACTGACAGCCGATTTACCTCAAATCAAACTGAAAATACGAATGTGTCTGGTGAGTGAGTTATAGAGTTAAAGGACAACTGTCATTTTAAATAGAAATGCTTTAATGAATGAATACAAATTAAATTCTTTATTGAGCTCTTGCTTTTTGAATAACTCTCAGGGTCAGACATCTTGGGTCAGAGGGGTCAGACCTTTCTTCATCTGAATGCTGCATCAGACCCAAGATTCTAAAACAACATGTCCGCCCCCTGATAGAGCTACACAAGTAAATATTCTAAACAACATGTCCTCCACCTGATAGAGCTACACAAGTAAAGATTCTAAACAACATGTACGCCCCCTGATAGAGCTATACAGAGCATAAATTCTAAACATGTCCACTGCCTGATAGAACTTTAAAGAGCAAAGATTTAAAACAACATGTCCACCTCCTGATTGAGCTATACAGACCAAAGATTCTAAATAACATGTCCAACTCCTGATAGAGCTATACTGAGCAAAGATTCTAAACAAAATGTCCCCCCCCACTGATAGAGCTAGACAGAGCAAAGATTCTAAACAACACGTCCGCTTCCTGATAGAGCTACACATGTAAAGATTCTAAATAATTTGTATGCCCCCCGATAGAGCTATACAGAGCATAAATTCTAAACATGTCCACCTCCCCATAGAGCTATACAGAGCAAAGATTCTAAACAACATGTGTAGCTCTATCAGGGGACGGACAAGTAAAGATTCGATACAACATGTCTGCCCCCTGATAGAGCTAGACAGAGCAAAGATTCTAAACAACTTGTCCGCCTCCTGATAAATAATTTCTAATCTTTACTTGTGTAGCTTTGTCTGATTGAGCTACACAAGTAAAGATTCTAAACAACTTGTCCGCCTCCTGACAGAGCTATACAAGTAAAGATTCTTAACAATTTGTCTGCCCCGATAGAGCTATACAGAGCAAAGATTCTAAACATGTCCATGCCCTGATAGAGCTATACAGAGCAAAGATTTTAAAAACCATGTCCGCCCCCTGATAGAGCTAGACAGAGCAAAGATTCTAAACAACATGTCCACCTTCTGATAGAGCTACACAAGTAAAGATTCTAAATAATTTGTATGCCCCCCGATAGAGCTATACAGAGCAAAGATTCTAAACAACATGTGTAGCTCTATCAGGGGGCGGACAAGTAAAGATTCTATACAACATGTCTGCCCCCTGATAGAGCTAGACAGAGCAAAGATTCTAAACAACATGTGTAGCTCTATCAGGGGGCGGACAAGTAAAGATTCTATACAACATGTCTGCCCCCTGATAGAGCTATACAGAGCAAATATTTTTAAAAACAAGTCCGCCCCCTGATAGAGCTATACAGAGAAAAGATTTTTAAAAACATGTCTGCCCCCTAATAGAGCTATACCAAGAAAACATTCTTAACAACATGTCCGCCCCTTGATACAGCTATACAGGGAGTGCAGAATTATTAGGCAAATGAGTATTTTGACCACATCATCCTCTTTATGCATGTTGTCTTACTCCAAGCTGTATAGGCTCGAAAGCCTACTACCAATTAAGCATATTAGGTGATGTGCATCTCTGTAATGAGAAGGGGTGTGGTCTAATGACATCAACACCCTATATCAGGTGTGCATAATTATTAGGCAACTTCCTTTCCTTTGGCAAAATGGGTCAAAAGAAGGACTTGACAGTCTCAGAAAAGTCAAAAATAGTGAGATATCTTGCAGAGGGATGCAGCACTCTTAAAACTGCAAAGCTTCTGAAGCGTGATCATCGAACAATCAAGCGTTTCATTCAAAATAGTCAACAGGGTCGCAAGAAGCGTGTGGAAAAACCAAGGCGCAAAATAACTTCCCATGAACTGAGAAAAGTCAAGCGTGCAGCTGCCACGATGCCACCAGTTTGGCCATATTTCAGAGCTGCAACATCACTGGAGTGCCCAAAAGCACAAGGTGTGCAATACTCAGAGACATGGCCAAGGTAAGAAAGGCTGAAAGACGACCACCACTGAACAAGACACACAAGCTGAAACGTCAAGACTGGGCCAAGAAATATCTCAAGACTGATTTTTCTAAGGTTTTATGGACTGATGAAATGAGAGTGAGTCTTAATGGGCCAGATGGATGGGCCCGTGGCTGGATTGGTAAAGGGCAGAGAGCTCCAGTCCGACTCAGACGCCAGCAAGGTGGAGGTGGAGTACTGGTTTGGGCTGGTATCATCAAACATGAGCTTGTGGGGCCTTTTCGGGTTGAGGATGGAGTCAAGCTCAACTCCCAGTCCTACTGCCAGTTCCTGGAAGACACCTTCTTCAAGCAGTGGTACAGGAAGAAGTCTGCATCCTTCAAGAAAAACATGATTTTCATGCAGGACAATGCTCCATCACACGCGTCCAAGTACTCCACAGCGTGGCTGGAAAGAAAGGGTATAAAAGAAGAAAATCTAATGACATGGCCTCCTTGTTCACCTGATCTGAACCCCATTGAGAACCTGTGGTCCATCATCAAATGTGAGATTTACAAGGAGGGAAAACAGTACACCTCTCTGAACAGTGTCTGGGAGGCTGTGGTTGCTGCTGCACGCAATGTTGATGGTGAACAGATCAAAACACTGACAGAATCCATGGATGGCAGGCTTTTGAGTGTCCTTGCAAAGAAAGGTGGCTATATTGGTCACTGATTTGTTTTTGTTTTGTTTTTGAATGTCAGAAATGTATATTTGTGAATGTTGAGATGTTATATTGGTTTCACTGGTAAAAATAAATAATTGAAATGGGTATATATTTGTTTTTTGTTAAGTTGCCTAATAATTATGCACAGTAATAGTCACCTGCACACACAGATATCCCCCTAAAATAGCTAAAACTAAAAACAAACTAAAAACTACTTCCAATAATATTCAGCTTTGATATTAATGAGTTTTTTGGGTTCATTGAGAACATGGTTGTTGTTCAATAATAAAATTAATCCTCAAAAATACAACTTGCCTAATAATTCTGCACTCCCTGTACAGAGCAAAGATTCTAAACAACATGTCCGCCCCCTGCTGGTGCTACACAAGCAAAGAGGGCTCATTGAGGTGCTTTCTTTATATTCTTTCACTGAAGCATTACTATTTCCAATGCCAACACTGGATACAATCTTTCAATTAAACAGAACTTCATTTTTTGCTGACAGTTTTCCATTAACAATTCCTGTTTTTTGCCTTGATGCATAAAGGAAAACATGACTGATACATCGCCCTATTCTCCAAATGACCGGATTCTGACTGATCCTTGATGCAACCTGCTACACTGGCTCAGTCACATTACTCTGTGGAATGGTTTCATTCTCCTCTGACACCTCAGAGATCTGGAGTTCAACCCTCAGGCATCCCCTGTGTGTTTAAATCAGCTTAGCAGCTCATAGAGCACCGATTCCCTCACAGGCCTTTGCATCCTAAAAAAGTGATCACCTTTTGCCAATGCCCTGAGGATTCAACAGGACAGTCTGGCTATGTGCGTCTGCACTGGTGTCGTATCTTTGTAGTCAATAAAAGACTAACTAGAAAAGAACGAGCTGATGGAAGAATCAATCTCTTGGAAGCCTCCCCACCGTTTCCTCATCATTCTGTGGCTCGTGTCATCTCAAATTGTAAAATGTATACCAAAACTCAGTGTGTGGCCCACGCTCTCCGGCTCCTTGTTAACAAACCAGTAAGGCTGTGGGGATTGATGTTGTGAGACGGTAGGTATGAGCCGTGAAAGGAGATTTCAGAACCGACACCCGGAAAAGTTTTATATCTTTATATTATTTTAAATGGGGCTTGTAAGAGAGATGTCTGCACCATACAGGTTACAGCTGGATAAGATGTAAATTAAACGGTTGGGTTTCCTTAGTTAGGAATTTAGCAGATTTTATTTTCGTTGTTTATTCACAGAATCACTTCAGACTTTAACGTGTGCCCTTTTATAGAGAAGGTGATTATTTGGACATGTAATGCACCAGTGTACAAGTGAGGAATCTCCTGTGTGATGTTTGGAAACATTTAGCAGCTATTTAATGTGTTACGTTCCTGGGCTGCGAGTGTTAGGGGTTGCAGGAGGGCAGTATGCAACTTGCCCAAAAGTGTCATACAATAAACCTGGCTCTATTAACAGTGTCCAAATATTATAGTCAATATGTTTAATGTATTAACCATGGAGGCACAGGACTTATGGTCAGATAAGAATCATTGATATTGCCCAAAATCATCCCATTTGTTGGCTGAGAGTTAGATTGCAAGCTTTAAAGACCACATTGTAAGGTCGCTTCATCAGGACTATACCAGTCCACAGCTTCACAAATGTTATTTAAATGAATGTTTTCAGCAGTAAATTATCCAGCCTCATAGAAATGTAACAGTTCAAGCAGAGATTCTAATAATAATAAGAATATTATTAACTAGTATTCATGTAGAATCTTTCTCCCAGTTGGACACATAGTTCTGTCTACTCTTTGGTTGCAGGGACAATAAAACCATCTGACACTTACAAGATCATCCTGGTGTCAATAAACACAAGATAATGATGGGATGTGTTGCATGTGTTGCTTAAATAACCGCCATCATTTCCCAGTATTAAGAATTGTTCGCTGAATTGTGACGTTACGTCACATCCAGTCACTGTGTTTCCCTCCTCTGTCCAGGAAGGAACACTGCACATGGACGTCTGGCCGGGAACACGGAGCAGCAGCCAGGAGGTAAGTACTGGGGAAGGGGGGGGAGGAGGGAGGAATGGGCAAATTGTCTGGGGCATCTGAATGGCACAATATTCCTGGGCTCTGACTGGCACAATATTCCTGTGCTCTGAATGGCACAATATTCCTGGGCTCTGAATGGCACAATATTCCTGGCATATTAATGGGCAAATTGGCTGTGGCTTATTAATGACAAAATGATACTGGCATATAATTTGGGTAATTGGCTATTATAGAGATAGAGAGAGATGTCTGTATGTATAGATATGTATGGTTTTAGAATTGCACAATTGTCACCTCGTGGGGCTCGTGTTGCATAATTAATGGCGGTCCCATGTATGGCATAATTATGGGGCGCTTGTGTGTGGCATATTTATTGGGCCCCATGTGTGGCATAATTAAGGGGCGCTTGTGTGTGGCATATTTATTGGGCCCCATGTGTGGCATAATTAAGGGGCACATGTGTGTGGCATAATTAAGGGGCACATGTGTGTGGCATTATTAATTGGGCAGAGGTGAGGCATAAATAGTGGGGCTCCGGTGTGTGTGGCATTATTTATGGGGCTCCGGTGTGTGTGGCATTATTTATGGGGCTCCGGTGTGTGTGGCATAATTTATGGGGCTCCGGTGTGTGTGGCATAATTTATGGGGCTCCGGTGTGTGTGGCATAATTTATGGGGCTCCGGTGTGTGTGGAATAGTTATGGGGCTCCTGTGTGTTTGGAAAAGTTATGCGGCTCCTGTGTGCGTGGAATAGTTATGCGGCTCCTGTGTGCGTGGAATAGTTATGGGGCTCCTGTGTGTGTGGAATAGTTATGGGGCTCCTGTGTGTGTGGAATAGTTATGGGGCTCCTGTGTGTGTGGAATAGTTATGGGGCTCCTGTGTGTGTGGAATAGTTATGGGGCTCCTGTGTGTGTGGAATAGTTATGGGGCTCCTGTGTGTGTGGAATAGTTATGGGGCTCCTGTGTGTGTGGAATAGTTATGGGGCTCCTGTGTGTGTGGCATAGTTATGGGGCTCCTGTGTGTGTGGCATAGTTATGGGGCTCCTGTGTGTGTGGCATAGTTATGGGGCTCCTGTGTGTGTGGCATAGTTATGGGGCTCCTGTGTGTGTGGCATAGTTATGGGGCTCCTGTGTGTGTGTGGCATAGTTATGGGGCTCCTGTGTGTGTGTGGCATAGTTATGGGGCTCCTGTGTGTGTGTGGCATAGTTATGGGGCTCCTGTGTGTGTGTGGCATAGTTATGCGGCTCCTGTGTGCGTGGAATAGTTATGCGGCTCCTGTGTGCGTGGAATAGTTATGCGGCTCCTGTGTGTGTGGAATAGTTATGGGGCTCCTGTGTGTGTGGAATAGTTATGGGGCTCCTGTGTGTGTGGAATAGTTATGGGGCTCCTGTGTGTGTGGAATAGTTATGGGGCTCCTGTGTGTGTGGAATAGTTATGGGGCTCCTGTGTGTGGCATAGTTATGGGGCTCCTGTGTGTGGCATAGTTATGGGGCTCCTGTATGTGGCATGGTTATGGGGCTCCTGCGTGTGCAATAGTTATGGGGCTTCTGCGTGTGCAATAGTTATGGGGCTCCTGCGTGTGCAATAGTTATGGGGCTCCTGCGTGTGCAATAGTTATGGGGCTCTGGTGTGGCATAATTATTATAATAATGTCATTTGGTCTCCGCTCTACATTCACTAGGGGTGGACAAAATAACAGAAACACCAAACACTATATTAACAGCTAGGATATTGCACCCTTTATCCAAACAACAAAGTGAGGTAGGACTACTGGACAAGAAACAAATGAACAAAATATGTAAATAAACAATTTTAGGGTGCATGCAACAAAGGGCAGTCCCACACCACCCATGCAAATGAGTCTGTACAAAAAGGCAGCACACCAGAAATAACAAACATAAAAAATAACCTTTAATATAATAAGTAAAATATCAAGACAATATAAAAAATACAGACACCATTCCTACAAGTAAAGGTGCAGGCGCACCATGTATACAAGTAAAGGTGCAGGCGCACCATGTATACAAGTAAAGGTGCAGGCGCACCATGTATACAAGTAAAGGTGCAGACGCACCATGTATACAAGTAAAGGTGCAGGCGCACCATGTATACAAGTAAAGGTGCAGACGCACCATGTATACAAGTAAAGGTGCAGACGCACCATGTATACAAGTAAAGGTGCAGACGCACCATGTATACAAGTAAAGGTGCAGACGCACCATGTATACAAGTAAAGGTGCAGACGCACCATGTATACAAGTAAAGGTGCAGACGCACCATGTATACAAGTAAAGGTGCAGACGCACCATGTATACAAGTAAAGGTGCAGACGCACCATGTATACAAGTAAAGGTGCAGACGCACCATGTATACAAGTAAAGGTGCAGACGCACCATGTATACAAGTAAAGGTGCAGACGCACCATGTATACAAGTAAAGGTGCAGACGCACCATGTATACAAGTAAAGGTGCAGACGCACCATGTATACAAGTAAAGGTGCAGACACACCATGTATACAAGTAAAGGTGCAGACACACCATTTATACAAGTAAAGGTGCAGACACACCATTTATACAAGTAAAGGTGCAGACACACCATTTATACAAGTAAAGGTGCAGACAAACACTATATGACAGAAAATCATAAAACCAATTTATATATGTTTATCTTGTTCTTTTGTAAATCATTGTATATTTAATCACGTCATATTATATCACACTTTACAATCATCGAAGGTTTAAAGACAGATTTAAAATATATTACATTTATATGAATTGGAATCAACAAAATGCACTAAAGGTGCAGACACACCATTTATACAAGTAAAGGTGCCGACACACCATTAATACAAGTAAAGGTGCTGACACACCATTTATACAACTATTTATCAACTATTGGAAAGAGTAGTTTTATAAATAGAAAATAATTACAGCTCCTCAGAGAAAGTCACCATCTATCACAGAGCATCATGAAAGATTCAGAAGGATTGACCTCATTGTCATCTCAAACCACATTAACAAAGGAATCTGTACATTAAATATTATTACACAGACATTGTGTATTTTCTTTTCTATACATCATCTAATGTATGGATTGTAGAAAACTCATTATGTTTCTTCACATCCATGGAACAGGACCTAGATTAAGATGTAGATATAAGACTAGAAGGGACTATAGTGCTGAAATAATGACAAAGATGGAAATGGTTTTATGAAGAAATCACTTTTTCACATGCTTTGAACTGTTCTTTATCGGGCTGCAGTCCCTGTCTAGCCTTGTTGGGGGCCATGTATTCCGTGGTACCCTTACAATCCTGAAGGCAATCATTCTAAGCTTCATTGTGCTGTAAGATATTTACTAACAATATGCAGGGAAGCAGCTCTCGTATTGGGTATATATCCACCGGTTTGAGCTCACGTATAGGGCTGTAATAATGTTTTTAAGCTTTTAGTGTAAAAACATGTTTTAGTCCATTGCTGGGCCTTTAAACATTGGGCTACATACCTTCAGACCACACTTACAACACATAATACCAGCAGCACTTGGAGATTGACGACATATATACAAACCACAGAGATGGACAAACACATATTTGCCAACATTGGCCATGTTTCCAGGGACACATATTTGTTCCACATGCTGTAGACAGAGCATGCAGAGTGCAGCCCAGCAGCATGTAGGATGGATATACACAGACACAATCCAATTAATTAATCAGGGTGGAGATCTCATAAAACCTACCATGATTAATTAATTGGATTGTGCCTGTGTGTATACATCCTACATACTGCTGGGCTGCACTCTGCATGCTCTGTCTGCAGCATGTGGAACACATATGTGTCCCTGGAAAACATGGCCAATGTTGGCAACTATGCAAACATCGTGTTTCGCACTAAGCTTCCTCAAGCACATTTCAGTCATTTCCATGTGCTGCTCTGATTTCTCATTAAGCAGACATTCATAGCTGATCTGCGCACGGCAGACATTGATAGCTGATCTGCGCACGGCAGACATTGATAGCTGATCTGCACACGGCAGACATTGATAGCTGATCTGCACACGGCAGACATTGATAGCTGAGCTGTGCACGACAGACATTCATAGCTGAGCTGTGCACGACAGACAATCAGAGAGGGGGCTCATCTCACTCATATGGTCGGGGGCTGTATGGAGTGAGGGTCTCTGTCTGCAAGTTCATAGAGAGACCCTTGTTTTTAAAGGTGATCAACAGATGGGACATAGATAAATCCCCTTGGGTCCTCTTTGGAAACGAGGGTCTCACTCTGCACGAGCATGAGAGACAGTCACCCACCAGACCAGGATGCTGCCGGTTAGATCATGTACCAGTCAGATACATACCCCTCAGGTTATCCAAGTACTAGGGACCCTGTATTTCTCACACTTCTGATTCTATATTAGAAGCACAAATGGAAAACAAAGGTTAGTTTTTCTTTAAGGTCATTGACAATGAGACTCGACATCTTCATAGTAGCTGGGCATGGAGTGTGTTCAAGTCTGCATTCAACTGATGGGAAAATGAGGGTGTTAATTAGTAAAACACCACCTGCTAATGATTAAAAAGCCTTTAACTGTTGTATTTATTGATAACATTTCAACATACATTTTAAAAAGTATCAACATTTGAAAGCAAATTTAAAATAATTATACTGAGTGAACAAAACCCCAGATACGTTGATAGTTTAGATCAATATTTGTAATAGTGCTAAAAGCTGTGCATGTTTCCTGAGCCACTTTCAATAATTAACAGAATAGGGTACATGGTAGGACACTTTGCATTTCAGAGTATTTGAACTCAGTCGCTCTTCTATGAATCCACTTAATTTACTTAATTTAATTCATAAAAAAGCTTCCGTATTTTTTTTTAAATTTTTAATTAACAGTATTCTTTTAGGGTAACCCTAACCCTAACCCTAAAAAAACCTTATATTAATACAAACTTTTTATTAAAGGAAATATATTACTCTCAGGTTTCTAAAAACATAAAACAATTTACTAATTAGTTATTACACTTTTGCGACGATCTTTCTAAACTTAGATAATTAGAATAAATAATATAATATTTCCATTCTATTTCAAAATATTTAGACCAATAGAAGATACATGTTCATAGGTTTTTATGGTGCAAAATAAATATATATTGTTTCTCAGAGAGGGCCATATTATGTAAGCAGCACAGCACACAGATATTGGAAATAATAATTACATTTCCATACTGGAAGTTATAATAGGACAGTGGGATGGTGGGAGATGATAAATTGAATTTTGAAATGTTTAATGAAATGTTTATTAATAATGTAGTAATTTGCAATCACAGTTTTGCTTTAGCTCTATATTTGGAATTTGCTGATAGTTACTGGAACCTGTTTGGGGATTTATATTCTCAGCACTATTGTATTGCAATCAATAATTACATTTAGTGCTGACATGACTCTACTTTATTCAGCACTCTGTAACAATCTAGTCTTGCAAAATTAATCCTTTCCAGTTTATTTAATAGAAATCTTGAACAATAAAATAATTTCAGATGAGTATTAGAGTTATTTTCTGGTCAATATTACTTTATTCTAAATTAAGTGCATATATTCATTAGTAAATTAACTGTCAAATCTGAAAACATTTTTATTTTTTTGTTTAAAGGTAATTATAGTCGCTGTAGACAAGAAAGCACTTAACCTTGCTGAACAGTCGTCCTTATCCAATGTTTCTAGTTCCGGCAGAATCTGATCTGAAGCAATTTCTAAAGGAAATAAGTATTGCTAAATGAATATGTTAATATCCGTTCAATTGGCACATGCTATAAATCAGGTTTCGAGCAATCCAGATCTATTGTGATCAAAGCAAAGACTAGCAGGATTTCTAGAGTAATCTGACAACATTGTGTTCAGGATAATACTTTCCCTGTATCTTACCATAGACCCCATGTCTTTATTCCAGAATCCATGCACGACAAGAATAGAGACATCAATTAAGAAAATTAGAGAGAGATGAATTAATGAGAGAAAAACAAAAGGTATGCACATCCGTATTGATTCATTTAGTCACCGGCATGAGAGCTGTTCCATATGTTGCCAGAAGAATCATTCCTGATGGATTTAGAAAAACAATTAGCAGTTTTGCTAATGTGACCCTGCTTGTTACACTGTTATCATTAATGCACAACGGACATTAACAGAAATATATTGTGATTTATTTATATTTACAGCATAATGGTTCATAACGGTACAAGGGAAAATGGGTTTCCAGGAAACAAAACAAAATAACATAACTGGGTCATGTTAGAGAAAGTACAAAAGACGATCAGATACATGTAAAATGTGCACAGGAATTATTGCACAATATTTACTAAATGTTATGTGCAAACTGTGCATTAAAGGTAAAACATCCAGTCTGTGAGCCCAATGTTACCTGTATGACAGTAAGGTGCATCCTCATTACCAGTATGTAGAAAGTTTGTTTAAATTGTTTGTACGACTGATAAATAAAGAAATACATGTCAGCGGTTATAACAAGGGGCTCTGTACCATTACTGTAAATACAGAGCTCTGCTTTGTTAGGAAGTCATCACTGTCCTCATCCCCCCCATCCCATCCCTTCTTGCCAGTATTATGGGGGATTCCCAAGGTGAGAGTCACAGTTATGCAAAGCTCAGCATGTATTAAAGAATATAAGAGTAATATTGTTACAGGGGGTTTTTATGTTCATCAATAGTGGGCACTAGGGATGATGTTACATGCAGTTTATCACCATTTTATTTATAGCTCTGTCACACTAATACATGTTTGATTGTGATAGGAATTGACTAGTCCCTATGTTGGTGCAGAGAAGATCCACCCTGGTGCCACACTGCAGCAAGTAAGCTGGATTATTATAAAGGTCGGTGTCTGCTGGAAGAAAAAACAAAGTGGCAAAATGAAGGATTAGAAACAGCTGCAGAGCGTGAAAATCTGTGGTAAAAAAAAAGGGAATAAGAAATGCTGTGCTACAAAAAGCAGGGATAAAAGGAAGGATGCAAAATATTCTAGGAATATTCTAGGAACACCGCTGGATAGGAAGACCATTTAAAAAGTAATAAGACATTCCCTGCCCTGCTAATCAGAGACACGGACGTGTAAGACACAGACATTCCATGCTACGTAACCAGAGACACGGACGTGCAAGACACAGACATTCCCTGCTACGTAACCAGAGACACGGACGTGTAAGACACAGACATTCCCTGCTACGTAACCAGAGACACGGACGTGCAAGACACAGACATTCCCTGCTACGTAACCAGAGACACGGACGTGTAAGACACAGACATTCCCTGCTACGTAACCAGAGACACGGACGTGTAAGACACAGACATTCCCTGCTACGTAACCAGAGACACGGACGTGTAAGACACAGACATTCCCTGCCCTGCTAACCAGAGACACGGACGTGTAAGACACAGACATTCCCTGCCCTGCTAACCAGAGACACGGACGTGTAAGACACAGACATTCCCTGCCCTGCTAACCAGAGACACGGACGTGTAAGACACAGACATTCCCTGCTACGTAACCAGAGACACGGACGTGCAAGACACAGACATTCCCTGCTACGTAACCAGAGACACGGACGTGTAAGACACAGACATTCCCTGCTACGTAACCAGAGACACGGACGTGTAAGACACAGACATTCCCTGCTACGTAACCAGAGACACGGACGTGTAAGACACAGACATTCCCTGCTACGTAACCAGAGACACGGACGTGTAAGACACAGACATTCCCTGCTACGTAACCAGAGACACGGACGTGCAAGACACAGACATTCCCTGCTACGTAACCAGAGACACGGACGTGCAAGACACAGACATTCCCTGCTACGTAACCAGAGACACGGACGTGTAAGACACAGACATTCCCTGCTACGTAACCAGAGACACGGACGTGTAAGACACAGACATTCCCTGCTACGTAACCAGAGACACGGACGTGTAAGACACAGACATTCCCTGCTACGTAACCAGAGACACGGACGTGTAAGACACAGACATTCCCTGCTACGTAACCAGAGACACGGACGTGTAAGACACAGAC
Organism: Pelodytes ibericus; assembly: GCA_036172795.1. NCBI lineage: Eukaryota > Metazoa > Chordata > Amphibia > Anura > Pelodytidae > Pelodytes > Pelodytes ibericus. The sequence continues at coordinate 1,511,221 of CM069864.1, forward strand.
ATTACCTGCTACGTAACCAGAGACACAGATGTGTAAGACACAGACATTCCCTGCTCCGCTTAGACTAACTGACCCTCTTTGGAATTAGAGGACCAAACTTTCCCACCTGTGTGCAGTCAGCAAGCTGACCATATCTCTGTTTTATTCTAGGAAGACATCAGGGCTGCTTTGGGGAAAGACTGAAGTGTCTGATTAAAGCCCTAAAGGTAGTTAGTTCTCCGGTCTCCAGCAAGGAGAGAGAACATATAGTGACAGCACCTTGCTCCTGCTATTTGGAGAGAGGGTCTGATAATGATGTCATATGTCCATGCACATTCCCATCTCTCCCCTAATAGACACAGAGATCTTTATATCTGGCTCCAAGAGCATGACCTGGACGAGGAAACATTTTTATTTCTTTATTATTTTATCTCCTGCCAAGGACGTCACTCAGTAAATAAGCCCACACCCACTCTGCTGAAAAGCTTTGCCATGCATCTACAACTCCTTATGTGAACAAGTCACATGGAAGTGTTACTGATTACCCCCATTCTAATGACACTGCATTTCCAATTTTAGATTTTCAGTTATTGTTCATAGAAAATGTGTTGGGTTAATAATATCTCTCCTTAATATCGATCATAAGAAGGTTTGATCATTGCACTGATTTAGGAGCCACTATTTCTATAGAAAGGGTTTGGAATCAGAGCATGATGGGAGTCAGAGTGTAAATATCTTCCACTTACCAAAAACAGTGCAGTGCTCTCTGAACCAGCAGTGAAAGGGTTATAGGCAGTTAGATGATGGTAATTAAGCAGCCAGACTTAACCCATTCTGACAGATTTAAGGAAACCCCCGGTCAGCTGCTGTGCTGGACATGTAAATTCACCAATGAATTGTGAGCTACTGAGTTAGAGCATTAGCTGCAGAGAACCAGCCGGACACAAAACCTCCTTGCAAGTACCTCAAATGGGTGTATTGTTTCTAATCCCAAAGTGTAGCCACATCCATTCACAGCCAATACATATTCAACTCTCTGCTAACAAAGCACAAACATATTGGGATGCAATGGCTTCTAATGAAAAGACACTTGTTCCTTGTGTACTTTCACCTGAGTCTGCAATCTACACACAGCATTTACACAACACCATCAAAGCCAATGCTAATGTGACTACAGCAATGTCAGAGAGATGCAATGTACACAGCCCTGTAATGTAATGCTGTGTGTACCCATCAGCCAGTGGTGTATCTTGGTTTTGTGCTGCCCTGGGCAGACAAATTTTGGGCACCTCCCCTACCCACGATGCACACCCACGACATGACCCATAACCCATGTTGCACACCAAGGACATGCCCCATCACCCCATTTACATGCCTCTATCACCCATTACATACACATTGCCAATATTATTTGCCCATAATATTCCCCATCTATTTTGCCCAATAATATGACAGTGTTATTTGCCATTTAATGTGCCCAGTTAATTTGCCCAATATGCCAGTGTGATTTGCCATTTAATGTGCCCAGTTAATTTGCCCAATATGTCAGTGTGATTTGCCATTTAATGTGCCCAGTTAATTTGCCCAATATGCCAGTGTGATTTGCCATTTAATGTGCTCAGCTAATTTGGCCAAAATCCCCCCCCCCCCCCCATCTACCCAGCACTTACCTTTCCCTGGTGGCTAGTGGCAGGCAGCATGGAGTCCCCCATGCTGCCTCTTCGGCTCCCCGGCAGTTGTGCCGACAGGAAGTGCCGACAGTCACGTGATGGGCGCGCTAACGTCATACGCGCGCCCGTCACGTGACTGTCGGCACTTCCGTGTCAGACTGCACGGGGAGCCGAACAGGCAGCATGGAGGTTTCTCTGTGCTGCCTGTTCGGCTCCCCATGCAGCCTCGCAGGCAGAGAGATGGTGAGCGATTGTCCAGCACATCCCACAACACCTTGAACGCTTTGTTGTGTTCCTCAAACCATTCCAGAACCATTTTTGCTTTGTGTCAGGGGGCATTATCCTGCTGAAAGAGGCCAATGCCATCAGCGATCACCATTTTCATGAAAGGGTGTACATGGTCTGTAACAATGCTTAGGTAAGTGGCACCCAAGGTTTCTGAGCCCAAAGCATCACACTGCCTCCGCCAACTTGCCACCTGTCAGTCCAAAGCATCATGCTGCCTCCGCCAGCTTGCCACCTGTCAGTCCAAAGCATCACACTACCTCCGCCAACTTGCCACCTGTCAGTCCAAAGCATAACACTGCCTCCGCCAGGTTTGCCACCTGTCAGTCCAAAGCATCACACTGCCTCTGCCAGCTTGTCACCTGTCAGTCCAAAGCATCACACTGCCTCTGCCAGCTTGTCACCTGTCAGTCCAAAGCATTACACTGCCTCCACCGGCTTGCCCCCTGTCAGTCAAAAGCATCACACTGCCTTAGCCGGCTTACCACCTGTCAGTCCAAAGTATCACACTGCCTCCACCGGCTTGTCACCTGTCAGTCCACAGCATCACACTACCTCCACCGGCTCGCCCCCTGTCAGTCAAAAGCATCACACTGCCTTAGCCGGCTTGCCACCTGTCAGTCCAAAGTATCACACTGCCTCCGCCTGCTTGTCACCTGTCAGTCCAAAGTATCACACTGCCTCCGCCGGCTTGCCACCTGTCAGTCCAAAGCATCACACTGCCTCCACCGGCTTGCCACCTGTCAGCCCAAAGCATCACACTACCTCCACCGGCTTGCCCCCTGTCAGTCAAAAGCATCACACTGCCTTAGCCGGCTTGCCACCTGTCAGTCCAAAGTATCACACTGCCTCCGCCTGCTTGTCACCTGTCAGTCCAAAGCATCACACTGCCTCCGCCGGCTTGCCACCTGTCAGTCCAAAGCATCACACTGCCTCCACCGGCTTGCCACCTGTCAGCCCAAAGCATCACACTGCCTCCATCGGCTTGCCACCTGTCAGTCCAAAGCATCACACTGCCTCCATCGGCTTGCCACCTGTCAGCCCAAAGCATCACACTGCCTCCATCGGCTTGCCACCTGTCAGTCCAAAGCATCACACTACCTCCACAGACTTGATACATGGCAGTGCTCATAATGTTATGGCTGATTGGTGTTTATATATATATATATATATATATATATATATATATATATATATATATATAATGTTATGGCTGATATATTTATCATATGTATAATCTTGTAATAATATATGTATATATATTATCCTATGGCTGGTGGGTGTAGACTTTAAAGAGAACCGACTCAATATACGGACTGACAGTGTGTAGCTTGAAATAAAGCTTCTAGTCAGATATTTACATTATACAATCATGTATAAGTACCCCATATGCAGTCATAAAACAGTTAGCCACAAATATAAATGCATTATCTGAGAAAGTACATGTGAGATGGTTTGGGAAGCAAGAATATTTCTGTAAACTACAGAGAAAAATTGCAATACATATTAAACTTTAATATTAAACATTTTAGTATTCTTACAGAAGCTTTCATAATGTCTCAGAGGATTTCTTTTATAACAGTTATTCCATTATTATCGGACAATTTCTTCATCATTGAGCATTTAGCAATAAATGGTGCTAAAATAAATGATAAATGTACCAATATCACACAAATAGCTCTTTTATTTCCCATTACCTAAATGAAATGGCAGAGGAGTCATTTATCATTACAGTTTGAGAATTATGTGTAGACATAAAGAGGTGCGTTTCATAAAAGAGATGAGCGGCTAACAAATTATCTTCTCTTAAACTACAAAAGAAGCTGGGAAATCAGGAAGACAATTTCAGTTTTGCTTGATTTATTTGTTATTTTTATACTAGTTTCAGTTGGACGACAAGTTTAGTATTACCCTATTTGCTCGAATATAAGACGAGGAGCAAATGCTCTGAAAAATCCTCCTCGTCTTACATTCGAGGTCGTCTTATAATCTGGAGGACACAGACAAGGGGAGGAGGGGGGGGGGGGAGAGAAAAGGGGAGGGGGGATAGAGAGAGACAAAGGGAGGGGGAGGGGGAGGACACAGACAGACAAGGGGGGAGACACAGACAAGGGGAGGGAGGGGGACAGAGAGAAAAGGGGAGGGGGGATAGATAGAGACAAGAGCGATAAGTTTTGGGGGGAGAGAGAGACAACGCTGGGGGGGAAAGAGACAGCTGGGGGAGCGGGAGAGAGGCCGCATTGGCACATAAAAGCAAATAAAAACAAGAAATGCATTTGTATAATATAAACTTTTTATTAAATATTAAAAAGCAATTTACATCTATACAAGTTAAACTTTATATAGGGTAGTCTTATAATCAGGCTTTTAGTTTTTTTCCTAAAGGAATATACAAATTTGGGGGGGTCGTCTTATAATCAGGGTCGTCTTATAATCGAGCAAATACGGTATCTGTGAAAATGACAGGACCAAAAAAATATTTATATATAGATATTCCTAATCAAACCTGAACCAGGAATGACATTAAGAGTTAATAACTCCATAAATCAGCTGTTTTAAGCAATATTTTTTATATAAATGATAAAATCCACTAACAATAAACCACTTAACGCTAACTGATATAGGGTACAACTCTGCTATACATTGAGGTCATATACTGTAGTTTACAATTAGTTTAGCAGTTACATTTTAAATACAGAAATGCAAATTTTAGCAGATGCAGAACTTTGTACAAGTTTTAAACCCATTGTAACTTCAATTGTACAATTAAAAAAACGTAATATCTAATATTCCCGATCTTGGTAACTTGATCTATTGAGGGGATTAGTTTTACATGAATTAAGAAATCAGTAATTAGTCTCTTTATACGTGATTATTATGTATGTAATCCTTATCTGAGCAGGTATGATATATGTGTCTATATCTGAGCAGGTATGATATATGTGTCTATATCTGACAGGTATGATATATGTGTCTATATCTGACAGGTATGATATATGTGTCTATATCTGAGCAGGTATGATATATGTGTCTATATCTGACAGGTATGATATATGTGTCTATATCTGAGCAGGTATGATATATGTGTCTATATCTGACAGGTATGATATATGTGTCTATATCTGACAGGTATGATATATGTGTCTATATCTGAGCAGGTATGATATATGTGTCTATATCTGAGCAGGTATGATATATGTGTCTATATCTGACAGGTATGATATATGTGTCTATATCTGAGCAGGTATGATATATGTGTCTATATCTGACAGGTATGATATATGTGTCTATATCTGAGCAGGTATGATATATGTGTCTATATCTGACAGGTATGATATATGTGTCTATATCTGACAGGTATGATATATGTGTCTATATCTGACAGGTATGATATATGTGTCTATATCTGACAGGTATGATATATGTGTCTATATCTGAGCAGGTATGATATATGTGTCTATATCTGAGCAGGTATGATATATGTGTCTATATCTGACAGGTATGATATATGTGTCTATATCTGAGCAGGTATGATATATGTGTCTATATCTGACAGGTATGATATATGTGTCTATATCTGAGCAGGTATGATATATGTGTCTATATCTGACAGGTATGATATATATTTATCTATATGAGCAGGTATGAAATATGTTTCTCTATATGAGCAGGTATGATATATGTTTTTCTATCTGAGCAGGTATGATATATGTGTCTATATCTGAGCAGGTATGATATATGTGTCTATATCTGAGCAGGTATGATATATGTGTCTATATCTGAGCAGGTATGATATATGTGTCTATATCTGACAGGTATGATATATGTGTCTATATCTGAGCAGGTATGATATATGTGTCTATATCTGAGCAGGTATGATATATGTGTCTATATCTGAGCAGGTATGATATATGTGTCTATATCTGAGCAGGTGTGATATATGTGTCTATATCTGAGCAGGTATGATATATGTGTCTATATCTGACAGGTATGATATATGTGTCTATATCTGAGCAGGTATGATATATGTGTCTATATCTGACAGGTATGATATATGTGTCTATATCTGACAGGTATGATATATGTGTCTATATCTGACAGGTATGATATATGTGTCTATATCTGAGCAGGTATGATATATGTGTCTATATCTGACAGGTATGATATAAGTGTCTATATCTGAGCAGGTATGATATATGTGTCTATATCTGACAGGTATGATATATGTGTCTATATCTGAGCAGGTATGACATATATTTCTCTATCTGAGCAGGTATGATATATGTGTCTATATCTGACAGGTATGATATATATTTATCTATATGAGCAGGTATGAAATATGTTTCTCTATATGAGCAGGTATGATATATGTTTTTCTATCTGAGCAGGTATGATATATGTGTCTATATCTGACAGGTATGATATATGTGTCTATATCTGAGCAGGTATGATATATGTGTCTATATCTGAGCAGGTATGGTATATGTGTCTATATCTGACAGGTATGATATATGTGTCTATATCTGAGCAGGTATGATATATGTGTCTATATCTGACAGGTATGATATATGTGTCTATATCTGAGCAGGTATGATATATGTGTCTATATCTGACAGGTATGATATATATTTCTCTATCTGAGCAGGTATGAAATATGTGTCTATATCTGAGCAGGTATGATATATGTGTCTATATCTGACAGGTATGATATATGTGTCTATATCTGAGCAGGTATGATATATGTTTTTCTATCTGAGCAGGTATGATATACGTGTCTATATCTGAGCAGGTATGATATATGTGTCTATATCTGAGCAGGTATGATATATGTGTCTATATCTGAGCAGGTATGATATATGTGTCTATATCTGAGCAGGTATAATATATGTGTCTATATCTGAGCAGGTATGATATATGTGTCTATATCTGACAGGTATGATATATGTGTCTATATCTGAGCAGGTATGATATATGTGTCTATATCTGACAGGTATGATATATGTGTCTATATCTGACAGGTATGATATATGTGTCTATATCTGACAGGTATGATATATGTGTCTATATCTGAGCAGGTATGATATATGTGTCTATATCTGACAGGTATGATATATGTGTCTATATCTGAGCAGGTATGATATATGTGTCTATATCTGACAGGTATGATATATGTGTCTATATCTGACAGGTATGATATATGTGTCTATATCTGAGCAGGTATGATATATGTGTCTGTATCTGAGCAGGTATGATATATGTGTCTATATCTGACAGGTATGATATATGTTTCTCTATCTGAACAGGTATGATATATGTGTCTATATCTGAGCAGGTATGATATATGTGTCTATATCTGAGCAGGTATGATACATGTGTCTATATCTGACAGGTATGATATATGTGTCTATATCTGACAGGTATGATATATGTGTCTATATCTGAGCAGGTATGATATATGTGTCTATATCTGAGCAGGTATGATATATGTGTCTATATCTGAGCAGGTATGATATATGTGTCTATATCTGAGCAGGTATGATATATATTTCTCTATCTGAGCAGGTATGAAATATGTGTCTATATCTGAGCAGGTATGATATATGTGTCTATATCTGACAGGTATGATATATGTGTCTATATCTGAGCAGGTATGATATATGTGTCTATATCTGACAGGTATGATATATATTTATCTATATGAGCAGGTATGAAATATGTTTCTCTATATGAGCAGGTATGATATATGTTTTTCTATCTGAGCAGGTATGATATATGTGTCTATATCTGACAGGTATGATATATGTGTCTATATCTGACAGGTATGATATATGTGTCTATATCTGAGCAGGTATGATATATGTGTCTATATCTGACAGGTATGATATATATTTCTCTATCTGAGCAGGTATGAAATATGTGTCTATATCTGAGCAGGTATGATATATGTGTCTATATCTGACAGGTATGATATATGTGTCTATATCTGAGCAGGTATGATATATGTTTTTCTATCTGAGCAGGTATGATATACGTGTCTATATCTGAGCAGGTATGATATATGTGTCTATATCTGAGCAGGTATGATATATGTGTCTATATCTGAGCAGGTATGATATATGTGTCTATATCTGAGCAGGTATGATATATGTGTCTATATCTGAGCAGGTATGATATATGTGTCTATATCTGACAGGTATGATATATGTGTCTATATCTGAGCAGGTATGATATATGTGTCTATATCTGACAGGTATGATATATGTGTCTATATCTGACAGGTATGATATATGTGTCTATATCTGACAGGTATGATATATGTGTCTATATCTGAGCAGGTATGATATATGTGTCTATATCTGACAGGTATGATATATGTGTCTATATCTGACAGGTATGATATATGTGTCTATATCTGAGCAGGTATGATATATGTGTCTATATCTGACAGGTATGATATATGTGTCTATATCTGAGCAGGTATGATATATGTGTCTATATCTGACAGGTATGATATATGTGTCTATATCTGACAGGTATGATATATGTGTCTATATCTGAGCAGGTATGATATATGTGTCTATATCTGACAGGTATGATATATATTTCTCTATCTGAGCAGGTATGAAATATGTGTCTATATCTGAGCAGGTATGATATATGTGTCTATATCTGACAGGTATGATATATGTGTCTATTTCTGACAGGTATGATATATGTGTCTATATCTGAGCAGGTATGATATATGTGTCTATATCTGACAGGTATGATATATGTGTCTATATCTGACAGCTATGATATATGTGTCTATATCTGACAGGTATGATATATATTTATCTATATGAGCAGGTATGAAATATGTTTCTCTATATGAGCAGGTATGATATGTGTGTCTATATCTGAGCAGGTATGATATATGTTTTTCTATCTGAGCAGGTATGATATGTGTGTCTATATCTGAGCAGGTATGATATATGTGTCTATATCTGACAGGTATGATATATGTGTCTATATCTGAGCAGGTATGATACATGTGTCTATATCTGAGCAGGTATGATATATGTGTCTATATCTGAGCAGGTATGATATATGTGTCTATATCTGACAGGTATGATATATGTGTCTATATCTGACAGGTATGATATATGTGTCTATATCTGACAGGTATGATATATGTGTCTATATCTGAGCAGGTATGATATATGTGTCTGTATCTGAGCAGGTATGATATATGTGTCTATATCTGACAGGTATGATATATGTTTCTCTATCTGAGCAGGTATGATATATGTGTCTATATCTGAGCAGGTATGATATATGTGTCTATATCTGAGCAGGTATGATACATGTGTCTATATCTGACAGGTATGATATATGTGTCTATATCTGACAGGTATGATATATGTGTCTATATCTGAGCAGGTATGATATATGTGTCTATATCTGAGCAGGTATGATATATGTGTCTATATCTGAGCAGGTATGATATATGTGTCTATATCTGAGCAGGTATGATATATGTGTCTATATCTGACAGGTATGATATATATTTCTCTATCTGAGCAGGTATGATATATGTGTCTATATCTGAGCAGGTATGATATATGTGTCTATATCTGAGCAGGTATGATATATGTGTCTATATCTGACAGGTATGATATATATATTTCTCTATCTGAGCAGGTATGATATATGTGTCTATATCTGACAGGTATGATATATGTGTCTATATCTGAGCAGGTATGATATATGTGTCTATATCTGAGCAGGTATGATATATGTGTCTATATCTGACAGGTATGAAATATGTGTCTATATCTGAGCAGGTATGATATATGTGTCTATATCTGACAGGTATGATATATGTGTCTATATCTGACAGGTATGATATATATTTCTCTATCTGAGCAGGTATGATATATGTGTCTATATCTGAGCAGGTATGATATATGTGTCTATATCTGAGCAGGTATGATATATGTGTCTATATCTGACAGGTATGATATATATATTTCTCTATCTGAGCAGGTATGATATATGTGTCTATATCTGACAGGTATGATATATGTGTCTATATCTGAGCAGGTATGATATATGTGTCTATATCTGAGCAGGTATGATATATGTGTCTATATCTGACAGGTATGAAATATGTGTCTATATCTGAGCAGGTATGATATATGTGTCTATATCTGACAGGTATGATATATATTTATCTATATCTGAGCAGGTATGATATATATTTATCTACATGAGCAGGTATGAAATATGTTTCTCTATATGAGCAGGTATGATATATGTTTTTCTATCTGAGCAGGTATGATATATGTGTCTATATCTGACAGGTATGATATATGTGTCTATATCTGAGCAGGTATGATATATGTGTCTATATCTGAGCAGGTATGGTATATGTGTCTATATCTGACAGGTATGATATATGTGTCTATATCTGAGCAGGTATGATATATGTGTCTATATCTGACAGGTATGATATATGTGTCTATATCTGAGCAGGTATGATATATGTGTCTATATCTGACAGGTATGATATATATTTCTCTATCTGAGCAGGTATGAAATATGTGTCTATATCTGAGCAGGTATGATATATGTGTCTATATCTGAGCAGGTATGATATATGTGTCTATATCTGAGCAGGTATGATATATGTTTTTCTATCTGAGCAGGTATGATATACGTGTCTATATCTGAGCAGGTATGATATATGTGTCTATATCTGAGCAGGTATGATATATGTGTCTATATCTGAGCAGGTATGATATATGTGTCTATATCTGAGCAGGTATAATATATGTGTCTATATCTGAGCAGGTATGATATATGTGTCTATATCTGACAGGTATGATATATGTGTCTATATCTGAGCAGGTATGATATATGTGTCTATATCTGACAGGTATGATATATGTGTCTATATCTGACAGGTATGATATATGTGTCTATATCTGACAGGTATGATATATGTGTCTATATCTGAGCAGGTATGATATATGTGTCTATATCTGACAGGTATGATATATGTGTCTATATCTGAGCAGGTATGATATATGTGTCTATATCTGACAGGTATGATATATGTGTCTATATCTGACAGGTATGATATATGTGTCTATATCTGAGCAGGTATGATATATGTGTCTGTATCTGAGCAGGTATGATATATGTGTCTATATCTGACAGGTATGATATATGTTTCTCTATCTGAACAGGTATGATATATGTGTCTATATCTGAGCAGGTATGATATATGTGTCTATATCTGAGCAGGTATGATACATGTGTCTATATCTGACAGGTATGATATATGTGTCTATATCTGACAGGTATGATATATGTGTCTATATCTGAGCAGGTATGATATATGTGTCTATATCTGAGCAGGTATGATATATGTGTCTATATCTGAGCAGGTATGATATATGTGTCTATATCTGACAGGTATGATATATATTTATCTATATGAGCAGGTATGAAATATGTTTCTCTATATGAGCAGGTATGATATATGTTTTTCTATCTGAGCAGGTATGATATATGTGTCTATATCTGACAGGTATGATATATGTGTCTATATCTGACAGGTATGATATATGTGTCTATATCTGAGCAGGTATGATATATGTGTCTATATCTGACAGGTATGATATATATTTCTATATCTGAGCAGGTATGATATATGTGTCTATATCTGAGCAGGTATGATATATGTGTCTATATCTGAGCAGGTATGATATATGTGTCTATATCTGAGCAGGTATGATATATGTGTCTATATCTGACAGGTATGATATACGTGTCTATATCTGAGCAGGTATGATATATGTGTCTATATCTGAGCAGGTATGATATATGTGTCTATATCTGAGCAGGTATGATATATGTGTCTATATCTGAGCAGGTATGATATATGTGTCTATATCTGAGCAGGTATGATATATGTGTCTATATCTGACAGGTATGATATATGTGTCTATATCTGAGCAGGTATGATATATGTGTCTATATCTGACAGGTATGATATATGTGTCTATATCTGACAGGTATGATATATGTGTCTATATCTGACAGGTATGATATATGTGTCTATATCTGAGCAGGTATGATATATGTGTCTATATCTGACAGGTATGATATATGTGTCTATATCTGACAGGTATGATATATGTGTCTATATCTGAGCAGGTATGATATATGTGTCTATATCTGACAGGTATGATATATGTGTCTATATCTGAGCAGGTATGATATATGTGTCTATATCTGACAGGTATGATATATGTGTCTATATCTGACAGGTATGATATATGTGTCTATATCTGAGCAGGTATGATATATGTGTCTATATCTGACAGGTATGATATATATTTCTCTATCTGAGCAGGTATGAAATATGTGTCTATATCTGAGCAGGTATGATATATGTGTCTATATCTGACAGGTATGATATATGTGTCTATATCTGACAGGTATGATATATGTGTCTATATCTGAGCAGGTATGATATATGTGTCTATATCTGACAGGTATGATATATGTGTCTATATCTGACAGCTATGATATATGTGTCTATATCTGACAGGTATGATATATATTTATCTATATGAGCAGGTATGAAATATGTTTCTCTATATGAGCAGGTATGATATGTGTGTCTATATCTGAGCAGGTATGATATATGTTTTTCTATCTGAGCAGGTATGATATGTGTGTCTATATCTGAGCAGGTATGATATATGTGTCTATATCTGACAGGTATGATATATGTGTCTATATCTGAGCAGGTATGATACATGTGTCTATATCTGAGCAGGTATGATATATGTGTCTATATCTGAGCAGGTATGATATATGTGTCTATATCTGACAGGTATGATATATGTGTCTATATCTGACAGGTATGATATATGTGTCTATGTCTGACAGGTATGATATATGTGTCTATATCTGAGCAGGTATGATATATGTGTCTGTATCTGAGCAGGTATGATATATGTGTCTATATCTGACAGGTATGATATATGTTTCTCTATCTGAGCAGGTATGATATATGTGTCTATATCTGAGCAGGTATGATATATGTGTCTATATCTGAGCAGGTATGATACATGTGTCTATATCTGACAGGTATGATATATGTGTCTATATCTGAGCAGGTATGATATATGTGTCTATATCTGAGCAGGTATGATATATGTGTCTATATCTGAGCAGGTATGATATATGTGTCTATATCTGAGCAGGTATGATATATGTGTCTATATCTGACAGGTATGATATATATTTCTCTATCTGAGCAGGTATGATATATGTGTCTATATCTGAGCAGGTATGATATATGTGTCTATATCTGAGCAGGTATGATATATGTGTCTATATCTGACAGGTATGATATATATTTCTCTATCTGAGCAGGTATGATATATGTGTCTATATCTGACAGGTATGATATATGTGTCTATATCTGAGCAGGTATGATATATGTGTCTATATCTGAGCAGGTATGATATATGTGTCTATATCTGACAGGTATGAAATATGTGTCTATATCTGAGCAGGTATGATATATGTGTCTATATCTGACAGGTATGATATATATTTATCTATATCTGAGCAGGTATGATATATATTTATCTACATGAGCAGGTATGAAATATGTTTCTCTATATGAGCAGGTATGATATATGTTTTTCTATCTGAGCAGGTATGATATATGTGTCTATATCTGAGCAGGTATGATATATGTGTCTATATCTGAGCAGGTATGATATATGTGTCTATATCTGAGCAGGTATGATATATGTGTCTATATCTGACAGGTATGATATATGTGTCTATATCTGAGCAGGTATGATATATGTGTCTATATCTGACAGGTATGATATATGTGTCTATATCTGAGCAGGTATGATATATGTGTCTATATCTGACAGGTATGATATATATTTCTCTATCTGAGCAGGTATGATATATGTGTCTATATCTGAGCAGGTATAATATATGTGTCTATATCTGAGCAGGTATGATATATGTGTCTATATCTGACAGGTATGATATATGTGTCTATATCTGAGCAGGTATGATATATGTGTCTATATCTGACAGGTATGATATATGTGTCTATATCTGACAGGTATGATATATGTGTCTATATCTGACAGGTATGATATATGTGTCTATATCTGAGCAGGTATGATATATGTGTCTATATCTGACAGGTATGATATATGTGTCTATATCTGAGCAGGTATGATATATGTGTCTATATCTGACAGGTATGATATATGTGTCTATATCTGACAGGTATGATATATGTGTCTATATCTGAGCAGGTATGATATATGTGTCTGTATCTGAGCAGGTATGATATATGTGTCTATATCTGACAGGTATGATATATGTTTCTCTATCTGAACAGGTATGATATATGTGTCTATATCTGAGCAGGTATGATATATGTGTCTATATCTGAGCAGGTATGATACATGTGTCTATATCTGACAGGTATGATATATGTGTCTATATCTGACAGGTATGATATATGTGTCTATATCTGAGCAGGTATGATATATGTGTCTATATCTGAGCAGGTATGATATATGTGTCTATATCTGAGCAGGTATGATATATGTGTCTATATCTGACAGGTATGATATATATTTATCTATATGAGCAGGTATGAAATATGTTTCTCTATATGAGCAGGTATGATATATGTTTTTCTATCTGAGCAGGTATGATATATGTGTCTATATCTGACAGGTATGATATATGTGTCTATATCTGACAGGTATGATATATGTGTCTATATCTGAGCAGGTATGATATATGTGTCTATATCTGACAGGTATGATATATATTTCTATATCTGAGCAGGTATGATATATGTGTCTATATCTGAGCAGGTATGATATATGTGTCTATATCTGAGCAGGTATGATATATGTGTCTATATCTGAGCAGGTATGATATATGTGTCTATATCTGACAGGTATGATATACGTGTCTATATCTGAGCAGGTATGATATATGTGTCTATATCTGAGCAGGTATGATATATGTGTCTATATCTGAGCAGGTATGATATATGTGTCTATATCTGAGCAGGTATGATATATGTGTCTATATCTGAGCAGGTATGATATATGTGTCTATATCTGACAGGTATGATATATGTGTCTATATCTGAGCAGGTATGATATATGTGTCTATATCTGACAGGTATGATATATGTGTCTATATCTGACAGGTATGATATATGTGTCTATATCTGACAGGTATGATATATGTGTCTATATCTGAGCAGGTATGATATATGTGTCTATATCTGACAGGTATGATATATGTGTCTATATCTGACAGGTATGATATATGTGTCTATATCTGAGCAGGTATGATATATGTGTCTATATCTGACAGGTATGATATATGTGTCTATATCTGAGCAGGTATGATATATGTGTCTATATCTGACAGGTATGATATATGTGTCTATATCTGACAGGTATGATATATGTGTCTATATCTGAGCAGGTATGATATATGTGTCTATATCTGACAGGTATGATATATATTTCTCTATCTGAGCAGGTATGAAATATGTGTCTATATCTGAGCAGGTATGATATATGTGTCTATATCTGACAGGTATGATATATGTGTCTATATCTGACAGGTATGATATATGTGTCTATATCTGAGCAGGTATGATATATGTGTCTATATCTGACAGGTATGATATATGTGTCTATATCTGACAGCTATGATATATGTGTCTATATCTGACAGGTATGATATATATTTATCTATATGAGCAGGTATGAAATATGTTTCTCTATATGAGCAGGTATGATATGTGTGTCTATATCTGAGCAGGTATGATATATGTTTTTCTATCTGAGCAGGTATGATATGTGTGTCTATATCTGAGCAGGTATGATATATGTGTCTATATCTGACAGGTATGATATATGTGTCTATATCTGAGCAGGTATGATACATGTGTCTATATCTGAGCAGGTATGATATATGTGTCTATATCTGAGCAGGTATGATATATGTGTCTATATCTGACAGGTATGATATATGTGTCTATATCTGACAGGTATGATATATGTGTCTATGTCTGACAGGTATGATATATGTGTCTATATCTGAGCAGGTATGATATATGTGTCTGTATCTGAGCAGGTATGATATATGTGTCTATATCTGACAGGTATGATATATGTTTCTCTATCTGAGCAGGTATGATATATGTGTCTATATCTGACAGGTATGATATATGTGTCTATATCTGAGCAGGTATGATATATGTGTCTATATCTGAGCAGGTATGATATATGTGTCTATATCTGACAGGTATGAAATATGTGTCTATATCTGAGCAGGTATGATATATGTGTCTATATCTGACAGGTATGATATATATTTATCTATATCTGAGCAGGTATGATATATATTTATCTACATGAGCAGGTATGAAATATGTTTCTCTATATGAGCAGGTATGATATATGTTTTTCTATCTGAGCAGGTATGATATATGTGTCTATATCTGAGCAGGTATGATATATGTGTCTATATCTGAGCAGGTATGAAATATGTGTCTATATCTGAGCAGGTATGATATATGTGTCTATATCTGACAGGTATGATATATGTGTCTATATCTGAGCAGGTATGATATATGTGTCTATATCTGACAGGTATGATATATGTGTCTATATCTGAGCAGGTATGATATATGTGTCTATATCTGACAGGTATGATATATATTTCTCTATCTGAGCAGGTATGAAATATGTGTCTATATCTGACAGGTATGATATATGTTTTTCTATCTGAGCAGGTATGATATATGTGTCTATATCTGACAGGTATGATATATGTGTCTATATCTGACAGGTATGATATATGTGTCTATATCTGAGCAGGTATGATATATGTGTCTATATCTGACAGGTATGATATATATTTCTATATCTGAGCAGGTATGATATATGTGTCTATATCTGAGCAGGTATGATATATGTGTCTATATCTGAGCAGGTATGATATATGTGTCTATATCTGAGCAGGTATGATATATGTGTCTATATCTGACAGGTATGATATACGTGTCTATATCTGAGCAGGTATGATATATGTGTCTATATCTGAGCAGGTATGATATATGTGTCTATATCTGAGCAGGTATGATATATGTGTCTATATCTGAGCAGGTATGATATATGTGTCTATATCTGAGCAGGTATGATATATGTGTCTATATCTGACAGGTATGATATATGTGTCTATATCTGAGCAGGTATGATATATGTGTCTATATCTGACAGGTATGATATATGTGTCTATATCTGACAGGTATGATATATGTGTCTATATCTGACAGGTATGATATATGTGTCTATATCTGAGCAGGTATGATATATGTGTCTATATCTGACAGGTATGATATATGTGTCTATATCTGACAGGTATGATATATGTGTCTATATCTGAGCAGGTATGATATATGTGTCTATATCTGACAGGTATGATATATGTGTCTATATCTGAGCAGGTATGATATATGTGTCTATATCTGACAGGTATGATATATGTGTCTATATCTGACAGGTATGATATATGTGTCTATATCTGAGCAGGTATGATATATGTGTCTATATCTGACAGGTATGATATATATTTCTCTATCTGAGCAGGTATGAAATATGTGTCTATATCTGAGCAGGTATGATATATGTGTCTATATCTGACAGGTATGATATATGTGTCTATATCTGACAGGTATGATATATGTGTCTATATCTGAGCAGGTATGATATATGTGTCTATATCTGACAGGTATGATATATGTGTCTATATCTGACAGCTATGATATATGTGTCTATATCTGACAGGTATGATATATATTTATCTATATGAGCAGGTATGAAATATGTTTCTCTATATGAGCAGGTATGATATGTGTGTCTATATCTGAGCAGGTATGATATATGTTTTTCTATCTGAGCAGGTATGATATGTGTGTCTATATCTGAGCAGGTATGATATATGTGTCTATATCTGACAGGTATGATATATGTGTCTATATCTGAGCAGGTATGATACATGTGTCTATATCTGAGCAGGTATGATATATGTGTCTATATCTGAGCAGGTATGATATATGTGTCTATATCTGACAGGTATGATATATGTGTCTATATCTGACAGGTATGATATATGTGTCTATGTCTGACAGGTATGATATATGTGTCTATATCTGAGCAGGTATGATATATGTGTCTGTATCTGAGCAGGTATGATATATGTGTCTATATCTGACAGGTATGATATATGTTTCTCTATCTGAGCAGGTATGATATATGTGTCTATATCTGACAGGTATGATATATGTGTCTATATCTGAGCAGGTATGATATATGTGTCTATATCTGAGCAGGTATGATATATGTGTCTATATCTGACAGGTATGAAATATGTGTCTATATCTGAGCAGGTATGATATATGTGTCTATATCTGACAGGTATGATATATATTTATCTATATCTGAGCAGGTATGATATATATTTATCTACATGAGCAGGTATGAAATATGTTTCTCTATATGAGCAGGTATGATATATGTTTTTCTATCTGAGCAGGTATGATATATGTGTCTATATCTGAGCAGGTATGATATATGTGTCTATATCTGAGCAGGTATGATATATGTGTCTATATCTGAGCAGGTATGATATATGTGTCTATATCTGACAGGTATGATATATGTGTCTATATCTGAGCAGGTATGATATATGTGTCTATATCTGACAGGTATGATATATGTGTCTATATCTGAGCAGGTATGATATATGTGTCTATATCTGACAGGTATGATATATATTTCTCTATCTGAGCAGGTATGAAATATGTGTCTATATCTGAGCAGGTATGATATATGTGTCTATATCTGACAGGTATGATATATGTGACTATATCTGAGCAGGTATGATATATGTTTTTCTATCTGAGCAGGTATGATATACGTGTCTATATCTGAGCAGGTATGATATATGTGTCTATATCTGAGCAGGTATGATATATGTGTCTATATCTGAGCAGGTATGATATATGTGTCTATATCTGAGCAGGTATAATATATGTGTCTATATCTGAGCAGGTATGATATATGTGTCTATATCTGACAGGTATGATATATGTGTCTATATCTGAGCAGGTATGATATATGTGTCTATATCTGACAGGTATGATATATGTGTCTATATCTGACAGGTATGATATATGTGTCTATATCTGACAGGTATGATATATGTGTCTATATCTGAGCAGGTATGATATATGTGTCTATATCTGACAGGTATGATATATGTGTCTATATCTGAGCAGGTATGATATATGTGTCTATATCTGACAGGTATGATATATGTGTCTATATCTGACAGGTATGATATATGTGTCTATATCTGAGCAGGTATGATATATGTGTCTGTATCTGAGCAGGTATGATATATGTGTCTATATCTGACAGGTATGATATATGTTTCTCTATCTGAGCAGGTATGATATATGTGTCTATATCTGAGCAGGTATGATATATGTGTCTATATCTGAGCAGGTATGATATATGTGTCTATATCTGAGCAGGTATGATATATGTGTCTATATCTGAGCAGGTATGATATATGTGTCTATATCTGACAGGTATGATATATATTTATCTATATCTGAGCAGGTATGATATATATTTATCTACATGAGCAGGTATGAAATATGTTTCTCTATATGAGCAGGTATGATATATGTTTTTCTATCTGAGCAGGTATGATATATGTGTCTATATCTGAGCAGGTATGATATATGTGTCTATATCTGAGCAGGTATGATATATGTGTCTATATCTGAGCAGGTATGATATATGTGTCTATATCTGACAGGTATGATATATGTGTCTATATCTGAGCAGGTATGATATATGTGTCTATATCTGACAGGTATGATATATGTGTCTATATCTGAGCAGGTATGATATATGTGTCTATATCTGACAGGTATGATATATATTTCTCTATCTGAGCAGGTATGAAATATGTGTCTATATCTGAGCAGGTATGATATATGTGTCTATATCTGACAGGTATGATATATGTGACTATATCTGAGCAGGTATGATATATGTTTTTCTATCTGAGCAGGTATGATATACGTGTCTATATCTGAGCAGGTATGATATATGTGTCTATATCTGAGCAGGTATGATATATGTGTCTATATCTGAGCAGGTATAATATATGTGTCTATATCTGAGCAGGTATGATATATGTGTCTATATCTGACAGGTATGATATATGTGTCTATATCTGAGCAGGTATGATATATGTGTCTATATCTGAGCAGGTATGATATATGTGTCTATATCTGAGCAGGTATGATATATGTGTCTATATCTGAGCAGGTATGATATATGTGTCTATATCTGACAGGTATGATATATGTGTCTATATCTGAGCAGGTATGATATATGTGTCTATATCTGACAGGTATGATATATGTGTCTATATCTGACAGGTATGATATATGTGTCTATATCTGACAGGTATGATATATGTGTCTATATCTGAGCAGGTATGATATATGTGTCTATATCTGACAGGTATGATATATGTGTCTATATCTGACAGGTATGATATATGTGTCTATATCTGAGCAGGTATGATATATGTGTCTATATCTGACAGGTATGATATATGTGTCTATATCTGAGCAGGTATGATATATGTGTCTATATCTGACAGGTATGATATATGTGTCTATATCTGACAGGTATGATATATGTGTCTATATCTGAGCAGGTATGATATATGTGTCTATATCTGACAGGTATGATATATATTTCTCTATCTGAGCAGGTATGAAATATGTGTCTATATCTGAGCAGGTATGATATATGTGTCTATATCTGACAGGTATGATATATGTGTCTATATCTGACAGGTATGATATATGTGTCTATATCTGAGCAGGTATGATATATGTGTCTATATCTGACAGGTATGATATATGTGTCTATATCTGACAGCTATGATATATGTGTCTATATCTGACAGGTATGATATATGTGTCTATATCTGAGCAGGTATGATATATGTGTCTATATCTGACAGGTATGATATATGTGTCTATATCTGAGCAGGTATGATATATGTGTCTATATCTGACAGGTATGATATATGTGTCTATATCTGACAGGTATGATATATGTGTCTATATCTGAGCAGGTATGATATATGTGTCTGTATCTGAGCAGGTATGATATATGTGTCTATATCTGACAGGTATGATATATGTTTCTCTATCTGAGCAGGTATGATATATGTGTCTATATCTGAGCAGGTATGATATATGTGTCTATATCTGAGCAGGTATGATATATGTGTCTATATCTGACAGGTATGATATATATTTATCTATATGAGCAGGTATGAAATATGTTTCTCTATATGAGCAGGTATGATATGTGTGTCTATATCTGAGCAGGTATGATATATGTTTTTCTATCTGAGCAGGTATGATATGTGTGTCTATATCTGAGCAGGTATGATATATGTGTCTATATCTGACAGGTATGATATATGTGTCTATATCTGAGCAGGTATGATACATGTGTCTATATCTGAGCAGGTATGATATATGTGTCTATATCTGAGCAGGTATGATATATGTGTCTATATCTGACAGGTATGATATATGTGTCTATATCTGACAGGTATGATATATGTGTCTATATCTGACAGGTATGATATATGTGTCTATATCTGAGCAGGTATGATATATGTGTCTGTATCTGAGCAGGTATGATATATGTGTCTATATCTGACAGGTATGATATATGTTTCTCTATCTGAGCAGGTATGATATATGTGTCTATATCTGAGCAGGTATGATATATGTGTCTATATCTGAGCAGGTATGATACATGTGTCTATATCTGACAGGTATGATATATGTGTCTATATCTGACAGGTATGATATATGTGTCTATATCTGAGCAGGTATGATATATGTGTCTATATCTGAGGTAGGTATGATATATGTGTCTATATCTGAGCAGGTATGATATATGTGTCTATATCTGAGCAGGTATGATATATGTGTCTATATCTGACAGGTATGATATATATTTCTCTATCTGAGCAGGTATGATATATGTGTCTATATCTGAGCAGGTATGATATATGTGTCTATATCTGAGCAGGTATGATATATGTGTCTATATCTGACAGGTATGATATATATTTCTCTATCTGAGCAGGTATGATATATGTGTCTATATCTGACAGGTATGATATATGTGTCTATATCTGAGCAGGTATGATATATGTGTCTATATCTGAGCAGGTATGATATATGTGTCTATATCTGACAGGTATGAAATATGTGTCTATATCTGAGCAGGTATGATATATGTGTCTATATCTGACAGGTATGATATATATTTATCTATATCTGAGCAGGTATGATATTTATTTATCTACATGAGCAGGTATGAAATATGTTTCTCTATATGAGCAGGTATGATATATGTTTTTCTATCTGAGCAGGTATGATATATGTGTCTATATCTGAGCAGGTATGATATATGTGTCTATATCTGAGCAGGTATGATATATGTTTTTCTATCTGAGCAGGTATGATATGTGTGTCTATATCTGAGCAGGTATGATATATGTGTCTATATCTGACAGGTATGATATATGTGTCTATATCTGAGCAGGTATGATAGATGTGTCTATATCTGAGCAGGTATGATATATGTGTCTATATCTGAGCAGGTATGATATATGTGTCTATATCTGACAGGTATGATATATGTGTCTATATCTGAGCAGGTATGATATATGTGTCTATATCTGACAGGTATGATATGTGTGTCTATATCTGAGCATGTATGATATATATTTATCTATATGAGCAGGTATGATATATGTTTTTCTATCTGAGCAGGTATGATATATGTGTCTATATCTGAGCAGGTATGATATATGTGTCTATATCTGAGCAGGTATGATATATGTGTCTATATCTGAGCAGGTATGATATATGTTTCTCTATCTGAGCAGGTATGATATATGTGTCTATATCTGACAGGTATGATATATGTGTCTATATCTGACAGGTATGATATATGTGTCTATATCTGAGCAGGTATGATATATGTATCTATATCTGAGCAGGTATGATATATGTGTCTATATCTGAGCAGATATGATGTATGTTTCTCTATCTGAGCAGGTATGATATAGGTTTCTCAATCTGAGCAGGTATGATATATGTTTTCTCTATTTCTATCTATAAATAGAATGCACCTGTAATCATGATCTCTGTCACTGTACCTCAATACAGAATACATCTGTAATCATGATCTCTGTCACTATGCCTCAATACAGAATGCACCTGTAATCATGATCTCTGTCACTGTACCTCAATACAGAATACATCTGTAATCATGATCTCTGTCACTGTACCTCAATACAGAATACACCTGTAATCATGATCTCTGTCACTATGCCTCAATACAGAATACACCTGTAATCATGATCTCTGTCACTGTACCTTCATACAGAATACACCTGTAATCACTATCTCTGTCACTATGCCTCAATACAGAATACACCTGTAATCATGATCTCTGTCACTATACCTCAATTCAGAATACACCTGTAATCATGATCTCTGTCACTATACCTTCATACAGAATACACCTGTAATCACTATCTCTGTCACTATACCTCAATACAGAATACACCTGTAATCACGATCTCTGTCACTATACCTCAATACAGAATACACCTGTAATCATGATCTCTGTCACTATACCTTCATACAGAATACACCTGTAATCATGATCTCTGTCACTATACCTCAATACAGAATACACCTGTAATCATGATCTCTGTCACTATACCTTCATACAGAATACACCTGTAATCATGATCTCTGTCACTATACCTCAATACAGAATACACCTGTAATCATGATCTCTGTCACTATACCTCAATACAGAATACACCTGTAATCATGATCTCTGTCACTATACCTCAATACAGAATACACCTGTAGTAATGGCTGATTTTTTTGTATACCTTTTTATGTTCTATATTAGGTTTATATATTTGTATTTTTAATATTAATATATTGTACTCTGTAAAAATGCAATTCTCGAATATACACGTATATACATACTTGAAAATGATAGAAATCGCAATGTATTCTTCCTCGTAAAATACTTTATAAATTAATTAACTAATTAAGAGAGGATCTTTTGATTCAGACTGAGACATATCTGCATGTGTTTGAAGGTGTCTCTGTGACACTTTGTAACCTCGGCAGGGTCAGTCATGAAGAGTTTCCCAGCTAACCTCATAGGTGGTGAAAGTAATTCCAAATAAAATAATTAATCTGTATCTCCATCTCCATTATTAAGGTCCTGTAACAAATCATTAGCAGATATGTCAATTTCATTCATGTCTTGGGGCCGTGAGTTTTATGACAGTTTTTTTTGTGATATATCATGCTGTTAAATCCTCACAGGCATCAACAAATTGGCAATAAACTGTCAAAATAATTCTGGAATATCCTAAAAGGATCTTTGACTTATGCAAATGAGCCTGGTGTTTCCATTTATCTTTTTAATAAAGGTGATGAGTAGCAACGTGATATAATCTTCCTCGCTAATCATTCAAACAGAAAAATAACAATATTAACACAATTCGGATGTTTTCAGTATTGATCACATTAAACCCTGATACTGACACAGCAGCATCCGCACCAGTCATATCCCATTCTTATAAATACAATGTATTTCCTTAATTGATGTATAATATTGATCTACATGGATTTAGTCCTGTACAAACTGTGTTGTCATTTCATATTTTAATTAAATGACATGCTGGATTTGTACATGTTTTTGCATTTTTACCAATCCATGGATGATATGACAACAATAATAAGTGACTTTTAAGACCTTTGTACCATCCAAAGTGAACTCAAACTTCCATCTTGACCTAATTACTAAACACATCTCCTCACCGCTTCTTGACCACCTCCATCTCTATGTGTGGGGGGCTGAGTGTGGTCGTCAAGGGATGGTGATCAAGATGAGCTGTCACCATACTCAGATTTTACTGAATAGACCCCTATATATCTGGTCGTACATGAAACATGCATCTTCCATCACTCCATCACTCCATCACTCACCATTTTGTGTTATGGAATTCTGGGATAATAAAGAAGATAAAATCAATACAATTCCATAACATTAAAAAATCAATGTGATCAATTCATATTTGTGAAAATAATGTCTTCATTGCAATCTGTAAAATTAATACATTTACATTTCTCTATTAATCAATAACATCCTCCATGTGAACTTTATATGAGACACTGCATTCGCTTTTGTTGTTGTGCATGTTTTATAAACCTTTAATGTGATGAGAATGCTTTAAACCAACCTGTTTTTATAAAAAAAAAAAAAAAAAAAGATTAAAAACATTTTTCCCTTCACCTCTGGAAGGTTCCTCTAATTATTAAAAATAAAGCTTTCGTTTTAATGGATTTAGGAAGAATATTCTAATATTTGATTTGTTTCATCTGATGCACTTCTGGAAAACTACAGCTAAAAGCGAATACATTTCTTAGAGCATATAAAACAAAATAGTGGCATTGAAGGGTTATAATAAAACAGCTCTCCTCGTTTCATGTGAATTCCCTTTTTAACGAACATCTCCTGGAGCTTCCTGAATGTAAAACTAGTTTCTATCAGCAGATAAAGCTGTCTGTTCCGATGATTGACATACGCCAGATTATATTGGGATTGTAGAAATGAGTCCACAGAGGAAGCATCTTCAGGATTTTCTCAGACAGAGATTTGGCCTCTAACAGCAGAGGAGGGCTTCTTAACCTCTCTCATTGGTATTCTAATAGGCCAGGGTTGTCCTGCTTGTTACACTCACTGGAAGATTCTTGCTGGTAGCCCCCTCGACGCATTACTTAGCCAAAGGATTCAAATGAGATGCAAGAGACAAGCCAGATCACACAAAGGGATTGGAAAGTGCACAATTAATAATCATGGCATTAATTCATATTTAATGCATGAAATGTCATTCTATTTCTCATTCAAATTAGACACAAAATTGCAGAAAATATTCCAGCTGTGATTTGGGGAAAACAAAAATATTATAAATAAATAACTATATTCCAGAAACACATTGTTTTTTTAACGAATAAATAATTATGGGGTGAATTGTATCACTTGCAAAAAAGAGGGCTTTGCAAAGCATTGTTTTTCTGTTACAAAATATTCCATCACAGTGATAAATGTAACATACTATAATGAATAGAGCAGGATATGGGGATAAAGAGATCTAATGATTAATTCTGGTGATTTCTTAATTATTTAATTTCCCAAAGCTCTGCCAGACGTACACGGACCCAATTGTTTGATTTTCTCTTCTTCTCCAATGACACACTGTCTGATCTGCCCTGGTGGTATATCAGTCTCTGATCTGCCCTGGGGGTATTTCACTGTCTGATCTGCCATGGGGGTATATCTCTCTCTGATCGGCCCTGGCAGTTTATCCCTGTCTGATCTGCCCTGGGGGTTTATACCTGTCTGATCTGCTCAGGCGGTATATCATGGTCTGATCTGCCCTGGGGGAAATCCCTGTCTGATCTGCCCTGGGGGTATGTCGCTGTCTGATCTGCCCTGGCGGTATATCATTGTCTGATCTGCCCTGTGATACATCACTGTCTGAGCTGCCCTGGGGGTATATCCTTTTCTGATCTGCCCTGGGGGTATATTACTGTCTGATCTGCCCTGGCGGAATATCCCTGTCTGATCTGCCCTGGTGGTATATCAGTGTCTGATCTGCCCTGGTGGTATATCCCTTTCTGATCTGCCCTGGTGGTATATCAGTGTCTGATCTGCCCTGGCAGTATATCCCTGTCTGATCTGCCCTGGTGGTATATACGTGTCTGATCTGTCCAGGCTGTATATCACTTTCTGATATGCTCTGGGGGTATATCCCTGTCTGATCTGCTCTGGGGGTATATCCCTGTCTGATCTGCTCTGGGGGTATATCCCTGTCTGATCTGCTCTGGCGGTATATCATGGTCTGATCTGCCCTGGGGGTATATCCCTGTCTGATCTGCCCTGGGGGTATGTCACTGTCTGATCTGCCCTGGCGGTATATCATTGTCTGATCTGCCCTGGTGGTATATCACTGTCTGAGCTGCCCTGGGGGTATATCCTTGTCTGATCTGCCCTGGGGGTATATCACTGTCTGATCTGCCCTGGCAGAATATCCCTGTCTGATCTGCCCTGGTGGTATATCAGTGTCTGATCTGCCCTGGTGGTATATCCCTGTCTGATCTGCCCTGGTGGTATATCCATGTCTGATCTGCCCTTGTGATATATCCCTGTCTGACCTGCCCTGGCGGTATATCATTATCTGATCTGCCCTGGCGGTATATCCCTGTCTGATCTGCCCTGGTGGTATATCCCTGTCTGATCTGCCCTGGTGGTATATCCCTGTCTGATCTGCCCTGGCAGTATATCCCTGTCTGATCTGCCCTGGTGGTATATCAGTGTCTAATCTGCCCTTGTGGTATGTCAGTGTCTGATCTGCCCTGATGATATCAGTATCTGATCTGCCCTGGTGGTATATCCCTGTCTGATCTGCTCTGGGGGTATATCCCTGTCTGATCTGCCCTGGTGGTATATCCCTGTCTGATCTGCTCTGGGGGTATATCCCTGTCTGATCTGCTCTGGGGGTATATCCCTGTCTGATCTGCTCTGGGGGTATATCCCTGTCTGATCTGCTCTGGTGGTATATCACTGTCTGATCTGCCCTGTCGCTATACACCTGGCAATATAGCTAACCATAAAGTTCCCAGCCATAGGTTATGGGGCATCCTCCATGTTCCCAACAGTGATCTGGCATTCAAACTTATGAACAGTCAGGGAGTGGGTTAAAACCCAACACAATTTCTCATCCATGTAATACTGATCTTCTCCACATGAGAATTGATGGAGGCAGATACTCAAAAGTCTGCAGTAGATGATTTTGGTATGGTACCTGGTGGTCTTTGTGTACAGCAGCCATTACATCAAGTTTGTCTGCCACGGAGAACATCTTCAGTAGCACATATTGAGGTACGTCTGTGGGAGCCCTTATTGCTTTTAAGATCCTGAAGGCATTTGTGATGTATTGGGCCCGACTGTCTCTGGGACCCTGCAAATGCATACATTGGTTTGCCTTGATCTGGTATCTACCACTGCCAGTTGTAATTCCAGGCAACAGATATGGTGCGCCATTGAAGACACTTGGGTGTCTGTATGCCCTTGTCTGACCTTTGCCACAGCCATTTACATTGAGGAGACCTGAGCTGTTATTGCTGTTACTGCCTGTTTAACAAGACATTGGCATTTAGTAAATCCTGAAGATCCAACAACAGACTACAGAGGCCCCCCTTTGTGGTTGGGGCATCATCATTACAGGTAGGTGTGAGAGATGTAGGGGTTCCCTCAGCATCATTTCTCAGTCTGGTGGGGGTGGCCACCAGTAGAGGTGCAGTGGGCCTGCAAGGCCTGATCAGCAGTTGGCCTATGGCTGGGTCCTTTGGAAGCTGTTTTTTTATCCTTCTGTTTTAGTTTTTGCCCCATAGTGGTCTTGGTACTACAATCGTCGTGCGGACGATTGTAGCGAGGATGCCGTAGAAATAACTGGCAGATAATACTAAACTTTCAGAGTTTTAATTCTAGTACACGGATCCACTTCTCTTCCTGTGTTAATCCAGCCTACTTCATGAACTCGAATTTACTGCAGTCATATTGTCAGTGTATCAGTCATGCAGTAAATGTATCAGCCACGCAGTCATTGTACTGGTCATGCTGTCATTGTATCAGTCACGCAGTCAGTGTATCAGCCATGCAGTAACTGTATCAGTCACGCAGTCACTGCTTCGGTCACGCAGTCACTGTATCAGTAAAGCAAACAGTATATCAGTCATGCAGTCAGTGTATCATTAAAACAAACATTATATCTGTATGTCATGCACTCTGTATTATATTATGTCATGCACTCACTATATCATTCATGGAGTCACTATATCAGTCACTGAGTCACTATATCGGTCATGCAGTCAGTGTATCAGTAAAACAATCAGTATATCAGTCACTGTATCAGTCATGCAGTAAGTGTATGAGTAAAGAAATCAGTATATCAGTCATGCAGTCACTGTATTAATCACACAGTCACTATATCAGTCATGCAATCATGGTATCAGTCATACAGTCAGTGTATCAGTAACAAAGTCACTGTATCATTCCCGCAATCAGTGTTTTAGTCATGCAGTCACTGTATCAGTCATGCAGACAGTGTATCAGTCATGCAGACAGTGTATCAATCACGCAGTCACTGTATCAGTCACACAGTCACTATATCAGTCATGCAATCATGGTATCAGTCATACAGTCAGTGTATCAGTAACAAAGTCACTGTATCATTCCCGCAATCAGTGTTTTAGTCATGCAGTCACTGTATCAGTCATGCAGACAGTGTATCAGTAACAAAGTCACTGTATCATTCATGCAATCAGTGTTTTAGTCATGCAGTCACTGTATCAGTCATGCAGACAGTGTATCAATCACGCAGTCACTGTATCAGTCACACAGTCACTATGTCAGTCATACAGTCACTGTATCAGTCACACAGTCACTATATCAGTCATGCAATCACGGTATTAGTCATACAGTCAGTGTATCAGTAACGCAGTCACTGTATCATTCACGCAATTAGTGTTTTAGTCATGCAGTCACTGTATCAGTCATGCAGTCACTGTATCAGTCATGCAGTCACTGTATCAGTCATGCAGACAGTGTATCAGTCATGCAGACAGTGTATCAGTCATGCAGACAGTGTATCAGTCATGCAGACAGTGTATCAGTTATGCAGTCACTGTATCAGTCACACAGTCAGGAAACAAGAAACAGAAGAAACAGAAGAGTAGTCAGCTGAGCTGGTTCAGGAACACAGAATACACAGAATACACAGAATACACAGAATACACAGGAATCACAGGAATCACAGGAACAGCACTTAGGAGCCAAAAACAATGCAAGAGCAAATGAGCTACTGAGACTAGCTGCTTAAATACCTGCTCTGAGCAGCAAAGGGACTGGCTAATAGGAGCCAGGTGAGTAACCATGGTTACAGCTTATTAATACTAGCTGATTAACTCACTGAAGGAAAGGGTTTCAATTTGAATCAGCAGAGAAACCCTGACAGTAACTCCCTCTAAATGATCCCCACAACCCCAGAGGATGGGTCCGGGCTTCAGGGGACAGCAGGCATGAAGGCAACAAAGGTGGGGCATGTACATCAGAGGCTGGGACCTATGAGAATTCGTCTGGTCCGTAGCACTTCCAGTGGACTAAGCATTTAATGTGCCCCCTGAACACACGTGAATCAATGATGCTGTGAATCTCATATTCCTCATGGTTATCAACCTGAACAAAGCGTGGACGTGGCACCAAGGGGGTATAGAGGTTACACACCAAGGGTTTTAAAAGTGAAACATGGAATACATTAGAGATGCACATGGTAGGAGGAAGGTCATGAGCAATGGGACATGGTTAACCCTTTGAAGTATACAGAATTGCCCAATGTAGCGAGGTGCCAGTCTTAACGTGGGAGCACGGCACCATACGGTTTGGGAAGACAGCCAGACCCTCTCTCCATCTTGATGGGTAGGTGCGGGTAGGGGCCTGCGGTCAGTCTGGATCTTATAGTTCTGCACCCAAGTGGAACAGAGTTCCCGTAGATGTTCCTCCAATGCCGGAATCTCCTGTGGCATGAATGTATCAGGCAACATGGACGGTTGAAACCCATTGTTCGCCAAGAACAGGGATAACGAGGAAGAGTCCTTAAAAGCACTATCATGGGTGAACTCTTCCCAGGGTAGCAGTTCTGACCAGCCGTTCAGGTGGTCCGAAATTTATCAACACAGGAACTGTTCCAAGGCTTTGTTAGCTCGTTCCACAGCACCATTGGATTGCGGATGGTAAGCTGAGGAGAAGGAAAGCTGAATTCCCATCTGTGCACAGAAAGCTCTCCAAAATCTGGACACAAACGGCTACCTCAATCCGAGATTATCACTTTGGTTGAACCATGTAAGCGAAAGATTTCCCAAGCAAAGATCAAGGAAAGCTCTTGAGATGTAGGCACTTTTTTCAAAGGAATGTAATGCAACATTTTAGAGAATCGATCAACAACCATGAAAATTACCGTATTGCCAGGGGAGAGTGGAAGATCCACAATAAAGTGCATTAGAGGTGTGTACAGGGTCGTTCATCATTAGGTATAGTTTGCAAGAGTCCCACTGGAAGGTGTCATGGTGTCTTATTTTGAGCACACACCAAACAGGCAGCCATATAGGCAGTGATATCAGAACATAGACCAGGCCACCAAAATTGTCAAGAGATGGCCTATATTAACAGATTTTTACCTAGATGCCTGGCCCCTTTGGAATTGTGATAATTGCCCAGCAATTTAGTGCGGAGGTGAGCTGAAAGTATTTTTGGCTCAGAAATGTATGTAAGATTCTTGTGGTCCGTGAGAATGAGAATTGGCACTGCAGTACCCTCAAGGAGATGCCTCCATATCTTTGAGAGATATAATTATTGCTAGAATTTCTCTATCACCAATCTGGTAATTATATTCCACCTGGCACAATTTCTAGCATGGATGCATGGAGCTCTCGTGGTTAGGATGGTGAGACAGGAGGACATCTATTCCTGTCTCAGATGTATCAACTTCGAGGATGCATGGTAAGGCAGGGTTAGGGTGTGCCAGTATAGGAGCTGCAGCAAAGGCAGCTTTAAGAGATGCACATGCTGCAATGGCCTCCTGAGACTGTGCTGTGAATTGCCATCTATCCTTGTCATGTCTGTGAGAAGTTTTACCAAGGAATATACATTACAAATAAAATTCTGATAATAATTTGTGAAGCTATGAAAACGCTGGATGGAGTGAAGACCAGAATGGAGAGGCCATTGTACTACGACAGAAAGTGTTTCTGGATTCATAGAGAATTCATTGTCAGAGATAATTTAGCCCAAAAACATAACCTGTTTGTGGTGAAATTCAAATGTCTCCAATTCTCTCTGCAATACACAAGACACATATATGTGTGGTGGTTCTTGAGAGATGTGGAATGGATAAGAATATCATCGAGATAAACCACCACAAATTGCTACAGCATTTCTCGCAGGACATCATTTATAAACTCCTGGAAAACCGTGGGAGCATTACAAACACTGATGGGCATTATGGGGTATTCGTAATGTCTGCTCCTAGTGTTGAATGCGGTTTTCCATTTGTGTCCCTCTTTTATCCTGACGAGATTATATGCCCTGCTCAGATCCAGTTTAGTGAAGACCGTAGCTTCCTACTGTGATCAATGGAATGGGATATGCATTCTTTATAGTGAGACGATTGAGACACCTATAATCGATACAGGGTCTCAGCTCACCAGCCTTCTTCTTCACCGGCAGGAGAGAAGGATTTGCAGATGAATCCCTGTGCCAGAGCATCAGCAACATACTCCTCTATGGCTTTATTATCCGCGACAGACAGGGGGTAAACCCGGCCACGAGGTGGTATGGCACCAGGTTGGAGGTCGATAGCGCAGTCCCTTGTCATACACATCTTATTAGAACTCTTGGTACTCAGTGGGCAACAAAGAGACCGAAGATGTGCACAAAACTTTGGTTTCTGGAGACAAGTGTAAATACATTGTGGGGACCAAGACAATAACTCTGAATTGTGGCAATCGAATGTGGGGTTTTGCTTCTGTAACCATGGTTACCATAAAATGACAGGGTAATAAGGTGAGGAAATCATCTGGAATTGGATCTTTTCATGGTGTAGAGCCCCTACAGCCAAAGATATGGGAACAGTGGTTAGGCTGTAAGGGTCTGCCATCAATTGCTTCAATAGTTAAGGGAGGGGCGCAAGGCTGTAAAGGTATACTGTGCTCAGCTGCAAAGGCACTGTCTATAAACAAGCCTGCAGCCCCAGAATCGAGTAATGCCTGCATATTAACTGAGGACTCCTGCCAGGAGAGGACAAGTGGAACCAACGATTTGTCTTTGTAAGTCTTTGGGGAATAGGAAATGTCACCCAAGGTCTATCCCCACTAGGACCTGAGGTATGGGCTTTTCCTGGACGAAACGGGCCAAGACTAACTTGTGACCCTGTCTGCTGTAGTACAGGCACAGGCCATCCCTCCGCCTAATGGACCTCTACTCAATGGAGAAGCATGTGAAGCCTAAGTCCATCGGCTCCACACCACCAGAAGTTTCGAAACCAGGAGGCATGGGAGGTGAGGGAGGCATTGGTGGGCAAGAAAAGATAGGTTCCAAATGAACAGGAGGCCTCTGCAGGAGATCCTTGAATGAGCGTCTCTCTCTGAGCTCTGAGACAAAGTTCCTCCTGATACTTAGGTATATCTCTGTCTGCAATCCCATCCCTAATAGGATCGGAGAGCCCATGTCAAAAGGCAGCCATGAAAGCCTCATTGTTCCAGCCAACCTCTGCTGCCATTCTTGTGCCCTGTTTGATCGACATATATTGATATATCCTTTTATAGGACGCAACAAACTCAGGGTAATTGTAAACAACGTGTCTCTCTCTCCCAGGGAGGATTTGCACAAGCTAGGGATTTATCAGACATCAAAGAAATCACAAACCCAACTTTGCTTCTGTCTGTGGAAAATGCCCGGGGAACCATTTCCAGATATATCCCAACCTGGTTTAAAAATCCTCTGCACTGAGCTGGGTTCCCCCCAAAATGTTGGTGAAGCGGGAGGACCCAGTCATGCCTCTAGCCTCAACAGGTTTAGAGACTATAACCGATGTTGGGAGAGGAAGAGGGGTAGAGGCGGCCGCAGCCACAGACTGACCGGACACTGGATCAAGATGTACATCATGAATCAGAGGGGTCTGCAATGCATGTGCAAAGTGGTCCAAACTATGGTCCTGCTGGCCCCTCCTCCTTATCATTAACAGGGCTGGCAGTGCTACCCCAAGGGCCTCAGATACCATTAAAACATTAGTAAAAAAAATTATACTAACTCTATAGACCCCCTAACGTACCTCGGGAGGGGGGGCAATTCTACTTAAATAACATGATGGTGATTATTCAAAATCACTGCTCACACCCCTGGCACAAAAAAACTGTGCTTTTTATAAAATGATATATTAGCTGAATGTCTTTAATTAATTGGTAAGATTGTCTGAGAGCGAATTTTCGGAAGGGGGTTTGGTTGTCAAAGTCCAACTCACCTCCCAATTCAAACCCACTTCAGTTTTTAGTGAATAGCAATTTTTGGGAGAATGAGATGGATTTTGCAATATTCTTGGATTTTAGTGAATAGCCCACACACTAATCCACAAGAAATAAGACCCTCTCTGTGTCTAGTAAACTAGCCTGATACACAGAATCTATTTTCTTTCTCCCATAGTATTTTAGTTCTTATATGTTGTAACAAATTCATGTCCCTGCACCATATAATCAGTTATTAGAACATAACAAGCAATACTTGATATATTTTCCAACCAATGATGCAATGTCTGAGTTAATGTGTAGAGCATCTTCTCAATTTAAAGAAACCATCAAGCTCTATCTTTACTTAAAGGGAAAAAAAATCACCCAAAAAGGAATTCTACAGATTTCTGGAATTAATTCACTCACTGCCTACTACTTGATTCCTGGAAACTGGATCACACGCCATTAACTGCTTAATCTGGAGCATTATCCAGGTGTTTATATAGATGCAGATATTTACACACTGTAATTGGCTAATTATTTTATATTAAGGTCAAGGAATGTTACCAGGTGAATAACAAAAAGTGTGTTTATTTCCCAAAGTGGGACGTAGAAGCCGTAACAATAAGCCGAGAGTGTTTGGCAATTATTTGGTGCGTAAGGGGCTTGATTGCCTGAATGTTCTCATCCCATGTGAACTTGCTGTACCTCTGGTTAAATACAGACAAACTGCTGGTCCCCCAGTGACTGGAGAAGCAAACCGCAGGTGACACTCTCTGTTTTTTCCCTATTAAAATGTTACAGGTCAAAAATCCAAAAGCTACTTAATAAAAAGTGTTCTTATTCATCACAAGTGACAAGCCAGAAGAGGTTAATCTTTGTAATAATGGTGCAGTAATTAGAACCATTGTAGTTGATAAAGTGTGACTGTTAATCAATGCTTGGCTAATGAATCAATATTTTAATCATTAGACCTTTTAATGAGCGTTTCCGATAATTCCCGTGAATATATAGCCTCAAACACTTTGTGCTATCGTTATTAAATATGTAAGCAAATATTTACATTCAAACAAATTCCTACAATACACACTCTACATGTCCTTTATCAGACCCAGCATTTATATAGCATGAGGAATTTAATTTTTTTTTTTTTTTTAAAGGTTAAATATTTAAGAATAAAAAACTATTTCAACACCACCTTGAAAACCTAAATATTAACAATGTCCTTTTGCAATTCAATGGAAATGTAATGTTATTTGATATGAGATGTTTGGAATCTGTGTTTTTGTAACAGTTCATTATATTCGCATGCAGTGAGCGCAGTGTTTGTTAATAGGGATTATTCGCGTGTGGAAGCATTTAGCACCAATCTATTTTAGTGAATAAATCATTTCTATTACTGACCCCTGATTCACCGTAAAAAAATAATTTTGTTTCTGACGCAGGACAATGGGGGACAATGAGGGACTCAGATCCAAAAGATGTTAGGGGTAAGCATAATGTTGTATCATTTTTGATTCTTAGATTGTAAGCTCTGTGAGCAAGGTTCTCATGTTTTGGTGTACATGGTCCTGCAGACAGAGGTTTTGTTGATCAGGGGATCTGATTTATAGGACTGCTGCAGATGTGAGCAGGTTGGATAATCTCACTCAGTGCATGTCTTGCACCATGTATGCTGTCTTGCAGTAAGTTCCCCGGGGTCCATACCGCTGCTGCAGATGTGAGCAGGTTGGATAATCTCACTCAGTGCAGGTCTTGCACCATGTATGCTGTCTTGCAGTAAGTTCCCTGGGGTCCATACCGCTGCTGCAGATGTGAGCAGGTTGGATAATCTCACTCAGTGCATGTCTTGCAGCATGTATGCTGTCTTGCAGTAAGTTCCCCGGGGTCCATACCGCTGCTGCAGATGTGAGCAGGTTGGATAATCTCACTCAGTGCAGGTCTTGAAGCATGGATGCTGTCTTGCAGTAAGTTCCCTGGGGTCCATACCGCTGCTGCAGATGTGAGCAGGTTGGATAATCTCACTCAGTGCATGTCTTGCAGCATGTATGCTGTTTTACAGTAAGTTCCCCAGGGTCCATACCGCTGCTGCAGATGTGAGCAGGTTGGATAATCTCACTCAGTGCATGTCTTGCAGCATGCATGCTGTCTTACAGTAAGTTCCCCGGGGTCCATACCGCTGCTGCAGATGTGAGCATGTTGGATAATCTCATTCAGTGCAGGTCTTGCAGCATGTATGCTGTCTTGCAGTAAGTTACCCGGGGTCCATACCTCTGCTGCAGATGTGAGCAGGTTGGATAATCTCACTCAGTGCATGTCTTGCAGCATGCATGCTGTCTTACAGTAAGTTCCCTGGGTCCATACCGCTGCTGCAGATGTGAGCAGGTTGGATAATCTCACTCAGTGCATGTCTTGCAGTATGTATGCTGTCTTGCACTAAGTTCCCCGGGGTCCATACCGCTGCTGCAGATGGGAGCATGTTGGATAATCTCACTCAGTGCATGTCTTGCAGCATGTATGCTGTCTTGCAGTAAATTCCCCGGGGTCCATACCGCTGCTGCAGATGGGAGCATGTTGGATAATCTCACTCAATGCATGTCTTGCAGTATAAAGAAAAACGTGACCAGTGCGCTTCAATCAACACTACACACACTTATATTTACCCTTAGAACAAGTATGCATCTTGCAGTGTTGTACAAAGGGAATATGAAAAATAAAAGAATAAAACACACAATAGTGTAATATATCAAAGAAAAAGTGAAATAAAGTGAATGAATTGTGCCAAGTGGCCACTCACATTCGTCTGAGCAACTACTTGCTCAGGGATATCAGCATAAGGGAGCCAAGGGAAAAGGTTAATGATGTTCCGTTACTTCATCCATGAAGACTCCACAAAACACATGAGGAAGAAGGAAGGCAAGGATATTAATGAACACTGTTTAATATGTAATACAAATAAAACATAGAATTCTTACAGTTAAAATCTGAAGAGTCCTCAATTTCATTAAAAGCAGTAAAAATGGTAAAAATCCATGAAAAAGGATTTGTGTTTTGCATGTCTTGCAGTATGTATGCTGTCTTGCAGTAAGTTCCCTGGGGTCCATACCGCTGCTGCAGATGTGAGCAGGTTGGATAATCTCACTCAGTACATGTCTTGCAGCATGTATGCTGTCTTGCAGTAAGTTCCCTGGGGTCCATATCACTGCTGCAGATGTCAGCAGGTTGGATAATCTCACTCAGTGCATGTCTTGCACCATGTATGCTGTCTTACAGTAAATTCCCCTGGGTCCATACCACTGCTGCAGATGTGAGCAGGTTGGATAATCTCACTCAGTGCATGTCTTGCAGCATGTATGCTGTCTTGCAGTAAATTCCCCCGGGGTCCATACCGCTGCTGCAGATGTGAGCAGGTTGGATAATCTCACTCAGTGCATCTCTTGCAGTATGTATGCTGTCTTGCAGTAAGTTCCCTGGGGTCCATACCGCTGCTGCAGATGTGAGCATGTTGGATAATCTCACACAGTGCATGTCTTGCAGTATGTATGCTGTCTTGCAGTAAGTTCCCTGGGGTCCATACCGCTGCTGCAGATGTGAGCAGGTTGGATAATCTCACTCAGTGCATGTCTTGCAGCATGTATGCTGTCTTGGAGCAAGTTCCCCCGGGGTCCATACCGCTGCTGCAGATGTGAGCATGTTGGATAATCTCACTCAGTGCATGTCTTGCAGTATGTATGCTGTCTTGGAGCATGTTCCCCGGGGTCCATACCGCTGCTGCAGGTGTGAGCATGTTGGATAATCTCACTCAGTGCATGTCTTGCAGCATGCATGCTGTCTTGGAGCAAGTTCCCCAGGGTCCATACCGCTGCTGCAGATGTGAGCATGTTGGATAATCTCACTCAGTGCATGTCTTGCAGTATGTATGCTGTCTTGGAGCATGTTCCCCGGGGTCCATACCGCTGCTGCAGGTGTGAGCAGGTTGGATAATCTCACTCAGTGCATGTCTTGCAGCATGCATGCTGTCTTGCAGTAAGTTCCTCAGGGTCCATACCGCTGCTGCAGATGTGAGCAGGTTGGATAATCTCACTCAGTGCATGTCTTGCAGTATGTATGCTGTCTTGCAGTAAGTTCCCTGGGGTCCATACCGCTGCTGCAGATGTGAGCAGGTTGGATAATCTTACTCAGTGCATGTCTTGCAGCATGTATGCTGTCTTGCAGTAATTTCCCTGGGGTCCATACCGCTGCTGCAGATGTGAGCAGGTTGGATAATCTCACTCAGTGCATGTCTTGCAGCATGTATACTGTCTTGCAGTAAGTTCCCCAGGGTCCATACCGCTGCTGCAGATGTGAGCAGGTTGGATAATCTCACTCAGTGCATCTCTTGCAGCATGCATGCTGTCTTGCAGTAAGTTCCCTGGGGTCCATACCGCTGCTGCAGATGTGAGCAGGTTGGATAATCTCACTCAGTGCATGTCTTGCAGCATGCATGCTGTCTTGCAGTAAGTTCTCCAGGGTCCATACCGCTGCTGCAGATGTGAGCATGTTGGATAATCTCACTCAGTGCATGTCTTGCAGTATGTATGCTGTCTTGGAGCATGTTCCCTGGGGTCCATACCGCTGCTGCAGGTGTGAGCAGGTTGGATAATCACACTCAGTGCATGTCTTGCACCATGTATGCTGTCTTACAGCAAGTTCCCCGGGGTCCATACCGCTGCTGCAGATGTGAGCATGTTGGATAATCTCACTCAGTGCATGTCTTGCAGCATGCATGCTGTCTTACAGCAAGTTCCCCAGGGTCCATACCGCTGCTGCAGATGGGAGCAGGTTGGATAATCTCACTCAGTGCATGTCTTGCAGCATGTATGCTGTCTTACAGTAAGTTCCCCGGGGTCCATACCGCTGCTGCAGATGTGAGCAGGTTGGATAATCTCACTCAGTGCGTGTTTTGCAGCATGTATGCTGTTTTACAGTAAATTCCCCGGGGTCCATACCGCTGCTGCAGATGTGAGCAGGTTGGATAATCTCACTCAGTGCATGTCTTGCAGCATGTATGCTGTTTTACTATAAGTTCCCCGGGGTCCATACCGCTGCTGCAGATGTGAGCATGTTGGATAATCTCACTAAGTGCATGTCTTGCAGCATGTATGCGGTCTTGCAGTAAGTTCCCCGGGGTCCATACCGCTGCTGCAGATGTGAGCAGGTTGGATAATCTCACTCAGTGCATGTCTTGCAGCATGTATGCTGTCTTACAGTAAGTTCCCCGGGGTCCATACCGCTGCTGCAGATGTGAGCAGGTTGGATAATCTCCCTCAGTGCATGTCTTGCAGCATGCATGCTGTCTTGCAGTAAATTCCCCGGGGTCCATACCGCTGCTGCAGATGTGAGCATGTTGGATAATCTCACTCAGTGCATGTCTTGCAGCATGCATGCTGTCTTGCAGTAAGTTCCCCGGGGTCCATACCACTGCTGCAGATGTGAGCAGGTTGGATAATCTCACTCAGTGCAGGTCTTGCACCATGTATGCTGTCTTGCAGTAAGTTCCCCGGGGTCCATACCCCTGCTGCAGATGTGAGCAGGTTGGATAATCTCACTCAGTGCATGTCTTGCAGCATGCATGCTGTCTTGCAGTAAGTTCCCCAGGGTCCATACCGCTGCTGCAGATGTGAGCAAGTTGGATAATCTCACTCAGTGCATGTCTTGCAGCATGTATGCTGTCTTGGAGCAAGTTCCCCGGGGGCCATACCGCTGCTGCAGATGTGAGCAGGTTGGATAATCTCACTTCAGTGCATGTCTTGCAGCATGTATGCTGTCTTGCAGTAAGTTCCCTGGGGTCCATACCGCTGCTGCAGATGTGAGCATGTTGGATAATCTCACTCAGTGCATGTCTTGCAGCATGCATGTTGTCTTGCAGTAAGTTCTCCAGGGTCCATACCGCTGCTGCAGATGTGAGCAGGTTGGATAATCTCACTCAGTGCATGTCTTGCAGCATGCATGCTGTCTTGGAGCAAGTTCCCTGGGGTTCATACCGCTGCTGCAGATGTGAGCAGGTTAGATAATCTCACTCAGTGCATGTCTTGCACCATGTATGCTGTCTTGCAGTAAGTTCCCCAGGGTCCATACCGCTGCTGCAGATGTGAGCAGGTTGGATAATCTCACTCAGTGCATGTCTTGCAGCATGCATGCTGTCTTACAGTAAGTTCCCCGGGGTCCATACCGCTGCTGCAGATGTGAGCAGGTTGGATATCTCACTCAGTGCATGTCTTGCAGCATGCATGCTGTCTTGCAGTAAGTTCCCCGGGGACCATACTGCTGCTGCAGATGTGAGCAGGTTGGATAATCTCACTAAGTGCATGTCTTGCAGCATGTATGCGGTCTTGCAGTAAGTTCCCCGGGGTCCATACCGCTGCTGCAGATGTGAGCAGGTTGGATAATCTCACTCAGTGCATGTCTTGCAGCATGCATGCTGTCTTGCAGTAAGTTCCCCGGGGTCCATACCCCTGCTGCAGATGTGAGCAGGTTGGATAATCTCACTCAGTGCATGTCTTGCAGCATGCATGCTGTCTTGCAGTAAATTCCCCGGGGTCCATACCGCTGCTGCAGATGTGAGCATGTTGGATAATCTCACTCAGTGCATGTCTTGCAGCATGCATGCTGTCTTGCAGTAAGTTCCCCGGGGTCCATACCACTGCTGCAGATGTGAGCAGGTTGGATAATCTCACTCAGTGCAGGTCTTGCACCATGTATGCTGTCTTGCAGTAAGTTCCCCGGGGTCCATACCCCTGCTGCAGATGTGAGCAGGTTGGATAATCTCACTCAGTGCATGTCTTGCAGCATGTATGCTGTCTTGGAGCAAGTTCCCCCGGGGTCCATACCGCTGCTGCAGATGTGAGCAGGTTGGATAATCTCACTTCAGTGCATGTCTTGCAGCATGTATGCTGTCTTGCAGTAAGTTCCCTGGGGTCCATACCGCTGCTGCAGATGTGAGCATGTTGGATAATCTCACTCAGTGCATGTCTTGCAGCATGCATGTTGTCTTGCAGTAAGTTCTCCAGGGTCCATACCGCTGCTGCAGATGTGAGCAGGTTGGATAATCTCACTCAGTGCATGTCTTGCAGCATGCATGCTGTCTTGGAGCAAGTTCCCTGGGGTTCATACCGCTGCTGCAGATGTGAGCAGGTTAGATAATCTCACTCAGTGCATGTCTTGCACCATGTATGCTGTCTTGCAGTAAGTTCCCCAGGGTCCATACCGCTGCTGCAGATGTGAGCAGGTTGGATAATCTCACTCAGTGCATGTCTTGCAGCATGCATGCTGTCTTACAGTAAGTTCCCCGGGGTCCATACCGCTGCTGCAGATGTGAGCAGTTTGGATATCTCACTCAGTGCATGTCTTGCAGCATGCATGCTGTCTTGCAGTAAGTTCCCCGGGGACCATACTGCTGCTGCAGATGTGAGCAGGTTGGATAATCTCACTAAGTGCATGTCTTGCAGCATGTATGCGGTCTTGCAGTAAGTTCCCCGGGGTCCATACCGCTGCTGCAGATGTGAGCAGGTTGGATAATCTCCCTCAGTGCATGTCTTGCAGCATGCATGCTGTCTTGCAGTAAATTCCCCGGGGTCCATACCGCTGCTGCAGATGTGAGCATGTTGGATAATCTCACTCAGTGCATGTCTTGCAGCATGCATGCTGTCTTGCAGTAAGTTTCCCGGGGTCCATACCACTGCTGCAGATGTGAGCAGGTTGGATAATCTCACTCAGTGCAGGTCTTGCACCATGTATGCTGTCTTGCAGTAAGTTCCCCGGGGTCCATACCCCTGCTGCAGATGTGAGCAGGTTGGATAATCTCACTCAGTGCATGTCTTGCAGCATGCATGCTGTCTTGCAGTAAGTTCCCCAGGGTCCATACCGCTGCTGCAGATGTGAGCAAGTTGGATAATCTCACTCAGTGCATGTCTTGCAGCATGTATGCTGTCTTGGAGCAAGTTCCCCGGGGTCCATACCGCTGCTGCAGATGTGAGCAGGTTGGATAATCTCACTTCAGTGCATGTCTTGCAGCATGTATGCTGTCTTGCAGTAAGTTCCCTGGGGTCCATACCGCTGCTGCAGATGTGAGCATGTTGGATAATCTCACTCAGTGCATGTCTTGCAGCATGCATGTTGTCTTGCAGTAAGTTCTCCAGGGTGCATACCGCTGCTGCAGATGTGAGCAGGTTGGATAATCTCACTCAGTGCATGTCTTGCAGCATGCATGCTGTCTTGGAGCAAGTTCCCTGGGGTTCATACCGCTGCTGCAGATGTGAGCAGGTTAGATAATCTCACTC
The DNA here is from genome assembly GCA_036172795.1 of Pelodytes ibericus. Taxonomy (NCBI): domain Eukaryota; kingdom Metazoa; phylum Chordata; class Amphibia; order Anura; family Pelodytidae; genus Pelodytes; species Pelodytes ibericus. The sequence goes on from CM069864.1 coordinate 1,553,889, forward strand.
AGTGCATGTCTTGCACCATGTATGCTGTCTTGCAGTAAGTTCCCCAGGGTCCATACCGCTGCTGCAGATGTGAGCAGGTTGGATAATCTCACTCAGTGCATGTCTTGCAGCATGCATGCTGTCTTACAGTAAGTTCCCCGGGGTCCTTACCGCTGCTGCAGATGTGAGCAGGTTGGATATCTCACTCAGTGCATGTCTTGCAGCATGCATGCTGTCTTGCAGTAAGTTCCCCGGGGTCCATACCGCTGCTGCAGATGTGAGCAGGTTGCTGCTTTGGAGAATATCATACTAGATCTAAAGAGGCAACTGGCAACACTTAGGGACATAAACAACATGGAGCGTAGCTTACTGCTCACGGAGCAGGCATTGGCTGGGGCCAGTGTTGAGGAGGGTGATGATGGAAGAGGTTTGTAAGGTAGAGAGCTGGGTTAGCTGTGTAAGGGGCAGTAGGGGGTCCGTACTGGAATAACACCATGGCAGAATCAAGGTCTGTCCAGTTCACAAGGTTCTCCCAAAATGGACCAGGCCCAATAGAGCAGCTTCAGCCCCTGCATTTCTCCTCAACCCTCAGTAATACTAATGTATGTAACAATGTATAACTATTAAGATGCTGGGGAGGGGAACTATTTCCGAATAAAGCTCTTTTGTCTACATTTTTAAAATTCACATGCTCATTCATCACAATTCACTGTTTTGTGAATAAATCAGAAAAGGTGAGAATGCACATTTATAGATCTGAAAAATAGTAAACACCTTCAGAAATATTCTTCCTACAGATCATTTGAAGATTCCATAAAAATTACAATAAACAATGTTACACATTAATTTCAAACTTTATATAAATATTTTCCATCAAATTATTAAAATCATAGATGGAAATGATTCGACACAATATTGTAATTTCTGGTATATAACACTCATTAGCTCAAAGTCTAAACACATTTATTAAATATTAATTAGGGTTTACCAAAATGCATAAAATTTATGCTTTAATTACAATAAGCAATTATGGCTTTCTGCATTATAATTAAATACAGAGACTAAACTGTTCATTTACTCAGAGACACAATGTTAATAAAAAGACTGAACAATAAATAATGGTTACAATTAAAATATGATGCATGTTTCACAAAGTTTAATTAAATTTAGTCTTACATATGTATTTCATTTGTTTTTACTGCAAAGAAATCTCTTGAAAAGCTCTATAGTGTTATAAAAATGCCTGTCCTAGAACTAGGAACACTCTGCCCGACACATGTATTGTATTCTCACTCGCTCTTGTCCAAATCCTCCTTGCACAAATGCATGGGGTATATAAGGGATGTCTGAGAGGCTGGCTATGACCTATAACACCCCTTAAATTGGTTGATTCCTTTTTGCATTGTTACCCTTCCTTCTATCCTTGAATCCCATAGCTGGTGTTGTCTCTGGTAAAGTTCTCCAGACAGTTTATGCCAGCAGACTTCCAGCAGCCTGCCTTGGAAGTGGACTGAAATACTGCTTACCCTTTCAAATGCTTCTTAAGACATTTCTGCCCTGAACTTTGGCCCACTTATCTTTGGAACACTCCTGACTACACTCCTGACCTGATCTTTGGAACACTCTGACTACACTCCTGACCTGATCTTTGGAACACTCCTGTCCTGATCATTGGAACACTCCTGGCTACACTCCTGCCCTGATCTTTGGAACACTCCTGATTACACTCCTGCCCTGATCTTTGGGACACTCCTGTCCTGATCATTGGAACACTCCTGGCTACACTCCTGCCCTGATCTTTGGAACACTCCTGATTACACTCCTGCCCTGATCTTTGGAACACTCCTGACTACACTCCTGACCTGATCTTTGGAACACTCCTGGCTACACTCCTGCCCTGATCTTTGGAACACTCCTGGCTACACTCCTGCCCTGATCTTTGGAACACTCCTGATTACACTCCTGTCCTGATCATTGGAACACTCCTGGCTACACTCCTGCCCTGATCTTTGGAACACTCCTGACTACACTCCTGCCCTGATCTTTGGAACACTCCTGGCTACACTCCTGCCCTGATCTTTGGAACACTCCTGGCTACACTCCTGCCCTGATCATTGGAACACTCCTGGCTACACTCCTGCCCTGATCTTTGGAACACCCCTGGCTACACTCCTGCCCTGATCTTTGGGACACTCCTGACTACACTCCTGACCTGATCTTTGGAACACTCCTGACTACACTCCTGTCCTGATCATTGGAACATTCCTGGCTATACTCCTGCACTTATCTTTGGAACACTCCTGGCTACACTCCTGTCCTGATCTTTGGAACACTCCTGGCTACACTCCTGACCTGATCTTTGGAACACTCCTGATTACACTCCTGCCCTGATCTTTGGAACACTCCTGATTACACTCCTGCCCTGATCATTGGAACATTCCTGGCTACACTCCTGACCTGATCTTTGGAACACTCCTGATTACACTCCTGCCCTGATCTTTGGAACACTCCTGGCTACACTCCTGACCTGATCTTTGGAACACTCCTGATTACACTCCTGCCCTGATCTTTGGAACACTCCTGATTACAATCCTGTCCTGATCATTGGAACATTCCTGGCTATACTCCTGCACTTATCTTTGGAACACTCCTGGCTACACTCCTGTCCTGATCTTTGGAACACTCCTGGCTACACTCCTGCCCTGATCTTTGGAACACTCCTGACTACACTCCTGCCCTGATCTTTGGAACACTCCTGGCTACACTCCTGCCCTGATCTTTGGAACACCCCTGGCTACACTCCTGCCCTGATCTTTGGGACACTCCTGACTACACTCCTGACCTGATCTTTGGAACACTCCTGACTACACTCCTGTCCTGATCATTGGAACATTCCTGGCTATACTCCTGCACTTAATTTTGGAACACTCCTGGCTACACTCCTGTCCTGATCTTTGGAACACTCCTGGCTACACTCCTGACCTGATCTTTGGAACACTCCTGATTACACTCCTGCCCTGATCTTTGGAACACTCCTGATTACACTCCTGCCCTGATCATTGGAACATTCCTGGCTACACTCCTGACCTGATCTTTGGAACACTCCTGATTACACTCCTGCCCTGATCTTTGGAACACTCCTGGCTACACTCCTGACCTGATCTTTGGAACACTCCTGATTACACTCCTGCCCTGATCTTTGGAACACTCCTGATTACACTCCTGTCCTGATCATTGGAACATTCCTGGCTATACTCCTGCACTTATCTTTGGAACACTCCTGGCTACACTCCTGTCCTGATCTTTGGAACACTCCTGGCTACACTCCTGCCCTGATCTTTGGAACACTCCTGATTACACTCCTGTCCTGATCATTGGAACACTCCTGGCTACACTCCTGCCCTGATCTTTGGAACACTCCTGGCTACACTCCTGTCCTGATCATTGGAACACTCCTGATTACACTCCTGCCCTGATCTTTGGAACACCCCTGGCTACACTCCTGTCCTGATCTTTGGAACACTCCTGATTACACTCCTGCCCTGATCTTTGGAACACCCCTGGCTACACTCCTGCCCTGATCTTTGGAACACTCCTGATTACACTACTGTCCTGATCTTTGGAACACTCCTGATTACACTCCTGCCCTGATCTTTGGAAAACTCCTGATTACACTCCTGTCCTGATCTTTGGAACACTCCTGGCTACACTCCTGCCCTGATCTTTGGGACACTCCTGATTACACTCCTGTCCTGATCTTTGGAACACTCCTGATTACACTCCTGTCCTGATCTTTGGAACACTCCTGGCTACACTCCTGCCCTGATCTTTGGGACACTCCTGATTACACTCCTGTCCTGATCTTTGGAACACTCCTGGCTACACTCCTGCCCTGATCTTTGGAACACTCCTGACTACACTCCTGCCCTGATCTTTGGAACACTCCTGGCTACACTCCTGCCCTGATCTTTGGAACACCCCTGGCTACACTCCTGTCCTGATCTTTGGAACACCCCTGGCTACACTCCTGCCCTGATCTTTGGAACACTCCTGATTACACTCCTGTCCTGATCATTGGAACACTCCTGGCTACACTCCTGCCCTGATCTTTGGGACACTCCTGATTACACTCCTGTCCTGATCATTGGAACACTCCTGATTACACTCCTGCCCTGATCATTGGAACATTCCTGGCTACACTCCTGACCTGATCTTTGGAACACTCCTGATTACACTCCTGTCCTGATCATTGGAACATTCCTGGCTATACTCCTGCACTTATCTTTGGAACACTCCTGGCTACACTCCTGTCCTGATCTTTGGAACACTCCTGGCTACACTCCTGCCCTGATCTTTGGAACACTCCTGACTACACTCCTGCCCTGATCTTTGGAACACTCCTGGCTACACTCCTGCCCTGATCTTTGGAACACCCCTGGCTACACTCCTGCCCTGATCTTTGGGACACTCCTGACTACACTCCTGACCTGATCTTTGGAACACTCCTGACTACACTCCTGTCCTGATCATTGGAACATTCCTGGCTATACTCCTGCACTTAATTTTGGAACACTCCTGGCTACACTCCTGTCCTGATCTTTGGAACACTCCTGGCTACACTCCTGACCTGATCTTTGGAACACTCCTGATTACACTCCTGCCCTGATCTTTGGAACACTCCTGATTACACTCCTGCCCTGATCATTGGAACATTCCTGGCTACACTCCTGACCTGATCTTTGGAACACTCCTGATTACACTCCTGCCCTGATCTTTGGAACACTCCTGGCTACACTCCTGACCTGATCTTTGGAACACTCCTGATTACACTCCTGCCCTGATCTTTGGAACACTCCTGATTACACTCCTGTCCTGATCATTGGAACATTCCTGGCTATACTCCTGCACTTATCTTTGGAACACTCCTGGCTACACTCCTGTCCTGATCTTTGGAACACTCCTGGCTACACTCCTGCCCTGATCTTTGGAACACTCCTGATTACACTCCTGTCCTGATCATTGGAACACTCCTGGCTACACTCCTGCCCTGATCTTTGGAACACTCCTGGCTACACTCCTGTCCTGATCATTGGAACACTCCTGATTACACTCCTGCCCTGATCTTTGGAACACCCCTGGCTACACTCCTGTCCTGATCTTTGGAACACTCCTGATTACACTCCTGCCCTGATCTTTGGAACACCCCTGGCTACACTCCTGCCCTGATCTTTGGAACACTCCTGATTACACTACTGTCCTGATCTTTGGAACACTCCTGATTACACTCCTGCCCTGATCTTTGGAAAACTCCTGATTACACTCCTGTCCTGATCTTTGGAACACTCCTGGCTACACTCCTGCCCTGATCTTTGGGACACTCCTGATTACACTCCTGTCCTGATCTTTGGAACACTCCTGATTACACTCCTGTCCTGATCTTTGGAACACTCCTGGCTACACTCCTGCCCTGATCTTTGGGACACTCCTGATTACACTCCTGTCCTGATCTTTGGAACACTCCTGGCTACACTCCTGCCCTGATCTTTGGAACACTCCTGACTACACTCCTGCCCTGATCTTTGGAACACTCCTGGCTACACTCCTGCCCTGATCTTTGGAACACCCCTGGCTACACTCCTGTCCTGATCTTTGGAACACCCCTGGCTACACTCCTGCCCTGATCTTTGGAACACTCCTGATTACACTCCTGTCCTGATCATTGGAACACTCCTGGCTACACTCCTGCCCTGATCTTTGGGACACTCCTGATTACACTCCTGTCCTGATCATTGGAACACCCCTGGCTACACTCCTGCCCTGATCTTTGGAACACTCCTGATTACACTCCTGTCCTGATCATTGGAACACTCCTGGCTACACTCCTGCCCTGATCTTTGGAACACTCCTGATTACACTCCTGTCCTGATCATTGGAACACTCCTGACTACACTCCTGCCCTGATCTTTGGAACACTCCTGACTACACTCCTGCCCTGATCTTTGGAACACTCCTGACTACACTCCTGACCTGATCTTTGGAACACTCCTGACTACACTCCTGCCATGATCTTTGGAACACTCCTGACTATACTCCTGCCCTGATCATTGGAACACTCCTGACTACACTCCTGACCTGATCTTTGGAACACTCCTGACTACACTCCTGCCCTGATCTTTGGAACACTCCTGACTACACTCCTGCCCTGATCTTTGGAACACGCCTGACTACACTCCTGCCCCTATCTTTGGAACACTCCTGACTACACTACTGCCCTGATCTTTGGAACACTCCTGATTACACTCCTGCCCTGATCTTTGGAACACTCCTGACTACACTCCTGCACTTATCTTTAGAACACTCCTGGCTACACTCCTGCCCAGATCTTTGGAACACTCCTGACTACACTCCTGACCTGATCTTTGGAACACTCCTGACTACACTCCTGCCCTTATCTTTGGGACACTCCTGACTACACTCCTACCCTGATCATTGGAACACTCCTGGCTACACTCCTGCCCTGATCTTTGGAACACTCCTGACTACACTCCTGCCCTGATCTTTGGAACACTCCTGACTACACTCCTGACCTGATCTTTGGAACATTCCTGGCTTTACTCCTGCACTTATCTTTGGAACACTCCTGACTACACTCCTGCCCCTATCTTTGGAACACTCCTGACTACACTCCTGCACTTATCTTTGGAACACTCCTGGCTACACTCCTGCCCTGATCTTTGGAACACTCCTGACTACACTCCTGACCTGATCTTTGGAACACTCCTGACTACACTCCTGACCTGATCTTTGGAACACTCCTGGCTACACTCCTGCCCTGATCTTTGGAACACTCCTGAGTACACTCCTGACCTGATCTTTGGGACACTCCTGACTACACTCCTGCCCTGATCTTTGGAACACTCCTGACTACACTCCTGACCTGATCTTTGGAACACTCCTGACTACACTCCTGCCCTGATCTTTGGAACACTCCTGACTACACTCCTGCCCTGATCATTGGAACATTCCTGGCTACACTCCTGACCTGATCTTTGGAACACTCCTGATTACACTCCTGCCCTGATCTTTGGAACACTCCTGGCTACACTCCTGACCTGATCTTTGGAACACTCCTGATTACACTCCTGCCCTGATCTTTGGAACACTCCTGATTACACTCCTGTCCTGATCATTGGAACATTCCTGGCTATACTCCTGCACTTATCTTTGGAACACTCCTGGCTACACTCCTGTCCTGATCTTTGGAACACTCCTGGCTACACTCCTGCCCTGATCTTTGGAACACTCCTGATTACACTCCTGTCCTGATCATTGGAACACTCCTGGCTACACTCCTGCCCTGATCTTTGGAACACTCCTGGCTACACTCCTGTCCTGATCATTGGAACACTCCTGATTACACTCCTGCCCTGATCTTTGGAACACCCCTGGCTACACTCCTGTCCTGATCTTTGGAACACTCCTGATTACACTCCTGCCCTGATCTTTGGAACACCCCTGGCTACACTCCTGCCCTGATCTTTGGAACACTCCTGATTACACTACTGTCCTGATCTTTGGAACACTCCTGATTACACTCCTGCCCTGATCTTTGGAAAACTCCTGATTACACTCCTGTCCTGATCTTTGGAACACTCCTGGCTACACTCCTGCCCTGATCTTTGGGACACTCCTGATTACACTCCTGTCCTGATCTTTGGAACACTCCTGATTACACTCCTGTCCTGATCTTTGGAACACTCCTGGCTACACTCCTGCCCTGATCTTTGGGACACTCCTGATTACACTCCTGTCCTGATCTTTGGAACACTCCTGGCTACACTCCTGCCCTGATCTTTGGAACACTCCTGACTACACTCCTGCCCTGATCTTTGGAACACTCCTGGCTACACTCCTGCCCTGATCTTTGGAACACCCCTGGCTACACTCCTGTCCTGATCTTTGGAACACCCCTGGCTACACTCCTGCCCTGATCTTTGGAACACTCCTGATTACACTCCTGTCCTGATCATTGGAACACTCCTGGCTACACTCCTGCCCTGATCTTTGGGACACTCCTGATTACACTCCTGTCCTGATCATTGGAACACCCCTGGCTACACTCCTGCCCTGATCTTTTGAACACTCCTGATTACACTCCTGTCCTGATCATTGGAACACTCCTGGCTACACTCCTGCCCTGATCTTTGGAACACTCCTGATTACACTCCTGTCCTGATCATTGGAACACTCCTGACTACACTCCTGCCCTGATCTTTGGAACACTCCTGACTACACTCCTGCCCTGATCTTTGGAACACTCCTGACTACACTCCTGACCTGATCTTTGGAACACTCCTGACTACACTCCTGCCATGATCTTTGGAACACTCCTGACTATACTCCTGCCCTGATCATTGGAACACTCCTGACTACACTCCTGACCTGATCTTTGGAACACTCCTGACTACACTCCTGCCCTGATCTTTGGAACACTCCTGACTACACTCCTGCCCTGATCTTTGGAACACGCCTGACTACACTCCTGCCCCTATCTTTGGAACACTCCTGACTACACTACTGCCCTGATCTTTGGAACACTCCTGATTACACTCCTGCCCTGATCTTTGGAACACTCCTGACTACACTCCTGCACTTATCTTTAGAACACTCCTGGCTACACTCCTGCCCAGATCTTTGGAACACTCCTGACTACACTCCTGACCTGATCTTTGGAACACTCCTGACTACACTCCTGCCCTTATCTTTGGGACACTCCTGACTACACTCCTACCCTGATCATTGGAACACTCCTGGCTACACTCCTGCCCTGATCTTTGGAACACTCCTGACTACACTCCTGCCCTGATCTTTGGAACACTCCTGACTACACTCCTGACCTGATCTTTGGAACATTCCTGGCTTTACTCCTGCACTTATCTTTGGAACACTCCTGACTACACTCCTGCCCCTATCTTTGGAACACTCCTGACTACACTCCTGCACTTATCTTTGGAACACTCCTGGCTACACTCCTGCCCTGATCTTTGGAACACTCCTGACTACACTCCTGACCTGATCTTTGGAACACTCCTGACTACACTCCTGACCTGATCTTTGGAACACTCCTGGCTACACTCCTGCCCTGATCTTTGGAACACTCCTGAGTACACTCCTGACCTGATCTTTGGGACACTCCTGACTACACTCCTGCCCTGATCTTTGGAACACTCCTGACTACACTCCTGACCTGATCTTTGGAACACTCCTGACTACACTCCTGCCCTGATCTTTGGAACACTCCTGACTACACTCCTGTCCTGATCTTTGGGACACTCCTGACTACACTCCTGACCTGATCTTTGGAACACCCCTGGCTACACTCCTGACCTGATCTTTGGAACACTCCTGACTACACTCCTGCCCTGATCATTGGAACACTCCTGGCTACACTCCTGCCCTGATCTTTGGAACACTCCTGACTACACTCCTGTCCTGATCTTTGGAACAATCCTGACTACACTCCTGCCCTGATCATTGGAACACTCCTGGCTACACTCCTGCCCTGATCTTTGGAACACTCCTGACTACACTCCTGCCCTGATCTTTGGAACACCCCTGGCTACACTCCTGACCTGATCTTTGGAACACTCCTGACTACACTCCTGACCTGATCTTTGGAACACCCCTGGCTACACTCCTACCCTGATCTTTGGGACACTCCTGGCTACACTCCTGACCTGATCTTTGGGACACTCCTGACTACACTCCTACCCTGATCTTTGGGACACTCCTGACTACACTCCTGCCCTGATCTTTGGAACACTCCTGACTACACTCCTGCCCTGATCTTTGGAACACTCCTGACTACACTCCTGCGCACTATGTTTCTGAAATTCCAACTCTGAAACTATGAGATGCTGCAGTGGGCTTGATTGGAAATACCCCCTTCCTGATAAAATGTGTGACCCTGTAACATCTCCCCACATTGAGGGGACACATGCAAATATTTCTAAGATCCCAGGAAACATTTCCAGAGTACAGTTAACATTGGCTCGATTATTACCTGCACATACAGTATTGTGTGTTTGTATAAAAGCTTAGTTTCCTTCTTGTGATATCATTTCTCTGGAGGCCTTGGTGAAAATGTGCCGATGGCTCTTGTTAAAACTGCAGTTAAACCAGCGTTATAATACGTGAGGAAAGGTAATCCCATTTTACAAGGATTTATTTAGAGCTACTTGACAATGATTTCATGCTGTCAGGTATACTCACACTGACAAACACCTTAATGTAAAGCTTGTCTGTCTGTGAATATCCACTGGGACATTAGCTCACCTTGATATTTGCAGATCTATTTATCCCGTGGGTTAAGATTTATATCCTGACATTCGATAAGGATTCTGTCTGCATTGTGTCAGGTGGTTTTGTGCCACATCTTTTGTCACTAACCGATTTTTCTCCCACTGTAACATATGTTCCAACATAAAAAATGATCTCCCAAGAGAATGAATACACAAAAAGTGCACTGCGGCAGGGAACACACCACAGAGCAGAAACGTTACAAAGAAACACATGGTCCTCACACTGTGTATATATCATAGTAACATAGTAACATAGTAACATAGTAACATAGTAACATAGTAACATAGGTTGAAAAAAGACACAAGTCCATCAAGTTCAACCCTTCTACCTATCATTACAGCTTTTGATCCAAAAGAAGGCAAAAAACCCCTAAGGAAGCTATTTCGAATTTTGCCTCCTGGGGGAAAAAATTCCTTCTTGACTCCAAGAGGCAATCAGATTTCTCCTTGGATCAATAAGCTCTTTTATTAATGCTTATTCTATTATTAATAGCCCTGTATGTTCTGCTTTCCTAAAAAAACATCCAAACCATTTTTAAATGCATCTATTTTGTTTGCTAGCACTACCTCTCTTGGCAGTGAGTTCCATAACTTTATTGTCCTAACCGTAAAGAATCCCTTCCTTTGCTGTCTATGAAATCTTTGCTCTTCCAGTCTGAGGGGGTGACCTCTTGTTCTTTGTACCTTTCTGTTAATGAACAGGTCACTGGAGAGCTCTTTATATTGGCCCTGCAAATATTTATATAATGTTATCATATCCCCTCTGAGACGCCTTTTTTCTAACGTATATAAATTCAATTTTTTAAGTCTCTCTTCATAACTAAGATCCTCCAAACCCCTTATTAATTTTGTAGCTCTCCTTTGCACTTTTTCTAGTTCCTTAATATCCTTTTTAAGGACTGGTGCCCAGAACTGTACTGCATATTCAAGGTGAGGTCTTACCATTGATTTGTAAAGAGGCAATATGATATCCTCCTCCCGTGAATCTATACCTCGTTTTATACATGCCAATATCTTATTGGCCCTTGCAGCTGCTGACTGGCATTGGGCACTGTTGCCAAGTTTGTTGTCTATAATTATTCCTAAATCCTTTTCATTAGTAGTTTTTCCCAGGGAAAAACCATTTAACGTATATGTTGCTTTGTTATTATTTTTCCCATAATGCATAACTTTACATTTGTCTATATTGAACCTCATTTGCCACTTTACTGCCCAGTCCCCCACTCTGTCCAAATCTTCCTGTAAAGAAAAAACATCAAGATTAGTCTTTATTGCCTTACCTAATTTAGTGTCGTCCGCAAACACGGAGACATGGCTCTCAGCACAATGTGGCAGATCATTAATAAACAAATTAAAAAGAAGAGGGCCCAAAACAGACCCCTGAGGTACTCCGCTTAATACCCTTGTCCAATTTGAGAATTTTCCATTTACAACAACCCTTTGTGTTCTATCTGTTAGCCAATTTTCAATCCACATACACACATTTGCCCCCAAACCTATTTCTCTCAATTTGTAGAGTAACCTTTTGTGTGGAACTGTATCAAATGCTTTCGCAAAATCCAAATAGATCACATCAACTGCCACACCTAGATCTATATTTTTACTGACTTCTTCATAGAATGTTATTAAGTTTGTTTGACAAGACCTGTCTTTCACAAAACCATGTTGACTTTTACTAATTATATTCTGGTTCAAGATGTATTCTTGAGTGTATACCTTTAGCAATCCTTCAAATAGTTTCCCCACTACAGATGTCAAGCTCACTGGCCTATAATTACCTGGCAGAGATTTTGATCCCTTTTTAAATATTGGAATGACATCCGCCTTTCGCCAGTCTGACAATGTAAACGACCTGTACAAAAAGTGATGACTTCCGCAGAGCTATTATACAGCAAAATGAGATAAAGCGCGTGATAGTGTAATACCATCACAACATTTATATAGATCAAACAAGTGAATTCAAACTCACAGGCAAATGTTCTTATTTTAAGGGTGTTTAACGGGATTATTCAGCAAGAGTTACCTGTGTGGTTTCCAAAAATGGCTTCCTAATGTCTTGATTTAATACAAGGGGTCCTCCAGACAATTTGGATCTCACAAAAATATAAACGACCCTTCCATAGTGCAACAGTATGTTTAATAAAATGTGTAAAACGACAAAACAAACAAAAATGCACTGTTAGCAGCTTGCAGCAAAGTGTAAGAGATGTAGCATATGTTATCAGAAACATGACAGCTTCATAGAAAGATATACTGTTAACTCATGTAAAATCACATTGATACATACATATGTAACATCAAGACATAGTGCCAAACATGTATGCTGCCTGTGGTACCGAAAGTTCCCCCTACTATGTCCAAACATGAATATATTTGTATAAGCACGGTGTAGAGTAAAGTAAGGACATATCTGTCTGATCAGGGTCTCAATATTTCTAATCTCCGAAATACCACAATGTGTAATAGAGGGACAGCTCTTGCTATAGTAACAGTCCTATCTCTACGAGCTCCTCCATATTGGATACCACTGAAGTTAGAGGCCCAAGTGAAATTGTTTTCAATGTGAAACTACAGGAGAATGGCAAAACAAGTAAAAATAAGTAAAACGCACGTATATTAAACACACGTACAACATACAGAAAACAAGCATTGAATGAGGCAGCAAACTCAGTTAGACACACTGAGACAGACCTACATATCAGAAAGGAAGCGCCCTACTCCTAAACCTACAATCAAGAGGTAAGTATGTACATACTGACAATGAAAATGGTGCGTGCAGTACATTAATTACACACAATTTAACGCAGAATAGGAACATTTCTCTCCATATAAATTGATTTTTGTTTTTAGAATATATCATGTGATGAAAAAGTTAAATATATGTTTCTTGTGACAATACAGTGGATTCTCAATACAACCTCTTACAACTTAGCAACAAAGGATTAAATACAATCTTTTTCTCATTTAGATCAAAATGTTCAATTTATATCAAGTACAATAGTCTGCACCCGAACAAAAAACATCTCCGCTTCATGCTGCAAACATCCTGGACTAATACTTATCACTTCAGGGTTACGTCCATGTGACCTGGAGAAGATGCTCAGGAATAGCAGAGGGCAAGTCATTTTCTCTGCCGAGCAGCTGATCTGCTCTGTATAAGACAAGGAAGAAGTGTGGGGTGTTAGAAGAGAATCATTAAGTTGTGGGCTTTGCCATTTCTTGCACATTCACTCAGAACTAATGCACATCACTTGTCCCAATTATAATCATTCCAGCATTTAACAAGCACAAAGGACCTCACATTCCAATCTGCCCCTGATGCTTCATTTGTACCTTCTCGTAGCCTGGATTACAAGTCTAGTCATTGGTCCTGTTGCCTCCATGATTTCTTTTCATGGCAGCTTTTATCCCAAAGTGAAACCAGAATAGATATTTCATTTTCTCTTTGTTCAATATTCCAGGGTCATTATCACAAACAATGCTTCTGAGACTTTATAGAATTGTATGTTTGTTATTATTTGTGGTCATTCGAATATCATATAATCATACAGGGGATGAACACAATAATAGAAACAGGTAGATGCACAGACATCTTTTGTCTTCAGAACAGCTACAGTCCTTCTTGGAATAAAGCTACACAAGTCCTTGGACCTTAGTCAAGGAGAAAAACATCCTTTGTTTGAGTGATGAACCAGGTGGATATCTAGTCTGGTCACCATAACTTCCCCCTATGGTTTGGTCCTGTGTAGATTAGGAAGACAGTGGAAGATGTTTGACTTCATCCTGGGGTTCATGAGACTTCTCTTCAAAGTGTGTAGCTGGGAGTATGGGCTATTGGGGTGTTATCTTCTGGGGTCAGATAGTCTTATAAAATGGTCTCATATTTCTTGTCTGTTATGTGACTATGCAGAGCAGTCATTGGACCTTATGATTCTCAACGGATAGCTGCTCATTCCATTAGGGATCCCATCACCAACTTTAAAATTTGGCAGCAGATACCGGAGTCTATTCAATGATATAACTTCTCACGGATCAGAATTTTCTACATTGGTCTATGGAATTCATTGAACAGATACACAGTGTTCAGGTCATTGAGCTGACCCCATTGTCGGTAGGAAGCATCCTTTGGTTTTCTCCAAACGTAATCCAGTCTGGATGCAGGAAATTGGGTGGAAGATGGCTCCACAGACCACATCTACCATCACAAATCGGTAGTCCATGATTTGTACAGCGCTGTGGAATGTGTGGCTTCTTCACAGACAAACTATAATATGATTTAGTAATACTAATAATAATAATCATAACTGCTTAATGTGATACACTATAAAGCTGTTCAATCTGTTACAAGATCTGATCCTCACACTGACTTCTGGCTTATGTACTAAAAGCTGGAATTAGCAGAGGTGCCTCTTGCTTCATTATTTTTCTATAAGTGGAAAATGTGAGAATGATCTGCATGATCCATATATCACACCAGATCCTGCTCTGACTAGTTCTTCACACTGATGTTCATAATGTGCTGGGAATAATGTTAAGAAGTAACTTCACATGATTTTCTTTGAAGTAGAGGGTATGTTGCATTATTTCTCTCCTGTAGACTGTAAGCCATTGGGGCCAGGGCCCTCTTCACCTTTTGTTCCAGTCTCTCTAGTTTATTTCTGCTCCTATATGTTTTTTATATATGTGTTTATTTGCCCCACTGTACAGTGAGGGCGACTATGATGGCACAAAATAAAATTAAAATAATAAAAACTGTAGGATTCTCACAGCACTAACATTTTACAAAAATACCAAACGGAAATCATTAAAAAAAGACAAAGAATATTAACAATACTGAGCTATTACATAAGATATAATACATTATCTTGACTTGTATTGTGTAAATCAGTGAAACTATTTTTCTCAAAAATGATTACATTTGTTGATATAAAGGGATAGTGAAGCAGGATTAGGGTTAACCAATGTTTCCCATATTATACATTAAATCACACGTACTTACTAATACATAGCCAGGCATGTTACATCCTCGAGATGACAGCTGTGGGCAACCTTCTTAGTAATAAGTAAAATATATAATAAAAACGGTAATAACACTCTCACTCCCCGCTCACACTCCACTCCTGAGGAAGTCTGTATAGATGAAACGCGTAGAGCGGGGAGTGAGAGTGTTATTACCGTTTTTATTATATATTTTACTTATTACTAAGAAGGTTGCCCACAGCTGTCATCTCGAGGATTTGAGAGCACCCACAAAGCTCTGCATCATATAGAGTTCGACATTCCATCTGGAGGGGTAACCTTTCTCTTTTATGTGATTTTGCACTTGAGCTGGTCCTCAGTGCCATTTACATTGTGAGTTTAATTTCAATAAATTGTACACTTTTTATACTTTACGCAACAGTATCACACTATTGCATATCCTTTTTATTTGTTCCTATATTCCATATGTCCACCCACGTCTCTGAGGAGGCATCCAGCTAGAAGATTGGAGATTATTCTCGACTTTTCGACTTCTGTATTTATTCGATTTCGACTTGGGATTGGAGGAGTCCTTGCAGATTTCGACTTTCCATAGGAAAGTATATTTACGTATTTGTCTTTGTCTTTTTGGTCATTTTGGACTTGCTGCATGTTACATCCTCCCCTTGAACTGCCTGTGACTCAGGCATCAGTATTCCGAAAAATCGGGATGTCTTGAGTCGGATCCATCTCCAGAAATAGTTCACCTTGTTTCTCTTGGATAATCTCACTTGTCTTTTTCTCTATAATTGAAGTTGTAGCAGGTGCTATTAGTTAATTTATTAATGTCCTTGTATATGGTTTGTAATACCTATATTTTATCTATATAACTCTAAATAATCAAATAGACAGACACATCTTATTGAGGGAAGTAAATGTGATACTTGGTCAGATTGTGACACATTTTTGCAGATCTTTTCATACGCACAGGGGCACCTCCCCCCAATGTATCTGCCACCAACACGCAGATAAAGCTTGGAATATGATGTCCATAACTGGAAGTCACATTCCGGGGGGGAGGGGGGGAGTTACTCACCATTAACCATCTGGTAACCCACCAATCTATGACCATGGGTTGAGGATATGACTGACACAGAGACCAGGACACTGCTGGTTATTTGGATTAGTTATAAAATATACAAAGAAAGCAGATATGCACTGAAATATAACATAACACATAAACATATTTATTTGTAACTATTTATTGTAGAACATTTCAGAAACATATGAGAATTTGGATTAGTTAACTTGAGAAGTGATGGGGGCATGTATTGGGGTGATGAGGGCATGTAATGTGGCTGATGGGGACATTTAATGGGTATGATGGGGGCATGTAATGGTGTTATGGTGGCATTTGATGGCGCATGTAATGGGGGTGATAAAGGCATGTAATGGGGGTGACGGGGGCATGTAATGGGGGTGACGGGGGCATGTAATGGGATTATGGAGGCATTTGATGGGGCATGTAATGGGGGTGATCGAGGCATGTAATGAGCACTGGATATGGGAACATTTCAGTATATATACAATTTTTAGATTAGCGCCTTAGGTGTGAAGTGTATTACTGGACACTAATTGTGGGAATAATTATATACGTGCCAATTCAAGAATCATTATGTATATGCACATCAATTTTTCCTATGCACTCCTTATATAGGACAGGTACAGAATGACATATGGGAAAATCCAATGGTTGTTATGTACATATATATCTCTTACTATAATGCAAGAAATTCTTTGATCCAAGAAATGTATATATCGCTAAACGCTTATACGGATTATGTTCCCATATTCAGTGTCCAGTAATACACTTCACACCTAAGGAGCTAATCTAAAAGTTGTATATATACTGATATGTCCCCATATCCTGTGCTCATCAATATATTTGATATACCACAGGATCTCGTCACTTTAACACAATGTATTGTTTTGGTAATGTGTGTGTTCACCCACGCCCAAGTTAAACAATCAGTCTTTATTTTTTGTTTTTGACCTTTTATTCACTTCTATATTAGCCATCAGGTATCATGTAATTATAACACAATGATAATTAGCATCACAACCACTTACTGTTGCCAATTCCACTTCGCCCCTTTCAGCAACACACATTTATGCAGAAATCGATGGGAGGTTCTCTCCACACATGAAAGGACTTAACTATATTTTTATTGGCCGCCTTCGCACACGTGTTGTTTTTGGCACCATATGTAAAAAGTTCATTCTCAAACACAAAATCAGCTTATGAATAAGCGCTATAAGAGCGAAACGTGTCAAGCTTTTTGACTGCCTTTTTCCACTTGTTTGTTCCATTCTGCCTTTGCTGTGCACGATTCACTTTATTTGGATTATAATAAATTACTTTTTTACTGCAGATTCTCCACTCCTGGAGTGCCGCTTTTCTACCCCGTTTTGCTGATTGCTGTTTGCAAGGTGCGAGCCAGGCACCTGTAGAGGCACCGGAGCCGAAGTGTGGGGAATTCAACCTTCTTTCCCTGAACTCCAGCACTGTGAGCAGTGGTGTATCTTGATTTTGTGCTGCCCTAGGCAGACAAAATCCTGGCACCCCCCTACCCAAGCTGCACACCCACGTTACACACCTAAGACATGCCCCATCATTCAGACTCACATCAAGCTCATACTCCCATCACACACACACTCCCATCACACTCAGTCACACACACACACACACACACACACAGTCACTACCCAAGCTGCACACCCACGTTACACACCTAAGACATGCCCCATCATTCAGACTCACATCAGGCTCATACTCCCATCACACACACTCTGACTCCCATCACACTCAGTCACACACTCCTACTCCCATCACACACACTATGACTCCCATCATACTCAGTCACACACACTGTCTCCCATCACACACACTCTGATTCCCATCACACTCAGTCACACACACTGTCTCCCATGACACACACTCTGACTCCCATCATACTCAGTCACACACACTGTCTCCCATCACACACACTGACTCCCATCACACTCAGTCACACACACTGTCTCCCATCACACACACTCTGACTCCCATCATACTCAGTCACACACACTGTCTCCCATCACACACACTCTGACTCCCATCACACTCAGTCACACACACTGTCTCCCATCACACACACTCTGATTCCCATCACACTCAGTCACACACACTGTCTCCCATCACACACACTCTGACTTCCATCACACACACTCTGACTCCCATCACACTCAGTCACACACTCCTACTCCCATCACACACACACTGTCTCCCATCACACACACTCTGACTCCCATCACACACACTCTGACTCCCATCATACTCAGTCACACACTCCTACTCCCATCACACACACTCTGACTCCCATCACACTCAGTCACACACACTGTCTCCCATCACACACACTCTGACTCCCATCACACACACTCTGACTCCCATCACACTCAGTCACTCACACACACACACACACACACACACACACATCCCATCAGCACTTACCTTTCCCTGGCAGGCAGGCAGCATGGTCCCTCCATGCTGTTCAGCTTCCCGGCGATTGTGCCGACAGGTCAAGTGACCGGGCGCACGTATGACGTCAGCGCGCCCGTCACGTGACTGTCGGCACTTCCGTGTCGGCACAATGCTCAACTCCTCTGCGACTTTCTGATGTTTTCTCCTAGACTTTCAACATTTCACATTTGCAATAAATATTAATCAGAATGTACTAGACTTTAAAAAAATAATTCATGGAAACGTGATAAAAAAAAAACCTTCAATGCATGACTTTATCCCTGTGATATTGGAAGGGGGACACTGGGGAACTTTTGTATAAGAATATTATTGGTGACACTTCTTTAAACATTTAAATCTTAGTTCAGCAGTTTGGGGAGGATCGAGAAGGCAGCCATGATTCTCAAGGCTGAATCCTTCAAATGTCTTTTAAATATATAATACTGTCTGCAAAACATGTCAGTCATTGTCAAGATCAAAGTTTTTTTTAAATGGTAAACCTCTGGTACAGTGTCTGGTAGTGAGTTACTGACATTCTGTGCAGTGCATAATAAGGGTTGGTGTTAGTATTATTTTATTAGCTGGGAGGGGTAGATACAGGGTTTCCTCTTCTTCCAGTATGCCATCGCTGATAGTTCATGCACATGCTATCTATTATAGTTTGCAAATTCTGACAGCCTTAGTTTTAGTCTAAATGTGTGTGTAGCTAACAGCAGATAAAGCACTGAAGATCAGTTATCTATCATCCTCAGACATGTTAGTTTGGGACATTGAGATTAGATGCAATCTGTAATCACGTTAATGATAAACTGCAGCATGAAATCCAAAGACCAGAGTATATTTCACCATTTCTCAAACATTCTCAATATAACATGTTCCTTATGTAAACCACCTGGCATTTATTGTGCATCCCTTCCGCTCACCTGACAAGACCAATTTATACCAAGCAAGGCTACATCTGCACTATAGAAACACATCTATGACCTTCTCTATTCAATATAGACAAACAGATTTATTACATTTATTTACTTGCAATTCCACATTTGGCCACTTGAGTAAGCTGGGGTAAGGTTTCATATACATTCCACCAAGATTGGATCATTTATAAATTATTTCAAATTAGTAATCTTGAGAGTACCAATGGGTTCTGGACAAGGTAGACAAGTATGTTTTACAACATTTTGGGATATTCTGTTTGGAAAATATATACATGTCCCTCAACCATTTGACTGGAATTATTTTCTCAAGCTATGATGGACCTGCCTCACTCTGCCTCACCCTGCATCAGTCTGCCTTGCCCTGCCTCATGCTGCCTCACCCTGTCTAGCTCTACCTCGCCCTGCCTCACTCTGCATTGTTCTGCCTCATCCTGTCTTGCTCTGCCTCACCCTGCCTCACTCTGCCTCACTCTACCTTGCCCTGCCTCACTCGGCCTCGCCCTGATTGACCCTGCCTCTACCTGCCTTGCTCTCCCTCACCCTGTCTCGCTCTGCCTTGCTCTGCCTCACTCTGCTTCCTAACCTGCCTTTAAAACAAAATCGTACAGAAATCGTATGCATATAACAGTTTATGGATGATATTCAACAATGGGATATTATGTACTGATAACAGTTACATATGCATGATCTTCATTTATTTTTAGATTTGCAAACATGCTGACAAACCTGATATTTTAAAGATTATATTATTAAAACCTTTCATTAAATGTATTTACTGAATGGCAGGAAATACAATCTCACTTTAATCAGAGATGTTTCCCGCTGTCCGCTATTTTGCTGACAAAGCAGAATATTTTTTTCCAGACTCCATTAAATTGCAAGAGTTCCTTTCAAGCAAATATGAAGGAAATAATTGAGAGGGTTTTGAGACTTAACACAATGATAATGCTATGATAATACTATTAATCATTTTACTTCTCTTGATGTGTTGAGCTATTTTTATTAAATCATGTAACTATATTACAGGAAGAAAGATTTGTCCCAGGCTTGAATCGTACATTTCAGGTAATTGGATTGATCCTATAGTAATAGCATTTCATGGAGGGTATTTGTAATAGCTGTAATTTGTGCTGAACGATGAGTTGCATTGCAAATATCTCGCAGGGAATTAATCAAACTCGTCTTTCCTTGAGGCTGGATGATTACGGTCACATGACCACACCGTCATGTCTCCACTAACCTACGACAGGAAGTCTCCGGCCCAGGATCTAGACCTCCCGTTGGCAAGACTGCATTAATGAACTGGGCAGAGCTTCTAATAGCGGGCGCCTTCTTCCCTCAATCCCACCCCTATTTACAAACATATTAAAAGTAACAAACAATAGAAGAGAGACAGGCTCTTACCACTCATCATGTTTCCTCTTTCCCCATGTTTACTTTAAATGTTTCTCTGGCAGTAACTCATTTAGTTTTATTCCTGACCAGCAGTGGAACAAGGGGGGGTCTCAGTTTGTGCCCCTAGCTCACCTAAGAACTTGTATCCACTCCAAGGGGGGGGGGGTGAATGAACTGAACTGTGGGTCCTCTTTTAATGCTGGCCCCCTGGCTAAATGCCCATATTGCCGGTTGGGTTAGACGGTCTTGCCATCGATCGGACTTTAGAACTCCCATCATTCTGAGAAGTTAGTTGAGACTCATGGTTGAAGGTGAAGACCAGGCAGCAGTGAGTTTGGTGGATGATTTTAACCCCTTGTCTGCTCCTGATTTTATTTTACATTTTTCCACCTGCGTCATACATTAACCCTTCGAGATGGTTGGAAGAGGTTGTGTAATAATTGCTTCCCCTGTCTTACCAATCAATTATTAAACATGTGTATTAACTAAATAATATTTCTAATCATTACGATGGGAAGTAATCCGTCCCCCATGGATTGTTTTCAGTATGTTGTAAGTGTTTAATATTCTATGAAATCCAGTTCTCCTGTAGTTTTACATTAAAAATAATGTCAGTGACCTCCAACAAGGAGGGGCTTAGAGAGAGAGAGGTGGGGCTTGGAAATAGAGGTGGGGCTTGGCGAGAGAGGTAAGGCTTGTATAGAGGTGGGGCTTAGAGAGAAGTGGGGCTTAGAGAGAGGCGGGGCTTGGGGAGATGGGCAGGGCTTAGAGAGAGAGGCGTGGCTTGGGGAGAGAGGCTGGGCTTGGAAAGAGAGGCAGGGCTTAGAGAACCAGGCAGGATTATTACTATAGTAACATCATTGACTCTATTACACGTTATTTGCTGTGTTAAGTAGACACGGAGAGTTAAGGAATTGATCAGCCAATCTGTAGACAATAATTAGCAAAACATTTCCAGACCCTGGCCCTTTAATAACGTGTTTATCCATTACTAAGCAGGTGTAAACCTATTGTATGTTAATAACCTCAGCTGACTTTCCTGCTCTGTTCACATTCAGTATGAGCTCTCTGCATATCTGAGCATGTGCCACTCAATACACATAGCTCATAATGAAAGAACTTCCAAACAGGCATCTGGTATACAGGCATCTGGTATACAGGCATCTGGTATACAAGCATCTGGTATACAGGCATCTGGTATTGGTATACAGGCATCTGGTATACAGGCATCTGGTATACAGGCATCTGGTATACAGGCATCTGGTATTGGTATACAGGCATCTGGTATACAGGCATCTGGTATTGGTATACAGGCATCTGGTATACAGGCATCTGGTATACAGGCATCTGGTATACAGGCATCTGGTATACAGGCATCTGGTATACAGGCATCTGGTATACAGGCATCTGGTATACAGGCATCTGGTATTGGTATACAGGCATCTGGTATACAGGCATCTGGTATACAGGCATCTGGTATTGGTATACAGGCATCTGGTATACAGGCATCTGGTATACAGGCATCTGGTATTGGTATACAGGCATCTGGTATACAGGCATCTGGTATACAGGCATCTGGTATTGGTATACAGGCATCTGGTATACAGGCATCTGGTATACGGGCATCTGGTATACAGGCATCTGGTATACAGGCATCTGGTATACGGGCATCTGGTATACAGGCATCTGGTATTGGTATACAGGCATCTGGTATACAGGCATCTGGTATACAGGAATCTGGTATTGGTATACAGGCATCTGGTATACAGGCATCTGGTATACAGGCATCTGGTATTGGTATACAGGCATCTGGTATACAGGCATCTGGTATACGGGCATCTGGTATACAGGCATCTGGTATACAGGCATCTGGTATACAGGCATCTGGTATACGGGCATCTGGTATACAGGCATCTGGTATTGGTATACAGGCATCTGGTATACAGGCATCTGGTATTGGTATACAGGCATCTGGTATATTATATGAAAGTCTCATTTGCTGGAACAATTCCTGGTTATTTTACTTGGTTTTAAAAACGATATTTCTTGGTGCAACTGCAATTTTAACAACTACGGCCAAAGTCTTTGTAGCGAGGAGCAAATCTTCACTGGAGGAGAAGTAAAATGTGGATTTAATAAACAGCCAGTGAACATCAGAAACTCTTCAAAAATGAAAAAACCCCATTCAGCTCAGCTGGAATCTACGGCTACTTGAGATAGGATTCCGTTATTCGGTCCCTTAAGGTTACATTTCATCCCCCTCTCCTTGTTGTCTTATATGTGGAACTAAAGAGCTTCAGGGTGTTGATGGTGGTAAATAAAGTATGGTATCTAACACCTGCTGGGAGCAATAAATAAAGAAGTAAAACTGTCATTGTTAGTTTGTTTCCTCGCGCTTGGCATTACATTGGGATTCTTTGATTTCTGTCTCATACAACACCATGTTTTTTTTAACCACAAGGCCACTTTTCTGACTGATGTAACACACCAGACTTTCAAAAAGACTGTGTAGAAAAATGCTAATATTTTCTTGATCAATTACATTATCCGTCGGTAACAGGGACATGAAAGAGGTTATAACTCTAAGTACCTTTCATAATTTGGAATTTCATGGTATAACCTGCCTCGGAGCTGGACTGAACACTCATTAGCAGGTTTTCAGGAAGAGGTTGTTAAAATACCACGACTTGACCGGAAGCAACGGTTATTCTCTAAAAACACATTTATTTTTTTTATCTGAGTTTTAGATTTTTACTCTTTTAAAGATAATTAATTTTCTTATCACAAAACATTTTCAATTGGTGAGAATGAAAGGTCATATATTGAATTATAAGAGCGTAAAGGATATATATAGATATATATATACTGTATTTATATATATATATATATGAAACTCAAGATCAATTAAACAGTTCTTTCCTTTAGCCATGCAGAACTATGAAAATGTACAATACTTTTCATTGTAAGAAATAGAATGGCAGAATTTTACAGTTTTACAGGTTTTAGGAACATTTTAGCTGAGCACATAGCGGTAGGAGGGAAGGAGGTCGGCGTAGCTCCCCAAAAGCTGCAGTGGGGCTTACATTGATATTTTTATGGCTGTGTGATGCCTGAGGCCCACATGGGGGGGCATGCTTTTTTTTTAAAAGAATCACAACTGCCTGGTAAATTCCCGCTAATGTCAGTTTTGGAATTAATTTAGACCATTGAATCTACCCCGTAGAGTCAGAGCAGTTGTGGTATGTTAGGATGACTTCATTGGCACAGTTAAGTATTTGTCTGTTTTGGAGGGGCTACCTATAAGATCCTGCAGATATTGTGCCTGAATATTGGTGATATGTTCTTTAACGCAATCTTGACCTATCTATGGCCGAGTGGATTCATCCAGCAGCAGTTCCTACTCCACAAAAGGCCTGTTTGAAGCTGGATATTGAATTTGTGTCTAGCTCTGGGACTCTCCAAATGACGCATGGGATAAATGTACATTGAATTTCTTACACACATGAAGATTGGTTTGTCAGCAAGTTTTACATTCATTTTTCCCAAACCTTAAACATATTAGACAAAAAGTCAAAGTCCACTCTTATTAGCTGGCACTTGGATAGAAGATGTTCACGATCAATAGATGGATCTGTGGATATGGTACCATTTATAATGTAAGTGACTGCAAATCGGATTGTTAAGCATTGTTGGGTTATATTATGTGCTTTTATATTCTGAAACAAGAATGTAACTATAACAGATCAGTACATGTGCCCACAAGTTTCTCTTTAGAGATTTAGGATTTTTATTATTTTGTACTATTAGCAAAACAGGTGTTAGTGTAACAAACTAGTGTTGAAAAACGTGGCAGAAAAAAATTATTAGCATTCATGGCCATCACCCGATGTTTCAACCAGCAAGTGAGGCTATCATCAGGGAACAGATGGATACATGCAATGTGTATGAGCAGACAGAGAAGCCAAGATACTGATCATAAAAGGAGTCCACAATGTTCCCATCTCTGCTCCACACACAGAGATCTGCCATGTTTTGATGACATCATAATACTTAGGCATGATGTCATCATTCACTCCCAACACTAGTGGTGCTATAGTCACAGTCAATATAGGGAGAGAATACTGTGGCCATACAGGGTGACTCCAGTATTAGATATTGATTACATTATCACTTTAAGAATGATACATTTCATGCACTTTACTTGTCTCAGACTGTATGCTAAGTGCTCGTCATATTAATTTCCCACCCAGTCAATATTTACTCCCACCAGCCTGTGCCCAGCCCCCCTGAAAGCCCGTCACCTCTTTCATCCTTTACTGGTGGGCGGGAGACCACCCAAGAACAGGAGGTAAAATCTTTACTATAAATCCTTCTGTTGTGTATTTTTGAAACACTGAGTTTATTCCAATGTTTATAACAGTATTATTATAACAGTATTAATATAACAGTATTAATATAACAGTATTATTATAACAGTATTAATATAACAGTATTAATATAACAGTATTATTATAACAGTATTATTCATAATAACATTAGGTTTTATCAGGTTGACTGTCAAGTCCCATGGATATCAGAAAGCATTTCTCCTGTTCATGAGGTATACACTATTTCAGGCAATGGATCAATATTACCACACAAAATAGCATCTTCTTTTTACAGAAAATTATACTTGAAATAAAAACTGACATTCGTCCAATTTCCTGCCAGTTAATGACTGACTGGCAGACTGGTACTCCAACTTTCTGTATCGTAACAACATCAATTGACATATTGGTTGTAGCGTTTGTTTCAATGTCAAAGACAAATTCAATGACTAGAAGTTCAACTTAACTATTCTGCATAAATAACTTTAAATCAGTTCATGCCGGGAGCTTACTGGAGCTCTCTGTCAGGGGCATGTACTAAAGAAATGCAAACAATAACAGAAAATGTATTCACCAATGTTAAATAATCCACCACTAGATGTATTAATCTGTTTACACATCGCTGATAAATTCACAGTATTTGCAAAAATAATTGCTAAGAAATCTTACCTGCGAGCACTGGGATTTTAACTGGAGATAAGGGAACACATTGTAATAAAACATGAGAACTATTCATTTATTTAAGAAATGTTTGAATTTACAATATAAAAATAATACAATTAAAACAACAGACACAGCAACAAATAACAACTACTTGTTATATACAAACAGACATAATTAATATTTAATTTCATATAGCAAAGAAAGATCGATAGTTACCGGACAACCAGATAAAACGTTTGCCAGTCATGAGAGCGCCCGTTATATTTAATCACTACATCTTTATTTAAGGAGTAAATATAAACGCTGATTAAATTTACATGAAGTTTCCAAAAAATTACGCAAATATAAACATAATCACATTTTATTTTTTACATGGAAGACGCGGTATTATAATTACCACCGCTTTTAGTGGATGTTGGATGTGTTGATAAATGATGGGAAAATAATGCACCATGCTACACATGGAAAAGAAAGCGCTATTCAGTTAGCTTTATTGGAGGATCAGAGTGCAAGCTTTAAAGACCAGTTTATTTTCATATGTAGGAATGTGATGGGCAGTATGTTCAGGGAATAAAGTCAAAACGTGTTTTTATTAAATAAATGGCCACATTAGAATCAACAAAATGCTTTTAAAATATTTCCATTATTAATCATTCACAGTTTCTTAAATTTTTATTTAGGCCCTTTATTTTTACAACAGGTTCCATTATAAAATGCTTATAGATTTTGCTAATCTCTTGTTGCCCTTTCAATGTGTCAATACTCACCCTTTCAACTCAGAATATTTGCATCACAGATGTAACGTGAAAAATCATATCCTTCTTTTATAAATGCTACCTCCAGCGGAAGTTTGGAATATTGACATTGATTGACCGCATATCTCTTCCAAACAAAGCATCCCTGTCAAATGAACCCTCAAATCGGAAGAAGACGCTTCAGTAAAACTATAATAAAACAGCAATGGTAAATCAGAGAAAAATTCAAGAAGCATTTATAAAACTCATAATATGAAACATAATCCTATTGGGTCTGATCTTATTATAGTGTTATTACATGGCTTCTGATTTAGCTGACTTGAACTGATCTCTTCTTCTATATAAAAAAATGTGTCTATTTAAAGGACATCCTGCATATTAAAGAGCAGAAAGAAAACACCCACTGTTTTAACCACCAAAAGGCTATGGTCTCAGTAAATTTGTTATATTTTAATAAAATTCATAGAGGAACAAAACACATGAGTAAAATAAATTGTCTAAAACATAAATAAAACATAACAAAAAGATTGGTAAAAAAATAAATATACATACAAATATCACAAGTTCAGACATACGGCACTGTTTCGCTCACATTGCTTCCCTTTTTGGGGATAGACCATATGTTTGAAGTGACATTAATATAACTAAAAGCAAAAGAATATGACAATTCTGATACACTGCAGAGACCTACCCTATAAAGACCTAGACAGGAGCTTTATGCTGTGTATTTCTATATATCTAAAAGGAGAGCATGTCGTCTTTCCAGAACATGAAGCAAGTTCCTAGGTTGGCTTGAAGCTTGCGGAATCCTCCTACATTAACCAATTAAGGTGACATTTTGATTTCGACTTGGGGAACACCAAATCTGTATTTGATTCGATAACGGGCAAAATAATTACCTGCTTCTTTTAGCAGTGTGAAATTCTCATACATCATTATATTCTGCTTTATTTCAGTTTTACTGATTTACTTTCAGATTCAATGCATAGAAACAGCTTTTCCTTTAAGTCAATGTGAAACCGACCAATCACAGTCTAATTATTTGGGTACCATAGACATCATCCAGAATCATCAGATATATAATATTCACTAATAAAATATAACTTTTATTTATTAAAATACCTCAGTTTGTGAAACATAGACATGTTGACGATAAGTTGGGTTTTTTGCTAAAAAATGATTCAACTATTTCCCATCTGTCTTCACGTTGGCGGCCATCGTTGGTGGCGCATCATGTTTATCTGCAAGTTGTGTAAACCTAGAGCTAATTTTAAAGCTACTTTACACAGTTATGTAAAAGTCATATAAGATGCATTGAGTCAAACAGAAGGAGCCATGAGTAATCCAGGGTTGAAATAGTCAAACCATGATGGTGTTCCCCATATTTGGTGGCACTTCCATGCTATGTATGATGTGTCTGAATTATGATGTCACACTTGTTCCTATCAAGTCATTCAGAGATGGTATACATCCTCATATTTATCCTCATGTCACATATGTCCCAGTAACATCTTCTTTCCTCTTTTTATATCATTTTATTTTTTTCATTTTTTAGAAGAATGAATACATTCCCCGTGTCTCAGACCAGTTGTCTGGTTACTTTGTCCATCTCTCGCATTTCACATCAAAAGACCACATTCTCTGGTTTCCACGGTAACTGGCTATTTTACTGTTCAAAGTTCCAGACCAGGGAATGTGTCTATATTTATATTATTTGGTTCCATGAAGTATTTTAGCATTTTGAAACTGAGTCAAAGAAGTATGGAAATAGACATAAACCAACTCTTAAAATTCAAAGGTATAAAACAAATCAATCAATCACCAATTGACAAAATACACAATTTTATTTGACTCTGGGATGATCAAAAATATTTAACAATGAAGTAAAGAAGAGAGTGGATATGAGAGCTGGTAAACTACAAAAAATAATGAATGTGAAATGCAGAAAGAGAGAGATGTAGAAGAGAGGGGAATTTACACATTTTGAGTGATTTTAAAGCCCTTTTTTTTCGAGTTAGAGGAATATATAATTCCCATGTTATTAATTTCCATATACCTTCTCTACCCCTGACAGTCCATCATCTTATAATAATGCACAGTGCCCAGGTGTAAATAATTTGAGCCGATGATCAGTTGATTGACCATGTGCTGCTGGGGCAG
The DNA here is from genome assembly GCA_036172795.1 of Pelodytes ibericus. NCBI lineage: Eukaryota > Metazoa > Chordata > Amphibia > Anura > Pelodytidae > Pelodytes > Pelodytes ibericus. Next base: position 1,583,028 of record CM069864.1, read on the forward strand.
TTTCATTTCTCTTTGGGGTCTGTGTAATAATTATTTAATCATTAGGTTATTATTTGGAATCCTGAGTCTGGGGAATCTGAGAAATGAAATGTATGCACCCAACATCTGTACAAGAGAATCAGTAAATCTGTTCTGAGATACTGGGACCATTCATCACACAAGAGACTATCCTGTTGATACATCTCAGAATGGCACACCAGAAACACAGAATGACGAGTGATGTAAGAGAAGGAGCTTCATACCGGCAGGGGGCATGGGAGGAGGAGTAGTACTACCTATTCAAATTATTCATTTCCCAGTATCATATCGCAAAATACAAACTGGGACAGCAGGATTGGGGGTTATGTTATAGTTTCAGCTTGTACTGGATTTGTCTGACCCCTAGCACAGATCTGACCCATCTGACCTAACTGTCTTCACCTTGATAGAGCTATACAGAGCAAAGATTCTAAACAACATGTCCATCCCATGATAGAGCTATACAGAACAAAGAATCTAAACAACATGTCCGTCCCCTGATAGAGCTATACAGTGCAAAGATTCTAAACAACATGTCCATCCCATGATAGAGCTATACAGAACAAAGAATCTAAACAACATGTCCGTCCCCTGATAGAGCTATACAGAGCAAAGATTCTAAACAACATGTCCGTCCCCTGATAGAGCTATACAGTGCAAAGATTCTAAACAACATGTCCATCCCATGATAGAGCTATACAGAACAAAGAATCTAAACAACATGTCCGTCCCCTGATAGAGCTATACAGTGCAAAGATTCTAAACAACATGTCCATCCCATGATAGAGCTATACAGAACAAAGAATCTAAACAACATGTCCATCCCCTGATAGAGCTATACAGAGCAAAGATTCTAAACAACATGTCCGCCCCCTGATAGAGCTATACAGAGCAAAGATTCTAAACAACATGTCCGCCTCCTGATAGAGCTATACAGAGCAAAGATTCTAACCAACATGTCGGTCCCTGATAGAGCTATACAGAACAAAGATTCTAAACAACATGTCCATACCCTGATAGAGCTATACAGAACAAAGATTCTAAACAACATGTCCATCCCCTCATAGAGCTATACAGAGAAAAGATTCTAAACAACATGTCTACCCCCTGATAGAGCTATACAGAGCAAAGATTCTAAACAACATGTCCACTCCTGATAGAAATATAAAGAGCAAAGAGGGCTCAAGATATATTAATTTATTAATCATTTATATGCGTTATGCAAACGCTTGATGCTATCTTTCAATAAAACAGAATGTCCTGTTTTGCCAATACTTGTTCTATAAGGATAAAGGTAAATGCCAGCCATGAAACCAGTTAATCAAACAGACAGCGACCAAATGTGCTTCTCTATTCTCTCCTAATTTCCCTTCAGAGACAGAGGCTGAAAACCATTAACGAGTCTTAAACGTGTGCTGTAAGTTTACCCCGTAATATGCTGGTTGTAATTTCCATGTGAGTCAGATGTTCATCTGACCGTAAGAAGCCTTGGCCTCATTCTCATTTTAATTGCATGGCTGGGCTAGTACCTCTAATTAGCCAAGCTCTCCACCTGTGAAACAATGAGAAGAAATATCTGCAGATGAAGAAATTATTAACTATATTAACTGAAATGATTTCATCATATTAGATTGGTAAAGATATGATATTACAAGCACATTATCACAGTATGTTCATTTAATGTACACATACAGTATGCACCTATTGCATCTTAATGTGTTTAATTGTATTTAATACTTTCCCTTCATTATAGAATAGAATTACAGAAATGCAAAAAGCACACACAGCCATTCAAATGTAACAGTGAAACATAGAAATATAGAATGTGTCACTGGCAGATAAGAACCATTCGGTCCATCTAGTCTGCCCATTTATCTAAATAATTTTATTAGTCCCCAGTTCCCTATCTTATAGCTAGGATAGCCTTGTGCCTATCCCATGTATGCTTACACTCCTTCATTGTATTAACCTCTACCACTTCTACTGGAAGACTATTCCATACATCCACTATCCTCTCAGTAAAGTAATACTGTCATTAGTCCCTGACCTTATCTTATATCTAGGATAGCCTTATACCTATCCCACGCATGCTTAAACTCCTTCACTGTATTAACCTCTACCACTTCTACTAGAAGACTATTCCATAAATCCACTACCCTCTCAGTAATGTAATACTTTCATTAGTCCCTGGCCTTATCTTATATCTAGGATAGCCTTATACCTATCCCATGCATGCTTAAACGCTTTCACTGGGTTTACCTCTACCACTTCTGCTGGAAGACTATTCCATGCATCCACTACCCTCTCAGTAAAGTAATACTTTCATTAGTCCCTGGCCTTATCTTATAGCTAGGATAGCCTTGTGCCTATCCCATGTATGCTTACACTCCTTCACTGTATTAAACTCTACCACTTCTGCTGGAAGACTATTCCATACATCCACTACCCTCTCAGTAATGGAACACTTTCATTAGTCCCTGGCCTTATCTTATATCTAGGATAGCCTTATACCTATCCCACGCATGCTTAAACTCCTTCACTGTATTAACCTCTACCACTTCTACTGGAAGACTATTCCACACATCCACTACCCTCTCAGTAATGTAATACTTTCATTAGTCCTTGGCCTTATCTTATATCTAGGATAGCCTTATACCTATCCCACGCATGCTTAAACTCCTTCACTGTATTAACCTCTACTAGAAGACTATTCCATACATCCACTACCCTCTCAGTAATGTAATACTTTCATTAGTCCATGGCCTTATCTTATATCTAGGATAGCCTTATACCTATCCCATGCATGCTTAAACTCCTTCACTGTATTAACCTCTACCACTTCTACTAGAAGACTATTCCATACATCCACTACGCTCTCAGTAATGCAATACTTTCATTAGTCCCTGACCTTATCTTATATCTAGGATAGCCTTATACCTATCCCATGCATGCTTAAACTCCTTCACTGTATTAACCTCTACCACTTCTACTGGAAGACTATTCCATACATCCACTATCCTCTCAGTAAAGTAATACTGTCATTAGTCCCTGACCTTATCTTATATCTAGGATAGCCTTATACCTATCCCACGCATGCTTAAACTCCTTCACTGTATTAACCTCTACCACTTCTACTAGAAGACTATTCCATACATCCACTACCCTCTCAGTAATGTAATACTTTCATTAGTCCCTGGCCTTATCTTATATCTAGGATAGCCTTATACCTATCCCATGCATGCTTAAACGCTTTCACTGGGTTTACCTCTACCACTTCTGCTGGAAGACTATTCCATGCATCCACTACCCTCTCAGTAAAGTAATACTTTCATTAGTCCATGGCCTTATCTTATATCTAGGATAGCCTTATACCTGTCCCATGCATGCTTAAACTCCTTCACTGTATTAACCTCTACCACTTCTACTAGAAGACTATTCCATACATCCACTACGCTCTCAGTAATGCAATACTTTCATTAGTCCCTGACCTTATCTTATATCTAGGATAGCCTTATACCTATCCCATGCATGCTTAAACTCCTTCACTGTATTAACCTCTACCACTTCTACTGGAAGACTATTCCATGCATCCACTACCCTCTCAGTAATGTAATACTTTCATTAGTCCCTGACCTTATCTTATATCTAGGATAGCCTTATACCTATCCCATGCATGCTTAAACTCCTTCACTGTATTAACCTCTACCACTTCTACTGGAAGACTACCCCATACATCCACTACCCTCTCAGTAATGTAATCCTTTCATTAGTCCCTGACCTTATTTTATATCTAGGATAGCCTTATACCTATCCCATGCATGCTTAAACTCCTTCACTGTATTAACCTCTACCACTTCTACTGGAAGACTATTCCATGCATCCACTACCCTCTCAGTAAAGTAATACTTTCTTTAGTCAATGGCCTTATCTTATATCTAGGATAGCCTTATACCTATCACATGCATGCTTAAACTCCTTCACTGTATTAACATCTACCACTTCTACAGGAAGACTATTCCATACATCCACTACCCTCTCAGTAAAGTAATACTTTCACTAGTCCCTGGCCTTATCTTATATCTAGGATAGCCTTATACCTATCCCATGCATGCTTAAACGCTTTCACTGGGTTTACCTCTACCACTTCTGCTGGAAGACTATTCCATGCATCCACTACCCTCTCAGTAAAGTAATACTTTCATTAGTCCCTGGCCTTATCTTATAGCTAGGATAGCCTTGTGCCTATCCCATGTATGCTTACACTCCTTCACTGTATTAACCTCTACCACTTCTGCTGGAAGACTATTCCATGCATCCACTACCCTCTCAGTAATGTAACACTTTCATTAGTCCCTGGCCTTATCTTATATCTAGGATAGCCTTATACCCATCCCATGCATGCTTAAACTCCTTCACTGTATTAACCTCTACCACTTCTACTGGAAGACTATTCCATGCACCCACTACCCTCTCAGTAGAGTAATACTTTCATTACTCCCTGGCCTTATCTTATATCTAGGATAGCCTTATACCCATCCCATGCATGCTTAAACTCCTTCACTGTATTGACCTCTACCACTTCTACTGGAAGACTATTCCATACATCCACTACCCTCTCAGTAATGTAATGCTGTCATTAGTCCCTGGCCTTCTCTTATATCTAGGATAGCCTTATACCTATCAGATGTATGCTTAAACTCCTTCACTGTATTAACCTCTACCACTTCTACTGGAAGACTATTCCATGCATCCACTACCCTCTCAGTAAAGTAATACTTTCATTAGTCCCTGGCCTTATCTTATATCTAGTATAGCCTTATACCTGTCCCATTCATGCTTAAACTCCTTCACTGTATTAACCTCTACCACTTCTACTGGAAGAGTATTCCATACATCCACCACCCTCTCAGTAAAGTAATACTTTCATTAGTCCCTGGCCTTACCTTATATCTAGGATAGCCTTGTGCCTATCCCATGCATGCTTAAACTCCTTCACTGTATTAACCTCTACCACTTCTACTGGAAGACTATTCCATGCATCCACTACCCTCTCAGTAATGTAATACTTTCATTAGTCCCTGGCCTTATCTTATATCTAGGATAGCCTTATACCTATCCCATGCATGCTTAAACTCCTTCACTGTATTAACCTCTACCACTTCTACTTGAAGACTATTCCATTCATCCACTCTGGAATGCTCAGTAAAGTAATACTTTCATTAGTCCCTGGCCTTATCTTATATCATGCATGCTTAAACTCCTTCACTGTGCTTACCTACCACTACAACTACCACTTCTACTAGAAGACTATTCCATACATACACTACCCTCTCAGTTTAGTAATACTTCCTTATTTTACTTTTAAATCTTTGCCCCAATAATTTAAGACTATGTCCTCTAGATGTGGTAGTTTTTCTTCTTTAAATATACTCTCCTTCTTTACTGTGTTGATTCCCTTTATGTATTTAAATGTTTCTATCATATCCCCTCTGTTATGTATTTCATCCAAGCTATACATGTTAAGATGCTTTAATCTTTCCTGGTAAGTTTTATCCTTCAACCCATTAAACCATTAAGAGCATTCCAGAGTATCACTATCCTTCAGGAGATACAATCTCTATGCAACCAAGCATTCTGCTAATACCTCTCCCTATACAACCAAGCATTCTGCTAATACCTCTCCCTATACAACCAAGCATTCTGCTAATACCTCTCCCTATGCAACCAAGCATTCTGCTAATAACTCGCCCTATACAACCAAGCATTCTGCTAATACCTCTCCCTATACAACCAAGCATTCTTCTAATTCCTCTCCCTATACAACCAAGCATTCTGCTAATACCTCTCCCTATGCAACCAAGCATTCTGCTAATAACTCCCCCTATACAACCAAGCATTCTGCTAATACCTCTCACTATACAACCAAGCATTCTGCTAGCATTTCCTGCTGATCTATTACATTGTCTACCTACCAATACGTCCTCAGAAATTATTACTACCAAATCCCTTTATTCAGATGTTGAGGTTAGGACTCTAGATGTTAGATGTGTATGTTAAATATTATATAGTCTGCTTTTGGGGTTTTACACCCAAGGTGCATATTCTTGCATTTATCCACATTATTTGTAAGCTGCCATATTTTTCTAGTTTAGATAAATCATTTGCATTTGCCTTTATCCCTCCAGGAACATCAAACCTGCTGCAAATCTTTGTATCATCAGCAAAAAGACCTTCTGCAATATCACTAATAAAAATATTATAGAGAATGGGTCCAAGAACAGACCCCTGAGGTACCCCACTAGTAGCAAGACCTTCTGCAATATCACTAATAACAATATTATGGATAATGGGTCCAAGTACAGACCCCTGAGGTACCCCACTAGTAACAAGACCTTCTGCAATATCACTAATAACAATATTATGGAGAATGGGTCCAAGTACAGACCCCTGAGGTACCCCACTAGTAACAAGACCTTCTGCAATATCACTAATAACATTATAGAGAATGGGTCCAAGTACAGATCCCTGATGTACCCCACTAGTAACAAGACCTTCTGCAATATCACTAATAACAATATTATAGAGAATGGGTCCAAGTACAGCTCCCTGAGGTACCCCACTAGTAACAAGACCTTCTGCAATATCACTAATAACAATATTATAGAGAATGGGTCCAAGTACAGACCCCTGAGGTACCCCACTAGTAGCAAGATCTTCTGCAATATCACTAATAACATTATAGAGAATGGGTCCAAGTACAGATCCCTGAGGTACCCCACTAGTAACAGAACCTTGCATCCAATATACCCCATTGACTACAACCCTCTGTTGCCTGTCACTTCTATATGTAACAGTGTCAAAAGCCTTACTGAAATCTAGGTAATCAATGTCTACTGCACCACCCTGATCTATTATTTTAGTCACCCAATAAAAAAAAAAATCAATAAGATTAGTTTGGCATGATCTCCCTGCAGTAAACCCATGCTGTCTCTGATCTTGAAATCTAAGCGACTTTAGATGTTCAACAATCCTATTCTTTAACAAGGTTTCCATTGTTTTCCCCACTACTGAAGTAAGACTTACTGGTCTATAGTTGCCCGCCTCCTCCCTACTACCTTTCTTGTGAATGGGCACAACATTAGCTAATTTCCAATCTTCTGGAACTACTCCCGTGAACAATGATTGGTTAAATAAATCTGTTCTTTTAGTAACTTTGGATGTATACCATCAGGGCAATCAACTTATTTGTCTTTACTTTAGACAGTTGAAGTAGAACCTCTTCCTCTGTAAACTTATTTGTATAAAAATGACTCATTAGTTTTTTTCCCTAAATGAGATCACTTTGCCTCATTTTCATTTGTAAATACTGAACAGAAATATCCATTTAAGCAGTCTGCTAGACCTTTATCCTCTCCTACATAGCATCCTTCTTTTGTTTTTAAAATAACTATCCTTTTTTTATTTTACCTTTTCTCATTTATGTATGTAAAAAATATTTGATCCCCCTCTTTTACTTGAACTTTGGAAGCTCTTATAACTTGTTTTGCATCCTTCTGCCTACTTTCCATCTTCATCACTCTTCCTCACTTTTTTATAATAACAAAATTAAACTTTTTGTTTTCTACTATTTTGACCGCCTCTGCAGAGTACCACAGTTGTTTCTTTAATCTCTTGCTCTTACTGACAAGCCTAATGCAATTCTCTGTTGCCTTCAGTAGTGCAGCTTTTGATAATCCCATTTCTACCGGACTCCATTTAATTTGTTCCAGTCTGATAATGACTCCTTTACACCTAATCTAATTTTAGAAAAGTCTGTTTTTCTAAAATCTAAAACTGTTATTTGTGTGTGGTGTGACTGTATCACTGTGCTTATATTAAACCACACCGACTGGTGATCACTAGATCCTAAACTTTCACCTACAGCAATATCTGATAACAAATTTCTATTTGTGAACACTAAATCTAATATGGCCTGGTGAGTTTCTCCTGCTAGAAGAACAGAGTTGGCCCTGTATAATGCATTGTTATAAAGTGTCAGTGTGTAAAGATGTAACTCTGCATTATCCATGGCCAGGTGAGCTCTTCTATATATTCTTCTATACATTGTGCAGGGTCTGGTGAGTTTCTCCTGCTAGAAGAACAGAGTTGGTCCTGTATAATGCATTGTTATAAAGTGACAGTGTGTAAAGATGTAACTCTGCATTATCCATGGCCAGCTGAGCTCTTCTATATATTCTTATATACATTGTGGAGGGTCTGGTGAGTTTCTCCTGTAGAAGAACAGAGTTGGTCCTGTATAATGCATTGTTATAAAGTGACAGTGTGTAAAGATGTAACTCTGCATTATCCATGGCCAGGTGAGCTCTTCTATATATTCTTCTATACATTGTGCAGGGTCTGGTGAGTTTCTCCTGCTAGAAGAACAGAGTTGGTCCTGTATAATGCATTGTTATAAAGTGACAGTGTGTAAAGATGTAACTCTGCATTATCCATGGCCAGCTGAGCTCTTCTATATATTCTTATATACATTGTGCAGGGCCTGGTGAGTTTCTCCTGTAGAAGAAAATAGTTGGCCCTGTATAATGCATTGTTATATAGTGACAGTGTGTAATGATGTAACTCTGCATTATCCATGGGCAGCTGAGCTCTGCTATATATTCTTCTATACATGGTGCAGGGTCTGGTGAGTTTCTCCTGCTAGAAGAACAGAGGTGGCCCTGTATAATGCATTGTTATAAAGTGACAGTGTGTAAACATGTAACTCTGCATTATCCATGGCCAGCTGAGCTATTCTATATATTATCTATACATTGTGCAGGGCCTGGTGAGTTTCTCCTGCTAGAAGAACAGAGTTGCCCTGTATAATGCATTGTTATAAAGTGACAGTGTGTAAAGATGTAACTCTGCATTATCCATGGCCAGCTGAGCTCTTCTATATATTATCTATACATTGTGCAGGGTATGGTGAGTTTCTCCTGCTAGAAGAACAGAGTTGGCCCTGTATAATGCATTGTTATAAAGTGACAGTGTGTAAAGATGTAACTCTGCATTATCCATGGCCAGCTGAGCTCTTCTATATATTCTTCTATACATTGTGCAGGGCCTGGTGAGTTTCTCCTGCTAGAAGAACAGAGTTGGTCCTGTATAATGCATTGTTATAAAGCGACAGTGTGTAAAGATGTAACTCTGCATTATCCATGGCCAGCTGAGCTCTTCTATATATTCTATACATTGTGCAGGGCCTGGTGAGTTTCTCCCGGTAGAAAAAAAAGTGTTGGCCCTGGATAATGCATTGTTGTAAAGTGACAATGTGTAAAGATGTAACTCTACATTACCCATGGCCAGCTTAGCTCTTCTATATTTTCTTCTATACATTGTGCAGGGCCTGGTGAGTTTCTCCTGTAGAAGAAAATAGTTGGCCCTGTATAATGCATTGTTATATAGTGACAGTGTGTAATGATGTAACTCTGCATTATCCATGGGCAGCTGAGCTCTGCTATATATTCTTCTATACATGGTGCAGGGTCTGGTGAGTTTCTCCTGCTAGAAGAACAGAGGTGGCCCTGTATAATGCATTGTTATAAAGTGACAGTGTGTAAACATGTAACTCTGCATTATCCATGGCCAGCTGAGCTCTTCTATATATTCTCTATACATTGTGCAGGGTCTGGTGAGTTTCTCCTGCTAGAAGAACAGAGTTGGTCCTGTATAATGCATTGTTATAAAGCGAGATTGTGTAAAGCTGTAACTCTGCATTATCCATGGCCAGCTGAGCTCTTCTATATATTCTATACATTGTGCAGGGTCTGGTGAGTTTCTCCTGCTAGAAGAACAGAGTTGGTCCTGTATAATGCATTGTTATAAAGTGACAGTGTGTAAAGATGTAACTCTGCATTATCCATGGCCAGCCAGAAGCTTGAAGAAAATATGGTTTAATTTACATAATTAATTACACCCTAATTATAATGTGTTAATGCTTTTTGTGGACCCTGAAGAAGGGAGTAAACTCTGAAAAATCAAAAAGTAGCTCACAGCTAGTGAGGGTACTCAACTTAATAATCTGTATTAAGTGGTATCCAATGAATAGGAATATAAATAAAAATATGTGTCCACTACACATGGGATTCATGCTTTTTTGTCACCTGTAGTTCCATGCCTTTGTCGTGTAACAACACTTGTCTGGAAATTCCCACTGACTGACCCCTAGTCTATGAGCAAATCATCTACAAAAGGGACTGCAACCACAGTCAACATGGGAAACAGCAGCCACTAACCAAGCAACAGCAGACCAAAGCTGTCAGTAGACCTCGTCCATTGTCTCTAATCCTCTGAGAAAACCGAAGCCGAGTATCTGAGTTTGTTTATACGGAATGATAGGCTGCACCTCTATGTGGATTTACATTAAGTGGTGGCTGTTATTATTATTAAATTACTCACAAAATTCAACAATAACAGTTTTTCTGAGATCACAGAAAGGGATTTAGAGAATAAATATGTTCTAATTTAGAGAACCTCATACTGAATAGATTAATCTCCAGATTCCACCATGAATTCTCTTTACCTGGTGTACCTCTACATGACTCTGTTCCGCTCCATCTTGCCTCGTTCTTTTGGTTTAAAGGTTATCGGATGCTGGGTCAGTTGTACTTTTCCCTGCTATGTCTGAAAACATATTCATCGTAGTTTAATAAACTCACTGCAGACAGTGTTCCTGCTCTGTAAATAAATGATAAGCACCATTAAATTTGGATGGATAGTTTCTGTATAATTCAATGTATGAAGTGCTCTCTGCTGTATCTAAAATTAACTCACTGAGAGCTGCGTATAAGAGGCGAGATGTGTTTTTTGTTTCCATGTGAAGTATTAAGACAAGTGTGAAGGACAAACATCAGGTAGCATTGTATTATTAATACCAATATAACCAAGCACATCAGAGGCATCTATCTTCAATATGCTTCACTTGTACATTCAATGTTTATTCATTACTAACAGTAATTAAAGTTCTATGTAACATGTACTTTTAATGTTTATTTTTATTGAAAGTAATTAAAGTTCCTTATTACATGTACTTTTAATGTTTCTTCATTACTGAAAGTATTTAAAGTTTAATTTAACATGTACTTTCAATGTTTCTTTATTACTGACAGTAATTAAAGTTCTATTTAACATGTACTTTTAATGTTTATTCATTGTTAAAATAAATAAAGTTCAATATTACATGTACTTTCAACGTTTCTTCATTATAAAAATCAAGTTCAATTTAACATGTACTTTCAATGTTTATTTTTATTGAAAGTAATTAAAGTTCTATGTAACATGTACTTTCAATTTTTATTTTTATTGAAATGAATTAAAGTTCTATGTAACATGTACTTTCAATTTTTATTTTTATTGAAATGAATTAAAGTTCTATGTAACATGTACTTTCAATGTTTCTTCATTAATGGAAGTAATTAAAGTTCTATGCAACATGTACTTTCAATGGTTTCTTCATTAATGGAAGTAATCAAAGTTCTATGTAACATGTACTTTCAATGTTTATTTTTATTGAAATGAATTAAAGTTCTATGTAACATGAACTTTCAATGATTCTTCATTAATGGTAGTAATCAAAGTTCTATGTAACATGTACTTTCAATGTTTCTTCAATATGCAAAGTAATTAAAGTTCTATGTAACATGTACTTTCAATAGTTTCTTCATTAATGGAAGTAATCAAAGTTCTATGTAACATGTACTTTCAATGTTTATTTTTATTGAAATGAATTAAAGTTCTATGTAACATGTACTTCCAAGGTTTCTTCATTAATGGAAGTTATTAAAGTTCTATGTAACATGTACTTTCAATGTTTCTTCATTAATGGAAGTTATTAAAGTTCTATGTAACATGTACTTCCAAGGTTTCTTCATTACTGAAAGTTATTAAAGTTCTACGTAACATGTACATTCAATGTTTCTTCATTAATGGAAGTTATTAAAGTTCTATGTAACATGTACTTCCAAGGTTTCTTCATTAATGGAAGTTATTAAAGTTCTATGTAACATGTACTTTCAATGTTTCTTCATTAATGGAAGTTATTAAAGTTCTATGTAACATGTACTTCCAAGGTTTCTTCATTAATGGAAGTTATTAAAGTTCTATGTAACATGTACTTTCAATGTTTCTTCATTACTAAAAGTTATTAAAGTTCTACGTAACATGTACTTTCAATGTTTCTTCATTAATGGAAGTAATCAAAGTTCTATGTAACATGTACTTCCAAGGTTTCTTCATTAATGGAAGTTATTAAAGTTCTATGTAACATGTACTTTCAATGTTTCTTCATTACTAACAGTAACTAAAGTTCTATGTAACATGTACTTTCAATGGTTTCTTCATTAATGGAAGTAATTAAAGTTCTATTTACCATGTACTTTCAGTGTTTCTTCATTACTGACAGTAATTAAAGTTATATGTAACATGTACTTTCAGTGTTTCTTCATTACTGAAAGTAATTAAAGTTATATGTAACATGTACTTTCAATGTTTATTTTTATTGAAATGAATTAAAGTTCTATGTAACATGTATTTTCAACGTTTCTTCATTACTGAAAGTAATAAAAGTTCTATGTAACATGTACTTTCAATGGTTTCTTCATTAATTGAAGTAATTAAAGTTCTATGTAACATGTACTTTCAATGGTTCTTTATTATTAAAATAATAAAAGTTCTATTTAACATGTACTTTCAATGTTTCTTCATTACTAACAGTAATTAAAGTTCTATTTAACATGTACTTTCAATGTTTCTTCATTACTAACAGTAATTAAAGTTCTATATAACATGTACTTTCAATGGTTTCTTCATTAATGGAAGTAATTAAAGTTCTATGTAACATGTACTTTCAATGGTTTCTTCATTAATGGAAGTTATTAAAGTTCTATGTAACATGTACTTTCAATGGTTTCTTCATTAATGTAAGTAATTAAAGTTCTTTGTATTGTACTTTCAATGGTTCTTCAGTATTAAAAGTAATAAACGTTCTATGTAACATGTACTTATAATGTTTCTTTTTATTGAAATGAATTAAAGTTCTATGTAACGTGTACTATCAATGTTTCTTCAATATTGAAATGTATTAAAGTTCTATGTAACATGTACTTTTAATGGTTTCTTCATTAATGGAAGTTATTAAAGTTCTATGTAACATGTACTTTCAATGGTTTCTTCATTAATGGAAGTTATTAAAGTTCTATGTAACATGTACTTCCAAGGTTTCTTCATTACTGAAAGTTATTAAAGTTCTACGTAACATGTACATTCAATGTTTCTTCATTAATGGAAGTTATTAAAGTTCTATGTAACATGTACTTCCAAGGTTTCTTCATTAATGGAAGTTATTAAAGTTCTATGTAACATGTACTTTCAATGTTTCTTCATTAATGGAAGTTATTAAAGTTCTATGTAACATGTACTTCCAAGGTTTCTTCATTAATGGAAGTTATTAAAGTTCTATGTAACATGTACTTTCAATGTTTCTTCATTAATGGAAGTTATTAAAGTTCTATGTAACATGTACTTCCAAGGTTTCTTCATTACTAAAAGTTATTAAAGTTCTACGTAACATGTACTTTCAATGTTTCTTCATTAATGGAAGTAATCAAAGTTCTATGTAACATGTACTTCCAAGGTTTCTTCATTAATGGAAGTTATTAAAGTTCTATGTAACATGTACTTTCAATGTTTCTTCATTACTAACAGTAACTAAAGTTCTATGTAACATGTACTTTCAATGGTTTCTTCATTAATGGAAGTAATTAAAGTTCTATTTACCATGTACTTTCAGTGTTTCTTCATTACTGACAGTAATTAAAGTTATATGTAACATGTACTTTCAATGTTTATTTTTATTGAAATGAATTAAAGTTCTATGTAACATGTATTTTCAACGTTTCTTCATTACTGAAAGTAATAAAAGTTCTATGTAACATGTACTTTCAATGGTTCTTTATTATTAAAATAATAAAAGTTCTATTTAACATGTACTTTCAATGTTTCTTCATTACTAACAGTAATTAAAGTTCTATTTAACATGTACTTTCAATGTTTCTTCATTACTAACAGTAATTAAAGTTCTATATAACATGTACTTTCAATGTTTCTTCATTACTAACAGTAATTAAAGTTCTATATAACATGTACTTTCAATGGTTTCTTCATTAATGGAAGTAATTAAAGTTCTATGTAACATGTACTTTCAATGGTTTCTTCATTAATGGAAGTTATTAAAGTTCTATGTAACATGTACTTTCAATGGTTTCTTCATTAATGTAAGTAATTAAAGTTCTTTGTATTGTACTTTCAATGGTTCTTCAGTATTAAAAGTAATAAACGTTCTATGTAACATGTACTTATAATGTTTCTTTTTATTGAAATGAATTAAAGTTCTATGTAACGTGTACTATCAATGTTTCTTCAATATTGAAATGTATTAAAGTTCTATGTAACATGTACTTTTAATGGTTTCTTCATTAATGGAAGTTATTAAAGTTCTATGTAACATGTACTTTCAATGGTTTCTTCATTAATGGAAGTAATTAAAGTTCTTTGTAACGTACTTTCAATGATTCTTCAGTATTAAAAGTAATAAACGTTCTATGTAACATGTACTTATAATGTTTCTTTTTATTGAAATGAATTAAAGTTCTATGTAACGTGTACTATCAATGTTTCTTCAATATTGAAATGTATTAAAGTTCTATGTAACATGTACTTTCAATGTTTCTTCATTATGCAAAGTAATTAAAGTTATATGTAACATGTACTTTCAAGGTTTCTTCATTACTGAAAGTAATTAAAGTTCTATGTAACATGTACTTTCAATGTTTCTTCATTATGCAAAGTAATTAAAGTTATATGTAACATGTACTTTCAATGTTTCTTCATTATGCAAAGTAATTAAAGTTCTATGTAACATGTACTTTCAATGTTTCTTCATTACTGAAAGTAATTAAAGTTATATGTAACATGTACTTTCAATGTTTCTTCTTTCTTGAAAGTTATTAAAATTCTATATAACATGTACTTTCAATGTTTCTTCATTACTGAAAGTAATAAAAGTTCTATGTAACATGTACTTTTAATGTTTCTTCATTATTGAATGTATTTATAGTTCTATGTAACATGTACGTTCAAGGTTTATTCATTACTGAAAGTAATTAAAGTTCTATGAAACATGTACTTTCAATGGTTCTTTATTATTAAAATAATAAAAGTTCTATGTAACATGTACTTTCAATGTTTCTTCATTACTAACAGTAATTAAAGTTCTATGTAACATGTACTTTCAATGGTTTCTTCATTAATGGAAG
This sequence comes from Pelodytes ibericus, assembly GCA_036172795.1. NCBI lineage: Eukaryota > Metazoa > Chordata > Amphibia > Anura > Pelodytidae > Pelodytes > Pelodytes ibericus. The sequence continues at coordinate 1,598,396 of CM069864.1, forward strand.
TAATTAAAGTTCTATGTAACATGTACTTTCAATGGTTTCTTCATTAATGGAAGTTATTAAAGTTCTATGTAACATGTACTTTTAATGGTTTCTTCATTAATGGAAGTTATTAAAGTTCTATGTAACATGTACTTTCAATGGTTTCTTCATTAATGTAAGTAATTAAAGTTCTTTGTATTGTACTTTCAATGGTTCTTCAGTATTAAATGTAATAAAAGTTCTATGTAACATGTACTTTCAATGTTTCTTCCTTAATTCAAGTAATTAAAGTTCTATGTAACACGTACCTCCAAGGTTTCTTCATTACTGAAAGTTATTAAAGTTCTATGTAACATGTACTTTCAATGGTTCTTCATATTAAATTAATTAAAGTTCTATGTAACATGTACTTTCAGTGTTTCTTCATTACTGAAAATAATTAAAGTTATATGTAACATGTACTTTCAATGTTTATTCAATGTTAAAATAATTAAAGTTCAATATTACATGTACTATAATGTTTCTTTTTATTGAAAGTAATTAAAGTTCTATGTAACATGTACTTTCAATGTGTCTTCATTATTTAAAGTAATTAAAGTTCTATTTAACATGTACTTTCAATAGTTTCTTCAATACTGAAAGTAATTAAAGTTCTATGTAACATGTACTTTCAATGTTTCTTCTTTCTTGAAAGTTATTAAAATGCTATATAACATGTATTTTCAACGTTTCTTCATTACTGAAAGTAATAAAAGTTCTATGTAACATGTACTTTTAATGTTTCTTCATTATTGAATTAATTTATAGTTCTATGTAACATGTACGTTCAAGGTTTATTTTTATTGAAATTAATCAAAGTTCTATGTAACATGTACTTCCAATGTTTATTTTTATTGAAATGAATTAAAGTTCTATGTAACATGGACTTTCAATGTTTATTTTTATTGAAATGAATCAAAGTTCTATGTAACATGTACTTTCAATGTTTATTTTTATTGAAATGAATTAAAGTTCTATGTAACATGGACTTTCAATGTTTCTTCATTAATGGAAGTAATTAAAGTTCTATGTAACATGTACTTCCAAGGTTTCTTCGTTACTGAAAGTTATTAAAGTTCTATGTAACATGTACTTTCAATGTTTCTTCATTACTGAAAGCTATTAAAGTTCTATGTAACATGTACTTTTAATGTTTCTTCATTATTGAATTAATTTATAGTTCTATGTAACATGTACGTTCAAGGTTTATTTTTATTGAAATTAATCAAAGTTCTATGTAACATGTACTTCCAATGTTTATTTTTATTGAAATGAATTAAAGTTCTATGTAACATGGACTTTCAATGTTTATTTTTATTGAAATGAATCAAAGTTCTATGTAACATGTACTTTCAATGTTTATTTTTATTGAAATGAATTAAAGTTCTATGTAACATGGACTTTCAATGTTTCTTCATTAATGGAAGTAATTAAAGTTCTATGTAACATGTACTTCCAAGGTTTCTTCGTTACTGAAAGTTATTAAAGTTCTATGTAACATGTACTTTCAATGGTTCTTCATATTAAAATAATAAAAGTTCTATTTACCATGTACTTTCAGTGTTTCTTCATTACTGACAGTAATTAAAGTTATATGTAACATGTACTTTCAGTGTTTCTTCATCACTGAAAGTAATTAAAGTAATATGTAACATGTACTTTCAGTGTTTCTTCATTACTGAAAGTAATTAAAGTTATATGTAACATGTACTTTCAGTGTTTCTTCATTACTGAAAGTAATTAAAGTTATTTGTAACATGTACTTTCAATGTTTCTTTTTATTGAAAGTAATTAAAGTTCTATGTAACATGGACTTTCAATGTTTCTTCATTAATGGAAGTAATTAAAGTTCTATGTAACATGTACTTCCAAGGTTTCTTCGTTACTGAAAGTTATTAAAGTTCTATGTAACATGTACTTTCAATGGTTCTTCATATTAAAATAATAAAAGTTCTATTTACAATGTACTTTCAGTGTTTCTTCATTACTAACAGTAATTAAAGTTCTATGTAACATGTACTTTCAGTGTTTCTTCATTACTGAAAGTAATTAAAGTTATATGTAACATGTACTTTCAATGTTTATTCATTGCTAAAATAAATACATTTCAATATTACATGTACTTTCAATGTTTCTTTTTATTGAAAGTAATTAAAGTTCTATGTAACATGTACTTTCAATGTTTCTTCATTACTGACAGTAATTAAAGTTCTATGTAACATGTACTTTCAATTTTTCTTCATTATTTAAAGTAATTAAAGTTGTATGTAACATGTACTTTCAATAGTTTCTTCATTAATGGAAGTAATTACAGATCTATGTAACATGTACTTTCAATGTTTCTTCAATACTGAAAATAATTAAAGTTCTATGTAACATGTACTTTCAAGGTTTCTTCATTACTGAAAGTAATTAAAGTTCTATGTAACATGTACTTTCAATGTTTCTTCTTTCTTGAAAGTTATTAAAATTCTATACAACATGTATTTTCAATGGTTCTTTATTATTAAAATAATAAAAGTTCTATTTAACATGTACTTTCGATGTTTCTTCATTACTAACAGTAATTAAAGTTCTATGTAACATGTACTTTCAATGGTTTCTTCATTAATGGAAGTAATTAAAGTTCTATGTAACATGTACTTTCAATGGTTTCTTCATTAATGGAAGTTATTAAAGTTCTATGTAACATGTACTTTCAATGGTTTCATCATTAATGTAAGTAATTAAAGTTCTTTGTAACGTACTTTCAATGGTTCTTCAGTATTAAATGTAATAAAAGTTCTATGTAACATGTACTTTCAATGTTTCTTCAATATTGAAATGTATTAAAGTTCTATGTAACATGTACTTTCAATGTTTCTTCATTATGGAAAATATTTAAAGTTCTATGTAGCATGTACTTTCAATGTTTCTTCATTATGGAAAGTTATTAAAGTTCTATGTAGCATGTACTTTCAATGTTTCTTCATTATGGAAAGTTATTAAAGTTCTATGTAGCATGTACTTTCAATGTTTCTTCATTACTGAAAGTTATTAAAGTTCTGTGTAACATGTACTTTCAATTTTTCTTCATTATTGAAAGTAATTAATGTTCTATGTATCTTTTATTTTCAATGTTTCTTCATTATCCACCTGATTATGAAGAAATATTGTGAGGGAATACATAGGAAAAGCAATCATCCATAACAGAATTTACACGGGGGTAGACCACCATTTCTGAGAACTCGGAAAGCACCTCCTTTTCCTCACCATCGAGAGACACCACTCTGGACTACGTAATGAAGGATATTAATGACTGACAAAAATCTCTAACCCAACAAATTGGGGAGATACGTGCTGATATTTCCTGGATCAGACAAGATTTTCAGAAACTACGCGAATGCACCACAGAAGTGTAAAAGCAGATTTGTTTGCTTGAAGACTCCGCAAAAGATATGTATGTGTATACATGAGGTGTGTGTGTATGTGTGAGGTGTGTGTGTGTGTATTGTGTGATCGTCTAGCCCTGGTTGAAGTAACTTATTTATATGAGCCACGTATCATACATTTATATTTAATTTGTTTACATGGTTAGTTTATATTTATAAAAAAATGGTTGTTGTGAATGTTGTATGTATTATGGTTATTTTTAATTTACCTGTTTTAAAAAAAAATGTTTTTTTTTCAATACGTTTCTGTTATGGCACTTTAATAATAATTCACATGTTTAATTTACATAAAAAGGCCACCAAAGTGCTCAGCACCAGGCCCATGATCCCACTACTACTAGGGATTAAGCGATCCCTAATCCCACTACTTCAAAAGCTACAGGATAAACTCCCAATCTGTAACACTCTGCCCCTTTCTGTTATAGGTAGGGTGAACCTGATAAAACTGATGGTCATTCCAAAACTCCTATATGTCTTGACAAACGCTGTCTGTAAAATCCCAAAATATACCTTCCATAGAATCAACATGCTCTTCACTAAATTGATCTGGAGATGTAAGTGTAAGACTCAGCAAGCATATTCTACCTAAGGACAAGGGTGGTCTGGCCTACCAGATATGTATAAATATTATATAGCATCACAAATGACACACGTCAAGACATGGGTGACGAATGACAATACCCGGTCTTCTGTTGCACTAGAAAGATCACTCCTAAAACCGCCTGTTAACATAGAAGGTGCCATTCATGCTTCCATTGATGTTTTTGTACACCAAACAACGGTCATGACAGTAACATTTGATACATGGCATAGAGCACACCAAATCATCAAATGCAACGCCATGCACCCTAAAACCCCCATATGGCACAACAAGCAATTCACACACCTAATGGCCCTACAAGAATTGACCTTTTGGGCACAGAAAGGTATACAATATGTATCAGACATTGCAAATGTGCAATCTATTTCTGACCTAACCCCCCTTTTACTCTCAATTAAGACAGGAGATTCTGATAATTTTTGATGCAACTGATACATGCAATCAAACATCAGAGGAAACTAAGTACACCTGACCGTGATATATACAAGATATATCTTATAATGCAACATCACCAAACCAAAGGCCAGATAGCAAAAATGTACTCTCTACTGCTAGTGTAGCGAGTCACCTTGATTGTCAGCAGTACTGGACCAATGGACACATGATGTTGGGGAGATTGACTCAGATTAATGGTCTAAAGTACTGTCAACATCTAAGAGAATCTCGCCAGCTGAAAACCACTGGCTAACACAGCTATACGTTATAATGAGGGCATAATTCACACTGGTCAAACTGTACAAACATGGTATGCGAGACACAGATAAGTGCAATAGATGCAGGATCTCAGCCGGCACCTGGTTCTACGTTCTTGACATGCCATGAAATCCCTTCCTTCTGGAATGGAACTCTACAAATAATTTATCAATGCACGGGTATAAATGTTCAACCAGATCCAAAATTTTGACTATTGGACATACTCTATTTAGTGTCCCCTAAAGGGTCCCCCCAGTTGACACTGATGACCTCACGCATGCTTCATACTAGGAAAATTATCATTATTGAATGGGCAGACCAAGTACCCTCTACCCTACATGGAAACAATGTATTAATGTAGACATGACCAATATTATAATGTACTTTTATGGTAAATGCCTCTATGACAAATGTGACAAAATATGGGTTCCTTGACTTCAGTTGTTCGACACTCTGTAAACTACCAAGAGTTATGATGCAGATAGTCTTCTTCTTCAATTTCTTCTTATCTTCTTTTACCTTGAGTTAAATAATACATCAACATGTAAAACTGCATAAATAGAACAATAAAAAAGATTATATATATATATATATATATATATATATATATATATATATATATATAAAATCAAACATGGCCATTCATCATCCCCCTGACTCACTAAACCAATGGACAAGATAGTGAGGTCATTTTCTATACATAGCATCATATGTTTTAAAGGTATCATTCCTACAAGGAAGTTGAATTGTCACATGATAAAGCATTGCATGTACAGGGTTTTACCCCTAGGGGGTGAAGTCTTTCACTCTGCTCACATGACTTCATTAACATGATGTTGTTTTTGTGAACTGTTTTAAAGACCATTTCTAGATGTCAAAGTTCCCTCAGTAAAATAATTTCTAAATAAGTCTCTAATTTGTCCCAACTTTGCTTGACAAGCGAGTTCACCAAATGTGATAAAAGGTTTTCAGCCTTAAAAAGCAATTATTAGATGTTTTTGTGACTTACAAGATGTGGAAGGGAAGGTGCATAATCCATTCGGTACAAAATGTTCACCATCCACTTCAGGGAGTAAAAATATCTTAAACATGAGAATTCTACTGTGAAGAGTCCAGGGTTCATTGACGTTACAGTGATTAGTAATCTTTCATATAGATGTTAATTTGAATGGTTTTTGCAGAAAGTGTAATTTCAGTTGGATAATTTTTGTAAAATATTTTTTTTATAAATATGCATACGTACAAAACATAAAACCATGACAGTATCATAAACATTATACCATTATTTTACCCTGAATTACAAGCTCTCTTAAGTTAGGGCCAAACTTAAATTCCTAATACTATATTGCAATTCCTTGTTATTATGATTATTATTATGTACATCTAAAGAAAATCGTACAAACAGAACATACAGTCGATGGAGTCAAACAATCAATCTTCTAGTCTCTCTAACTGGGGTAGGCCCAACTTAACTACCCTCGCCAACCACTCCATCCACCTTCCTAAAAAATCTTCCAACATTTTACTTTTGATGGAATATTTATCAACTTGACAACGCCTCTTTCCATCCTAATTTGGTACATTATCTGCTTCTCTACATATTTCCAGTCAAAGTCTTTGTGAGAAGGCCAGCGCTGATGTAAGATGGCTGACTTTTTTGGGATAGGTATTCCCTCAATTTCACTCTAAGCAATCTAGTCCATCGTTTTTTAACCTTACTGCATCCCCACCAGAGATCAGCATATGTCCCCTCTGCTTGTTGACATCTCCAGTATTCGTTTGAGCTCTGCGGGAAAATAGAATGTATTCAAGCGGGAACCAGGTACCATTTCTGAAAATGCTTAAAGTGTGTCTCTAAGAGGGATAAGTCATGGACATTTTGTGCCAGTCTCTTAAAGGAGTTCCCCCACTCTCTTGATGTTATTTGCAGATATACATCCTTTTGCCATCTTATAATGATGAGTTTTATATCTCCTTCCTCCTTTGATCCTATACAATCTATGCATTTTTGGCAAGCATATTTTTTAACCTGCCATATTACATATAAACCTGCGACCAATTGGAGAAAGTCCTAGGAATCAAACAAAAACGGTGCTTTTCATCCTCCTACATCTTGGACAATTTAGCCACCCTATCCAAATTAAAACATTCAAAAGGCAACAAAGAAAAAATTTCCACATACTCCCTCTTCCAAATGTATTCCCTAATTCCAGGCTTCAAATGTGCCCCCAGAAAGCCCTCAAAAAGATAAATAAACATCCCCCTGTGATGAATCCGACATCTTATGGCTCAGGAACCCCCATCCCAGGTGTAACAACAGAGGGGGGAACGACAGAAGATGAAAAGAAGGAAGCCCCACTACGCCTTGATCACTTGCAGCAGAACCAGCCACAGACTCCACCACTGTAGGTAACACCCTCCTCCCCTACAACTGCCTGTGATGCCACCAATCCATCATTTGAGCACCCCAAAAACTTACCAGCGAAAGACATAACCTGCCTAAACACCCCAGGCCCAACAACAAGAAAATTAGTAAAACCAGGAGAAGAAAAAGTGGACATAAAAGGGGACAACACAAAGGGGTACTAAGGCCACTCACTGATAGACTGACCAACAGGAGAATGAGCAGCTGTAAGGCCAGAAACTGGGACATCCTGATATGGCATCAACAGTCCAGAAGAAGAAGAAGCAGAGGCCTGTGCAGTCCCAACAGGCCTGGGTTGTGGAACTACAGCAGGAACAAGAAAAAGCCAGCCACAACCCCTGCCGCAATGTTCTGTCCCTGGAAGTCTGTGGGCTTCCCAGCTGCAACAGACTGTGGTCTAGGCCTAGCAGGCAAAAAAACAGGAGCCTTAGCCAATGAAGAACGAGGCCTACCGGAAAAACCCACCCCATGATCATGTGATCGCCGAAGGGTGGAAGTAGGCCGCATTGCACCCTCCTCTTGCAGGGCCAAGCCTGCCAAAAATGGAGCAGGCTGCAAAACGTACTGTGGGCCACACGGGCACTGTACCACCATGGAGGAGTGGGACAAAGGAGTCTCCAGATTGATGGATCTATCCGGAGACACCTCCAGCCCTGGAGAAGCCACCGGAGAAAGGTAGGTAAAAATGAGGGAAATGACAGGAGAATCGGGCCATAACCGAGACCCGGGATCAGCCTGCACAGGTCTCTGTGTAGGTGAGGAAATCCGGGAAGAGGCACTTACAGTGCACCGAGGGTGGGTGGGTGGCCTCCTCCTCTTGGCACTCGCTCCATGAGAATTGTCACCGGAACTTCTGAGGTGCCTGTCTGGCACTTGGGAAACTGCAGGGTGGAAGATAAATTCAGCCAGATGGGGCCCTGACAGCAGGAACAGAAGCTGAGGAGGCAGCAGACAAAGTTTGTATAGTACAACGAGAAGCCAAAGTAGCAGGTGGGGTGGCAGACATCGAGGAAGGAACATCCAGCATCCTGGACATATTAGCCTGAAGCCAGTCTCCAGCCTTAGCCAGGGCTGCTTCCCGTAGTTGAGCAAGCAATGCCTCCCTGGAAGCCATGGAAAGTAAAAGTTCTGACTTGTCCAAATAATTTTCACTGAATGACTGTGAAATCTCCACCCTTCTTGCTTACCCCTCAGGCCCTCCCGTAGCCTTGTGACCTGTTAAACCTTAACTTCGCCTTTCTCTGCACTCCCAGTTCTTACAGACCCTGTCATGCTGCCCCTGTGCTTAATTATTGCATTTCTTTTACTCTTGCAGAGTACTGAACGCAATCTGCAAAATTAGCCTGAGATTAAACTATATCAATATAATCCTTAGATACAATAATTATAAAAAAAAGCAAAAGCAAATTAGCATATGTTGTAGACACGCATTTATTTATGCTAGTTTGTTGATCTTATACACAGATATCACTTAAATAGCAATATATATATATATATATATTGGTTTATATGTGTGGAGTATTTGCAGGTGGCTGGTGGTCTAAGCAACAGTGTTTCCAGGTAAACATACTGGCTATTGTTCAGGACTGGACTGTAAACAACATGGAGTCTGACAGTTTGGTCACCTGACCAGGGTTACTATGGGAAAGCTGTACCAACAAATGCTTCATGTTAAAAGAGATGCATGTTAAAGAGATTTGAGAACTTTCCTGAAGCTCCAACAATGGAGAAGCTACTGCTGAAGCCAGTCTTTCCACCTGAGTTCTCCTGGCAACGTAACATCTAAGTATCAGCATTTATATTTTATTTTACTTTCTTTTACTTGAATAGAGTTAACTATTCTTGTTTCTATTAATAGATTGAGTATTTAGCATTGTTTATTTGTATAACCTATATTAGATATTGTTGTAGAATTATCATTAAACTTTGTTATGCTTTAACCTATTCAAGTGTGTGGATATTCTGTTATTTGGTTATTGAATATAACTCTCTAATAATACCTTATGGAATAATATAATCGTTGTATTGTTATATTATTTCCATTTATAAATTTGTTGTTGAGGTTGTGCTCATTTGGCTCCTATTGTTATTGTGTAACCGTGGGAACCAAACTGTAAAGTGTTAAACAGACACCAGTTGATACCATATCTGTTATTAATTTAGATAGAGCATTTACTAATCTTCACCATTTCCAATACAACTGGCGTAGTCGGCAGGATTATTGCAGAGTTATTATATATAATAATTAATAACTGAATTCCGCATTTTCCAATTTTTCCCTCATGTTTCTTGTTTATGTGTAAAAAACAAAAAAGTAATTGTTTGACATTTAGAGTGCTTGCTACCTAGCCAAGTGACTAGCAACTGAACCATTACTTGGACATTGACTAGTCACTAGCACTTGTAACTAGACAGGTGACTCTGGCCAGGCAGATTATTGTTTAGTCTATAAACCCCCTAAATTATTTTTGAATGTCAATACCACACTGCAACGAGAGTGGTGGGTTTTAGTGTTGTCATTGCTGCAATGGGTTTATTTACTAAACAGTGTTTTTTGTTGTTGTGATTAATAGATTTTTTAGTACTACTTATTATTATCCTGTATTGCTTATAAGTAGGCTTTTGAAACTTATTAGCAATAGTTATATATTGCTCTGGGAAGGTGGCAGGCTATTTATTACATGTGAAGTAATAAATGGTTCTAAGAGACCAGGAAATACATTGTGTGTTTATGTATTACATGTAAGCCTAGTGCATAGTGTTTATGTATGTAATACTGTATGCTGCTCTGGAAGAAATATGTTCTATTTGCATGTGGGCTGTGCGTGCAACACAGCTGAGACGGCACTATAGGGACCTCTGCAGACCAGGAAGTGTACGGCCGAGTGTATGGACCTGGGAAGGATGAAAGGCTATTAAATGACTAGTAATAGGTGCCACTGAGAGACCAGGAAATATGTTGTATGTGAATTTGTAGTATTATGTCTATTGATTGGTGTATGTATGCCTGCATGGAAAAGGGAAGCTATACCATAAGTAGTGACCCACAGGAACCAGTAGGTATTTGTGTGTAAACCGTCCTGGGGTGGGAGGGCTCTAATGAGGGACCCCACTGTCCAGTAGTTATGTGTGTTTAAACTGACCTGGGGTGGGAGGGCTCTAATGAGGGACCCCATTGTCCAGTAAGTATGTGTGTGTAAACCGACCTGGGGTGGGAGGGCTCTAATGAGGGATCCCATTGTCCAGTAAGTATGTGTGTGTAAACCGACCTGGGGTGGGAGGGCTCTAATGAGGGACCCCATTGTCCAGTAAGTATGTGTGTGTAAACCGACCTGGGATGGGAGGGCTCTAATGAGGGACCCCATTGTCCAGTAAGTATGTGTGTGTAAACCGACCTGGGATGGGAGGGCTCTAATGAGGGATCCCATTGTCCAGTAGGGTTTTGACCTGAATGTCTGTGTAAAGTGCTTGTGTGGTCCATCCACTCATGTAGTCCTCACAAGTGTTTTAACTCTTTTCCCACTTTACTAGCCAGATATCAGGGATTAATAACTTGAAGCTGGGCAGTACAGAAACGTTTAGAGAGGAGTGTTTGTTTTCATGATTCCCTAGCAAAAGCATCTTAAAGGAACATGTAAAACCTGATAAAGTTTCTTCCTCAGCCATGCTGGTTTGCTATGTGCAGAACCAACAGCCTGAAGGACAGAAGAGATAGATATTCAACCCGCTGTGAGCTCTATTAACACGTTTGTCTTGCCTGTTTTAATAGTCAGATGACTCTGGGTTGGCTGCTGACTACCGGGAGGTGGATGCAGTAGTGCCATCAGTGAGCACTGCGGTTCCGAGTACCGTCAACGCAGATGAAGGGCAAACAGGCAGACACGTGGCAAGCTGGGATTGAATTAGCGAATGCTCTCTCTTTAATTCTCCTTGCACCAGAGATGCACTAACAAGCTAGCTTTGCCTGGGAGAAGATATCATATACATCCAGGTAGTGCATCAAGACAGTGAACAGGGTTGTGAGTCATCGTATCCTGAAGACTCCGGTGTCTCTAAAGAAACAGAAGAGATACTCCCAGCACTGATTGACAGGCCTGGACAGACATCAGTGTCCAGAAATAAACCGTCTACCTGAGCACAGTGCAAGAAAGAAAGCATCAAGCAAGATTGCCAATGACACAGCACATTGTCTTTCTGTACTCCTGCAGCTGCAAGCTGGCACCCTAGTCAAAAATACGGGTCACAGAAGAGGTGAACTCACTCGTAAGAGAAAGAGGATGAGCAGCTGATTCCACCTGTCAAGAAAGTTGGCCATACCAAGTAGCCCTCAAGAATAAAGTTGGGCAGACTTGGCAGTTGAACTGTGAAGGCCGAAGACCAAGAGGTGGATTGAATTGCTGCATTGTTGTGCAAACTATTCTGAAGAGTTGTGGCTTGCAGAGAATGCAGCAAGAAGACACTGAAAAAGAATTCAAAGAAGAACCAAAGACAAGAACTTGTTATCTATGGACAATTGTGCTTATGTTATTGAGCTACCACTAAGCATATTGTGGTCCCTAGCCTATCACCCTAAAGCCTCTAGGTTGATAGAGTGGTGCAAAGAGTTTTCAGGAGAGCACATTTGAGTACTGTCCCCAGTAGTGATAGACTGTGGGTGGGAATGGGTTTGCAACCATTTTTCCTTTTTACAGTACTGCCCACAATGATTCTAGTGTGGGATGTTGGGTTGTATTACATGTTAGAGTGTTAAGCAGGTTTCAGGGGGTGGTGAGTGTTTGTTTGTGACAGTCCCCTTGTCTGATTGACCTGGAACCTGGTGAATGCATGTGAGTATGTGGCGTGAAGTGAAGGTGGTGAGCTGTGTGCGTGTACTGTGTTGGGGGAGATAGCCATCTGGGTAACTCAAACAGTGTAAGTTACAAGGGACCAGAGCTAGCTGATTCAGATAGGGACCAAAGTGTGAGTGCTACCCAGATCTAGCAAGCAACAGAGGCAGAAGCTCAAAATAATATCAGATGGACCTGGTGATACCTAGGTTGTATTATTATACTGTGATATTAAATCTATTTTCTTTCCTTCCAGCCGACTGGTGGCAGTTTGAGTCAGCGGAACCAATGGTCCTCCAACACCTTTGTGCACATAAGAGTTGTAACCTTACACCTAGGCCTTGGTGTGTTAGCCACCAAGAGAGAAGTCTGACAGTTGTCAGCAAACAAATACTGCAGCTACCTCATTAACAACGCAGAAGTTAACCATGATTTGACCAAACTTCCTGCCATGTGGGAAAAGTGGATACCGACTTTTGGGTGGCTGGGGAGTTTGGGAAACACGATTGTTCATGGACTGTTTAGTAGCTGTGGTCATATGGTTTTTCTACTGTTATATGTGTAGCATTATTATTATAATTTTTTTATAAATTAGTTAACGCAACATTTAGAGTAATATAGTAGTGATGTCAGTGGTATTTGACCAAGGGGTGGAGTGTTGTAGACACGCATTTATTTATGCTAGTTTGTTGATCTTATACACAGATATCACTTAAATAGCAATATATATATATATATATATTGGTTTATATGTGTGGAGTATTTGCAGGTGGCTGGTGGTCTAAGCAACAGTGTTTCCAGGTAAACATACTGGCTATTGTTCAGGACTGGACTGTAAACAACATGGAGTCTGACAGTTTGGTCACCTGACCAGGGTTACTATGGGAAAGCTGTACCAACAAATGCTTCATGTTAAAAGAGATGCATGTTAAAGAGATTTGAGAACTTTCCTGAAGCTCCAACAATGGAGAAGCTACTGCTGAAGCCAGTCTTTCCACCTGAGTTCTCCTGGCAACGTAACATCTAAGTATCAGCATTTATATTTTATTTTACTTTCTTTTACTTGAATAGAGTTAACTATTCTTGTTTCTATTAATAGATTGAGTATTTAGCATTGTTTATTTGTATAACCTATATTAGATATTGTTGTAGAATTATCATTAAACTTTGTTATGCTTTAACCTATTCAAGTGTGTGGATATTCTGTTATTTGGTTATTGAATATAACTCTCTAATAATACCTTATGGAATAATATAATCGTTGTATTGTTATATTATTTCCATTTATAAATTTGTTGTTGAGGTTGTGCTCATTTGGCTCCTATTGTTATTGTGTAACCGTGGGAACCAAACTGTAAAGTGTTAAACAGACACCAGTTGATACCATATCTGTTATTAATTTAGATAGAGCATTTACTAATCTTCACCATTTCCAATACAGCATAACTAGGCCTGTGCCACTAAATCTAGCCACAGAGTTTGATATTAACTCATAAATAAAGAGCAGTCCCTCTCCCGGCCAGTGTCGTACTCTAGAAGACAGGACTGTGCCATTTCGACAATCCCCTCCTCACGCAGTAAAGTCAATGCGCTACTTTTAGCTGCATCTGTGCTGAAGTTATCGTCTTGTCAATAAATAATTGATTCACACTTATTCCACTGAAAAAAAAAGCAGAAGAAGAGAATTGTGTTACGGATTCATTGTAGCAGTTAGATCAAGAACACAGTTATGTAGTAACATTTCTCCAAAGCAAATGGTATAAATAATATATGCAGAATAACATTGCACTGCTCAACTAGATATTACTTAGATAGATTTGTTTTAAAACATTCATTACAGGCGTGTATATTATTATTATTGGCTCGAAGCCATGAAATATGTCTCTTCAAAGGCAAAGAATACTTTGTAATGTGAGACCCTCCAAGGCATAATTATGTAATAAAGTTCTTATTGTGAGATCTGGAAGGAAGCCAAGCCTTGTCCAAATATAGTTAATGTCAGACCCAAATTTATTATCCTTGGCTGTTACCAGGAGAAGGCAGGTTTTGTTTACAGAGCCTAATTCTCCCCACTAATTACAGCCACTATAAAATAATTAGCATCCATGGGATAACAACTTAACATCAGAATGGCTGTCAGAAAGCCGCAGGAACTCAACTTATTCTGCACTTTTGCTTAGAAAGTGAGAAAAAGAAAACAGATGTAAATAGAAAACATAAAGGAACACATTAAATGCTACATTCTAATGCTGAAATGCAATATCCCTGTATATATGATTCTGTGACTGCGTATACAAGCCCACAGATGTAGCTATACACAGTATCCATGATGCTTATCTCTTACATTTAACCTTCTGTGTCACAAATACCCAGGTAAATGATGATCTGATAGAGATGTCTGTTAAGTACTGCTACATCTGTATACATGTAAGGTCGTAGCGCACTGCCTGAACATTTTTTTTTTAAACACACAAAAACTTCTGTCCATATTTATAAAATATACAAAGTATTAGATTAGACAGATTTTAAAATTCAAAAGTACTCTCTACATTTACCCAATTTTCCAAAACACATTGTCCTGTGGAAAGCTTGCTGAGAGTTCAAGGAGTTATGTGTTTTGGACACGGATATTATTGTATTCCTAAAACCAAACTCACTAAGTTAGTTAAATAAAGCAAAGTGTAGGTTTCACTTTGTTGAACAGGGTCTCCCAGGCACAGGGGCTTGGACAACCAACAAGTGGTCCTGGAAGTAGCCTTCCTATGGGCATAGACAATAACATAGACATGAGACATATACATTTAAAACACATTTTCTTCGTAATTAATATGTTAGGTGCAGTTATCATTATTTTAATTTCAGCATCCTCAATGTATAGATTGTTTAGGTGACAGAGCTATATTTCCAAACACTGTGTTTTGTTCTTTCACATGAACAATGCTCCAGACCCCTCTAGAAATCCGAAAAACGAAATACACTATTCTACTATTATTTGTTATATAATTATATAGTTACATAGTTATATAGTTATATAGTTATATAGTTACATAGTAATATAGTTACATAGTTATATAGTTATATAGTTATATAGTTACATAGTTACATAGTTATATAGTTACATAGTTATAGAGTTATATGGTTACACAGTTACACTGTGTAGGCCACTTTTAAAGGCATCTAACGTATTTGCTAGAATCACTTCTTCAGCTAGTGAATTCCATATCTTTATTGTCCTTACTGTAAAAAATCACTTCCGTTGTCGTAGACTAAATCTCCTTTCTTCTAAGTCTTAGCAGGTGACCCCTTGTCCTTTTTACTGTTCTGTTAGTGGTCAGGTCTTTAGAAAGCCCTGTGTATGGGCCCTGTACATATTTATATAACATTATCATATCCCCTTTAAGCCACTGTTTCTCTAGCGTGTACAGATTTAACTTTTCCAGCCTTTCTTCATAACTAAAACTTACAATTCCCCTGATTAGTTTTTTAGCCCTCCTCTGCACTCTCTATTGTTCCATAATGTCTTTTTTTTTAAAGGGGCCAAGAATTGAACCTCATATTCAAGGTGAGTTCTTACCATGGACCTATAAAGAGGCAGAATATCTTCCTCCCCTTTTAATACACCCCAATATCTTATTGTTTTTTGCAGCTGTCAGCTGCCACTGTGCACTACTGGTAAGTCTATTGTCTACAACCACTCCCAAATCTTTTTCATCAGTACAGTTTCATACATGACACCATTTAAAGTATATTTGGCATTTTTATTATTGTACCCAAAACGCATAATTTTACACTTGTCTACATTGAATCGCATTTGCCATTTATTTGCCCAATTACCCAATTTGTCCAAATCCTCTTGCAACGAAGATACATCTAGTTCAGACTGTATTACCTTACTTCATTTTGGCAAACACTGAGACATGTGTCCATATGCCCTTTGGGATATCATAAATAAACAAATTAAAAATTAGAGGGCCCAGGACAGATGCCTGATGTACTCCACTTATGACATGTGTCCAATCTGAGAACTTCCCATTTACCACCACCCTTTACATTCTGTCTTTCAACCAATTGCTAATCCACAAACAAACCAAACTAACCTATTTCAATCAATTTGTACAGTAACCTTTTATGTGGAACTATATCAAATGCCTTAGCAATGTCTAAATATATCACATCCACGGCAGCACCATATCTATATTATTTCTCACCTCCTCACAGAATGTAATTAAGTTAGTTTGACAAGATGTGTCTTTCACAAAGCCATGTCGGGTCCTGCTAATGAGATTTCTGTTCAATATGAAATATTGAATATACTCCCTTAGCAACCCTTAAAACGGTTTCCCCACCACAGATGTCAAGCTCACAGGTCTGTTATTGCCCGGCGGGGATTTTGATCCCTTTTTAAATATGGGCACCGCATCAACTTTACGCCAATCTATGGGCACCGTGCCTGATATAAAAGAATCTATGAAAATCAAGCATAACGGTCCGACCAGTACCTGGCTTAGCTCTTTAACTACCCGTGGGTGTATACCATCCGGCCCCGGGGCATTGTCTATTTTAACACCATTTTATTGTTTTAACACTTTTTCTTGTGTCAGCCAATCACACGCTTGCTGTGACTGTTCTGTAAACGTAGCTTGCAGGGTCTTGTCCATTGGTTCTTCCTTGGTAAAAACAGAAGAAAATAAATTATTTAAAATACTTGCTTCCTCTCTGTCTCCACTGACCATCTCACCCATTTCAGATAACAATTTATACATTTAAAGATTTGGGGGATTTCTCTTGCTCTCCTGAGCAATTGTTTTTTTTTTCATTCTGCAACTTAGCCAATGTAATAACCTTTTCGTAGTCTTTATTGGCTTCTTTATATTCTGCAAATGTCTCTTCTGATCCCTCAGCGTTATAATGTTTAAACGCTAATTTCTTTTTATTTATTTCCTGATTTACCTTACTGGTTAGACACTCAGCTCTTCGCTACAATCCAAGTCTAATTAATAATTAGTAAATTGCCTTTTTTATGAAGTTAAATAAATTGAGAGTTGAACAGTCAGATTCTTACAGAGCCCCCACTGTTAGCACATATCCCCCTGCAACAGAGAGATGTAACCCTTTCCTGCGCCAGCACTAGGGAAGTACAGCTCATTCGTGTACTGCCTATAACATATCAGCAAAGTATAATAAAGTGTCAGCTGTGTGAATCACAAGAGGCCAAGGGGTGAAATAGCTGAATGGTGATCAGAATATTTGTTTGATATCTTTTAACAGTCGTTCAGTGACATCTGGCAAGGAAAGGGTGCATATTGCAATGTAATGTATAATCCTTCCCTTGTGTTGGCAGATCCTCTGACATTACACACAAACAGCTTTCTTTGCTCATTAAATAAATATTGTAAAAAAGACACAGAAGGAATATAGACTTTTCAGAATACACAGGAACGATAAGATGAGAGATGTTATTATTCTGAGATATAGAGATCAGAGTAGATTACAGTCAGCGTCAGACACATCAACCGTTTCTGATTTTATGTATGGTGTGTGCATGTTTGCCATACATTAAATAAACACATATAATTGAATCTGTACTTTTTCTGTATACAATTAATATGTTTACACACGGCCCTGTGACATCAGTGGGAGGAAGGATAGGGGTGTGCAGTGATCTACCATGAGAGACAGGACAGTTACTACCGTAGTAACGCTATGACACTGTGTTTGTTTAGGATGGATGACACTATCCCTTTAATGATGTATAAAGCGTAATATAAGTTATAAATATATTCCCCTCACGGACTGATTTACAAGTGATTTAAGGGGTGATTCCTGTGCTATGTATAAGCATGCACGACCAGGGCTTGGGGCTCTGGAAAGCAATGACAATTGTAGGGTCTACCTGTCTGGGACAGTTAGTGCAGAAAGACTACAGGGTATATTCAATAAAGAGAGAACTTCAGGGATTTGACAAAGGAATTTCATTCTTAAGCCCAAAGTAGATGAGTTAAAACAATTCTCCCATTCAGCTGCACTCTGTTACTGTTAGTTGGCCTGTAGTTTGTCATATTCCTGCAATTCCCTGTTTTATGAATGAAGCTTAAAATCGTGTGGTGTTTTTTTGGAGACGTAAGTAAGAAAGGCAGTGACCCTGTGGTGTTATTGATAATCCATGCTCAGCGATGATGCTCTTCTCTCTGGTGCCGGCAACATGAAATAAATAATATGTGATTACAAAATAACACCACAGCACTACAAAATAAATGGGAAAATGGACTTAAAGGATGGTCTATTTAAGCAAAGTTACTCCATACAACATAACACACTATATTACACAGGTATGTGATATGCAATTATACAGGGCTGCCAGTCATCTTATATCACATATCAGCAATTACTGTAAATGCTACAAGGTATTTATTCATGAAGGGAATTGTTACATTATTTGCCCTTTAATATATAATTTTATTCATTTCTAATTAAGCACTGACTGTTTAAATAATGAAATAATTTATCTAAGCCAGTAAGCCAAACCTGCATTATATGGAAAAAATACAGAGCAGAATACATTAGATCCAACAGGATTAACCTCATGTCGTTAATCAATACTTTTAATTTAATCATTGAATTTCCTGCTTCTTAAGCTCGTTTAGCTGTTTTCTAAGCAATCATTTTTGCTTTCCGTAGTGTTTTTTTATTTTAATGCACAAACTTTCTGAGCCGCAGTAAATAGCAGAGTTGGGGATCTGATACTAGTTTCAATGTTTTGATGCGTTGCATGTGGTCATACCAGTGAAGGCTAATTGCACATAACGAATCTAGACTCATTTGGCTCTCGCAAGCAGTTTCCTCTTTATTTTTTCATTTGTTCCGCCATAAAGCGAAGCTCTCCATAGAGCAACGTTATTCATTAGAAGATCTCTTACATCCAAGTCAAAGTCTTTTAAACAATGGTCCTGGAAACAGATGCGTTTACACAACAACGGTGGAGATAGACCACTGCTGGACCATTTATCTTTGCTGGACAGTCCAGTTGTCTTTCCTTCTGCAAAGACTAGGGGCAAATACAGTTTGAATGGTTTAAAATCAGTGCTCAATTAAAACAACCCCTTAAAATGGTACAGATGGGGCCTTCTACCTCATACAACACAGGGTTTAGTCCTTCCTTAAATGATTTTTCTTGGGAAGTATAAGGGTTTTGTGTTGAACGTGTTCTTTTTCCTTGACATGTAGTTTGGGGTTACTCTGCATTCAGATACTGGGATCATCTGTAGCTCCGACCTGTCGTGTGAAGCACAGTGACGTCTCCAAACCTGTGACATGGCGCTGGAGGAGAACTCTGGGTAAACAGAAGGGTTAACTAATCATTTATACAGCTCTTTGCACATTTCTCACCTGTTTTACATCATGAAAAGCAACAATTAAATAGAATTGATAAAATACAGTGATAACAGCGCTAAATTCACAAACCAAGCTGCACTATAAGCAGTGTGTCCCTAATTAACACACAATAAAAACAGATAAGTAAAAAAGTACAAAAAGTGAGCTAGAGGTAAACTGTAGTGAGTAAAAATGGTAAAACATTTAAGGTGAGTGTGTAGATGTGATATAACTGGAGAAATAAGAGGTGGGGGAGACTGTGAAGAATGTGAGTGCATTGATAGAGGGGAGCTTCACAGTCTCCCCCACCTCCAGTTATATCACATCTATACACTCACCTTAAAGGTGTTTTACCATTGTTTACTCACTACAGTTTACCTCTAGCACACTTTTTGTACTTTTTTTTTACTTAAATAAATAGCATTAAATCATTAAAAATGACTCACATCTGATCATTGATGTGAATTACCGAACAAGCTCATAAACTTTCACCAGCGATTAGAAACAATACCGGGAGAGGAAAACAAATCCCTGTCAAGTTTATTCCAATTCGTCTGAGACATAAATATCTCTTCTATATGGCAGGAAGACCTCAGACCACAGACGTGACCTGAAATATACCAATCCCCTTTTAATGATGGCCGGTTGTCATGTGGATTTAGCTTAGACTGTGGCACCATCCGATCCCAGACAGAGAGACCCTGATACTGTCCATGTGTCTACATGTTACCAGTAAATAGCTTAATACAAACAGCAACACAAACTTGGCTTCCAACCGATGAGTTATTTACTTTAATGCAGATCAATGGCCTAATAACCAATTTTAAATTGCTGTACTTAACCAGGATGTTATGTGTTAACACTTTCAAAGCCTGAAGCTTGCTTCTCATATCCCATTTGCAAAATTCTACGTACCTCATCAAGGTGAATCGCTGCTGTGCTTCCCCTGGCACCTAACGGGTTAAATATCAGTTTGATATTGTATTCCATTCCAAAAATAAACTCTCAACGATTTCAGTGTAATGCCCACCGTGCACGTTAAAAGCAGTGTGATATTTCAGCCAAAGAGGCTTCCTCGGAGGTATACAATAAACTTCATCTTAATGTACAACTGTCAGCACAAAATAAGTTCTGTTTTAAATAAAAATGTTTTAATTAAAAAATACAAATACAGTACCTTGGAGAGCACTCATTGCTCTGTCTCGCTCTATAAGGGGGCAGACATCTTGTCCGATGGGTCACATGAAGGAAGATCTGACCTATCTGACCTAATAGGTTTTCTTCCGGAATGAACTATATGGAGCAAAGAGGGCTCGATAAAGTGGATTATTAATATTCTTTCATTAAAGCATTTCTATTTAAAATGCTTACATGTGAAGTAATCTTTCAATAAAACAGACCTTATCTCTTTAATGTTGTGTATTTCTCTGAGCTGGAATAGGCGATAGGATAGAGAAAGAGGTGAGTGGCACGGTGCCAACTATTCCACTAGAATAATGAGATTGACAGTGGGTGCAATGAAATGTATTGTATAAAATATCTATAAGAAATGCTGAATCCGTGTAAAAATATGTCACCACAGCACATGGACATGTCCATTACTTTAAGTTGTGTCTTGATAACTTTACTAGACAAACAGATCTCAGATTATTCACATTGTGGCATAGTCTGTGTAATAACGTGAAACAGCTCATTCACATATAACAAAGATGGCTACCGAGAGTCTAATTCAAGCCAAAAAAATCATTCTGAAAGGAGACATGTACAGCAGAGCATGTCCCAGCTATTTTATTTAATAAGAAAGGTTATTTTTATACATGTGTAGTTTTTGTTTAGAGTTGTTACAATTTCGGGTGAGCTGATGCGGGTTTCACAAGGAAAGCGCGGCTCAATCAGAATCTCTGCAGCTTTGATATAGCGGCTGTGCTAATACACATAGACTGTACATCATCTCTCGTCAGGCGGATGATCTGACCCAATGGTTAGTAAAATGGTAGCACTGTCTCCATTACTAGGTATAGTATTGAATAACAAGTGTTATTTCATGTCATGTGTTGGGCAGATTTGTTGGATATTATTCAACCAGCACTTTACCCTCATTACTAAGTAATTAATAATAATAGTAACAAATAGATAAAACTGCACGTTTTAAACCAGCACAAAAGAATAAGGTATGATAGAGCTAGGAGACGTTAAGGTGACCGCGACCAGCAGAGAAAACAAAAGCAGAATAATAATAAGTACAGATTGTCAGGAATGGAGAGGTGAAGAGAGACATGGGAGTCACATAGCCCAGGATGGAGTGATGTACCAGACTACGAGGTATCAGGAATCTAACAGAAGCCACCGTTGGAGGGTCTTGTACCCTCTTTACATCAGACTACACTATAGCACACCACATTCATTCAGATGCACTCTCTGTCACACTTTTGGGAACTTTCCATTTGGAAAAAAAGGATGTTCTTCTTTTAGGAAAGTTTAACTTCTTCAGTGCTGAGTGGCTTTCTATAAGAAGCAAAAAGTTCTGTATCAAATCAGACAGATTCAGATGAACTATAACATATTCATCAACTATTTTCACCTTTACGAACCTTAAGGTTTAGTTATCTGGTGATAAATACACTCAAAGATCCTTGTAATCTGCCGGTACATTAGGGCAATGAGCCGTTTCCAGCTGACAAATGAATGCTAAGCGTTCAACAAACGAGCCTTCACACTGAGAGGATTCTGCCGCACTCAATTTGATTTTACTTTGTCATAACTGATACAGGAGAATACCAGTGATTTCATCCTTCGTACACAAGACTTGTCTCCTCAATCATCATGTAAAATACCAATATATTTAATATACACTAGGTAGCGGTGCATGTTATTGCTTGCTGGACGGTACAAAGTGCTTTGGCTAAATGAATGTGACCCTCAGGACGAGCTTTGTTCCATATCATTCTGGGAACTGGAAATACAGGACTCAGTGTCTGCCAAATAAAAAGGATTTTGATGTTTCTCATTTCTCTATTGCTAATCATTCCAGACCTATATCTACAGACATTACAAATTATTATAATTCAATTTTGGCTGTAATACCTATCTGTCTGTCTAACCATCCACTCATCATTATAGGGATACATACAGATAGACAGACAGATAGATACAGCCAGCCAGACAGACAGACAGACAGATAGATAGATACAGCCAGCCAGACAGACAGACAGACAGACAGACAGACAGATAGATAGATAGATAGATAGATAGATAGATAGATAGATAGATACAGAGATACAGAGATACAGAGATACAGATAGAAACAGTAGTTGCTGCATACATTTGATTGATAGAAGAAAAAGATCCTGTTCAATGTGTTTCGATAATCAAATTCAAACTTCTTCAGGAACTGGCTGTGTGAATCAAGTCCATCACTGATATAACACCTGATATAAAGAAACATAGACTGTGTCAATGGCAAATCAGAAACATTTAGCCATCTAGTCTGCCAATTATACTTTCATTAGTCCCTGGCCTTATCTTATTTCTAGGATAGCCTTATACCTATCCCATGCATGCTTAAACTCCTTCACTGTATTATCCTCTACCACTTCTACTGGAAGACTATTCTATACATCCACTACCCTCTCAGTAATGTACTTTCATTAGTCCCTGGCCTTATTTTAAATCGTTGCCCCTCTAATTTAAGACTATGTCCTCTAGTTGTGGTAGTTTTTCTTCTTTTAAATATACTCTCTTCCTTTACTGTGTTGATTCCCTTTATGTATTTAAATGTTTCTATCATATCCCCCTTGTTACGTCTTTCCTCCAAGCTATACATGTTAAGATGCTTTAACCTTTCCTGGTAAGTTTTATCCTTCAACCCATGAACCAGTTTAGTAGCCCTTCTCTGAACTCTCTCTAAAGTATCAATATCCTTCTGGAGATACGGTCTCCAGTACTGCGTACAATACTCCAAGTGAGGTCTCACCAGCGCTCTGTACAATACTCCAAGTGAGGTCTCACCAGTGCTCTGTATAATGACATGAGCACTTCCCTCTTCCTACTGCTAATACCTCTCCCTATACAACCAAGCATTCTGCTAGCATTTCCTGCTGCTCTATTGCATTGCCTACCTACCTTCAAGTCCTCTGAAATTATTACTCCTAAATCCCTTTCCTCAGATGTTGAGGTTAGGACTGTACCAAATAGTCTATATTCTGCTTTTGGGTTTTTACGCCCAAGGTGCATAATCTTGCACTTGTCCACATTAAATGCCAGTTGCCACTGCTCTGACCATTTTTCTAGTTTAGCTAAATCATTTGCCATTTGGCTTATCCCTCCATGAATATCAACCCTGCTGCAAATCTTTGTATCATCGGCAAAAAGACATACTTTGCCAACAAGACCTTCTGCAATATCGCTAATAAAAATATTAAAGAGAATGGGTCCAAGAACAGATCCCTGAGGTACCCCACTAGTAACAAGACCTTGCATCGAATATACCCCATTGACTACAACCCTCTGTTGCCTGTCACTCAGCCATTGTCTAATCCATTCAACAATATTGAAATCCAAACTCAAAGATTGCAGTTTATTGATAAGCCTTCTATGTGCGACGGTGTCAAAAGCCTTACTGAAATCTAGGTAAGCAATGTCTACTGCACCACCCTGATCTATTATTTTAGTTACCCAATCAAAAAAATCAATAAGATTAGTTTGGCATGATCTCCCTGAAGTAAACCCATGCTGTCTCTGATCTTGAAATCCAAGCGACTTTAGATGTTCAACAATCCTATTCTTTAACAAGGTTTCCATTATTTTCCCCACTACTGAAGTAAGACTTACTGGTCTATAGTTGCCCGCCTCCTCCTTACTACCTTTCTTGTGAATGGGCACAACATTAGCTAATTTCCAATCTTCTGGAACTACTCCCGTTAACAATGATTGGTTAAATAAATCTGTTAACGGTTTTGCTAGTACACCACTAAGTTCTTTTAATAACTTTGGATGTATCCCATCAGATCCCATCGACTTATTTGTCTTTACTTTAGATAGCTGAAGTAAAACCTCTTCCTCTGTAAACTTACATGCATCAAAAGACTCATTAGTCTTTTTCCCTAAATGAGGTCCCTTACCCTCATTTTCATTTGTAAAAACTGAACAAAAATATTCATTAAGGCAGTCTGCTAAGCCTTTATCCTCTTCTACATAGCATCCTTCTTTTGTTTTTAATCTAACTAATCCTTGTTTTACTTTCCTTTTCTCATTTATGTATCTAAAAAATGTTTTATCCCCCTTTTTCACTGACTGGGCTATAGTCTCTTCTGCGTGTGCTTTGGAAGCTCTTATAGCTTGCTTTGCCTCTTTCTGCCTACTCTTATAGATCTTTCTATCTTCCTCACTCTGAGTATTTTTATAATTACTAAATGCTAGCTTTTTATTTTTTACTATTTTGGCCACCTCTGCAGAGTACCTCAGTGGTTTCTTCAATTTGTTGCTCTTACGGACAAGCCTTATGCAATTTTCTGTTGCCTTCAGTAGTGCAACTTTTAGATAATCCCATTTCTCCTGGACTCCATTTAAATTGCTCCAGTCTGATAATGACTCCTTCACACCTAATCTAATTTTAGAAAAGTCTGTTTTTCTAAAATCTAAAACTTTTGTTTTTGTGTGGTGTGACTGTGTCACTGTTCTTATATTAAACCACACTGTCTGGTGAACACTAGATCCTAAACTTTCACCTACAGTAATATCTGATAACAAATCTCCATTTGTGAACACTAAGTCTAGTATGGCCTGCTTTCGAGTTGGCTCCTCCACTACTTGTTTTAGAGATAATCCCAGTAGGGAGTTTAGGATATGCGTACTCCTGGCGCAAGTAGCTGTTTTGTATTTCCAGTTCACATCTGGAAGATTAAAGTCACCCATGATGATCACTTCTCCCTTCATTGTCATTTTAGCTATTTCCTCAACTAGTAGATTACCTATCCCATGCATGCTTAAACTCCTTCACTGTATTAACCTCTACCACTTCTACTGGAAGACTATTCCATGCATCCACTACCCTCTCAGTAATGTAATACTTTCATTAGTCCCTGGCCTTATCTTATATCTAGGATAGCCTTATACCTATCCAATGCATGCTTAAACTCCTTCACTGTATTAGCCTCTACCACTTCTACTGGAGGACTATTCCATGCATCCACTACCCTCTCAGTAAAGTAATACTTTAATTAGTCCCTGACCTTATCTTATATGTAGGATAGCCTTATACCTATCCCATGCATGCTTAAACTCCTTCACTGTATTAACCTCTACCACTTCTACTGGAAGACTATTCCATACATCCACTACCCTCTCAGTAAAGTAATACTTTCATTAGTCCCTGGCCTTATCTTATATCTAGGATAGCCTTATACCTATCCCATGCATGCTTAAACTCCTTCACTGTATTAACCTCTACCACTTCTACTGGAGGACTATTCCATGCATCCACTACCCTCTCAGTAAAGTAATACTTTAATTAGTCCCTGACCTTATCTTATATGTAGGATAGCCTTATACCTATCCCATGCATGCTTAAACTTCTTCACTGTATTAACCTCTACCACTTCTACTGGAAGGCTATTCCATACATCCACTACCCTCTCAGTAATGTAATACTTTCATTAGTCCCTGGCCTTATCTTATATCTAGGATAGTCTTATACCTATCCCACGCATGCTTAAACTCCTTCACTGTATTACCCTCTACCACTTCTACTGGAAGACTATTCCATACATCCACTACCCTCTCAGTAAAGTAATACTTTCATTAGTCCCTGACCTTATCTTATATCTAGGATAGCCTTATACCTATCCCATGCATGCTTAAACTCCTTCACTGTATTAACCTCTAACACTTCTACTGGAAGACTATTCCATGCATCCACTACCCTCTCAGTAATGTAATACTTTCATTAGTCCCTGGCCTTATCTTATATCTAGGATAGTCTTATACCTATCCCACGCATGCTTAAACTCCTTCACTGTATTACCCTCTACCACTTCTACTGGAAGACTATTCCATACATCCACTACCCTCTCAGTAAAGTAATACTTTCATTAGTCCCTGACCTTATCTTATATGTAGGATAGCCTTATACCTATCCCATGCATGCTTAAACTCCTTCACTGTATTAACCTCTACCACTTCTACTGGAAGACTATTCCATACATCCACTACCCTCTCAGTAAAGTAATACTTTCATTAGTCCCTGGCCTTATCTTATATCAAGGATAGCCTTATACCTATCCCATGCATGCTTAAACTCCTTCACTGTATTAACCTCTACCACTTCTACTGGAGGACTATTCCATGCATCCACTACCCTCTCAGTAAAGTAATACTTTAATTAGTCCCTGACCTTATCTTATATGTAGGATAGCCTTATACCTATCCCATGCATGCTTAAACTTCTTCACTGTATTAACCTCTACCACTTCTACTGGAAGGCTATTCCATACATCCACTACCCTCTCAGTAATGTAATACTTTCATTAGTCCCTGGCCTTATCTTATATCTAGGATAGTCTTATACCTATCCCACGCATGCTTAAACTCCTTCACTGTATTACCCTCTACCACTTCTACTGGAAGACTATTCCATACATCCACTACCCTCTCAGTAAAGTAATACTTTCATTAGTCCCTGACCTTATCTTATATCTAGGATAGCCTTATACCTATCCCATGCATGCTTAAACTCCTTCACTGTATTAACCTCTAACACTTCTACTGGAAGACTATTCCATGCATCCACTACCCTCTCAGTAATGTAATACTTTCATTAGTCCCTGGCCTTATCTTATATGTAGGATAGCCTTATACCTATCCCATGCATGCTTAAACTTCTTCACTGTATTAACCTCTACCACTTCTACTGGAAGGCTATTCCATACATCCACTACCCTCTCAGTAATGTAATACTTTCATTAGTCCCTGGCCTTATCTTATATCTAGGATAGTCTTATACCTATCCCACGCATGCTTAAACTCCTTCACTGTATTACCCTCTACCACTTCTACTGGAAGACTATTCCATACATCCACTACCCTCTCAGTAAAGTAATACTTTCATTAGTCCCTGGCCTTATCTTATATCTAGGATAGCCTTATACCTATCCCATGCATGCTTAAACTCCTTCACTGTATTACCCTCTACCACTTCTACTGGAAGACGATTCCATACATCCACTACCCTCTCAGTAAAGTAATACTTTCATTAGTCCCTGACCTTATCTTATATCTAGGATAGCCTTATACCTATCCCATGCATGCTTAAACTCCTTCACTGTATTAACCTCTACCACTTCTGCTGGAAGACTATTCCATGCATCCACTACCCTCTCAGTAATGTAATACTTTCATTAGTCCCTGGCCTTATCTTATATCTAGGATAGCCTTATACCTATCCCACGCATGCTTAAACTCCTTCACTGTATTAACCTCTACCACTTCTACTGGAAGACTATTCCATACATCCACTACCCTCTCAGTAATGTAATACTTTCATTAGTCCCTGGCCTTATCTTATATCTAGGATAGCCTTATACCTATCCCATGCATGCTTAAACTCCTTCACTGTATTAACCTCTACCACTTCTACTGGAAGACTATTCCATACATCCACTACCCTCTCAGTATTGTAATACTTTCATTAGTCCCTGGCCTTATCTTATATCTAGGATAGCCTTATACCTATCCCATGCATGCTTAAACTCCTTCACTGTATTAACCTCTACCACTTCTACTG
This sequence comes from Pelodytes ibericus, assembly GCA_036172795.1. NCBI lineage: Eukaryota > Metazoa > Chordata > Amphibia > Anura > Pelodytidae > Pelodytes > Pelodytes ibericus. Next base: position 1,626,540 of record CM069864.1, read on the forward strand.
GAAGACTATTCCATACATCCACTACCCTCTCAGTAATGTAATACTTTCATTAGTCCCTGGCCTTACCTTATATCTAGGATAGCCTTATAGCTATCCCATGCATGCTTAAACTCCTCACTGTATTTACCTCTACCACTTCTACTGGAAGACTATTCCATGCATCCACTACCTTCTCAGTAATGTAATACTATCATTAGTCCCTGACCTTATATCTAGGATAGCCTTATACCTATCCCATGCTTGCTTAAACTCCTCACTGTATTTACCTCTACCACTTCTACTGGAAGACTATTCCATGCATCCACTACCCTCTCAGTAATGTAATACTTTCATTAGTCCCTGGCCTTATCTTATATCTAGGATAGCCTTATACCTATCCCATGCATGCTTAAACTCCTTCACTGTATTAACCTCTACCACTTCTACTGGAAGACTATTCCATGCATCCACTTCCCTCTCAGTAATGTAATACTTTCATTAGTCGCTGGCCTTATCTTATATCTAGGATAGCCTTATACCTATCCCATGCATGCTTAAACTCCTTCACTGTATTAACCTCTACCACTTCTACTGGAAGACTATTCCATACATCCACTACCCTCTCAGTAATGTAATACTTTCATTAGTCCCTGACCTTATCTTATATCTAGGATAGCCTTATACCTATCCCATGCATGCTTAAACTCCTTCACTGTATTAACCTCTAACACTTCTACTGGAAGACTATTCCATACATCCACTACCCTCTCAGTAATGTAATACTTTCATTAGTCCCTGACCTTATCTTATATCTAGGATAGCCTTATACCTATCCCATGCATGCTTAAACTCCTTCACTGTATTAACTTCTACCACTTCTACTGGAAGACTATTCCATTCATCCACTACCCTCTCAGTAAAGTAATACTTTCATTAGTCCCTGGCCTTATCTTATATCTAGGATAGCCTTATACCTATCCCATGCCAAAGTACTTTACAATGCATATTTTACATAGCCTAAAATAGAAAAAAAAAAAACCTTACAGATAGATGAATTTGTGAAATAACAGCATTTTGCAAGGAATCATGACTGCCCACAATGGCTGAGTAGAAGCCAATTTCCTTTTTTTTTTGCTGCAGGAATCAATCAGAATTATTTCATTGAAATTAAAGGAATTTCCTGTTTCTCTAGTGAAGTCGTCAGGTTACTGCATTACACACACTGATTTCTATTCCACCAGCAGAGCAGCAGAGGAAGCAACTAAGTGAAACAAAACTGACACAGGGTCAGTGCCTACAGTCAGTGCGTCCGCACCGATAGTATAGCATGCAGAGTAACACTAGGGGAGGGCTTGAGTAAAATAGGAAACATGTGAGTTGTGTTTCTGTTTGATGGCTGCATCAAATCCCACTAGAAACAAGCCGGTGTCCTATACAGGCAGTAAACTTCAACTCACAAAAGTGAGTTTGGGGACTAGACTGTCCCTTTAAAACACAGCTTTGTTGGAGGTTTCTCACAGACACCCATTGGGAGATAATTACAGTGTTATTCTAGAGATGCGATGGTTTGTCCAGTTACAGTTGTGATCATCCGAGGTAGGAGTCTGCAGTGTCCAGCTCTATGATCATAATTGTCAAAATAGAGCTGGGGCTGAAGATTGACTATTTGCCTGCTTATCTATAAATAGCATGTCTTCCAAGTATGCCAAAAAATATGGCAGATTGCATCATCAAACGCAAATAAATGAAGTGATTTGAATTATGGCCCTTTAATAAACGTATTTTCCATTGAAAACCCTGGAAAGCAAATAGCACAAATATATTTTATCCACCAGATGTATTATTTAGTTTAACATCCCAGCACTTCCCACACGTACATCGGTTTCTAGCGGAAAGGTGTAGTGTCTAATCTTTTGTTTGTTTGTGTAATATTTGACTTACAAGCAGGTATTGAAACCTGCACCTGCGTCGAAGTCTGGAGGACACTGTTGCTAATGAGCGAGCAGAGAATGAGAGTTATTAATGTGCGAAGCAGCCTTTAATTATTATCTACAGTACGATGTATCTTTAATTCTCAGCTCTAGAAATCTGCCGTGAATTTATTCCAGACCACGTAAATATAATTCTATATGGACTTGTTCTGTAAACAGGATCCTGATTTTACCATCACATTCTCTCACCTAAAACAAGACGAGACTGAAATATCTGCAAAATAACAACCAAAGCTTAGAATAAATGAATAAGTGATAATCAAAGCTTTCTCATATCACAGCCTCGGAATCAGATGATTCTGTGAAACCAAACACTAAAAACCAGTTATATCTAAAGAAACATCCTCGGAGAGTCTAGTAATTGTTTTCCTGTCAGCATCCCTAGATGCAGAACCATAATAATAATAATATGCTAATAAATGCAGATTATGCATGATCTTTAATGCATACCAAAGAGGCTAGTATCAACTCAATACCTTCTGGAAGTGACCATTTATATTAGGATTTTATTATACATTACATATTAGCGCATTGCTGGCAATGTATACACACTGCGCAGTAACAATTAGAACATTGTCTTTTAACAAGAGGAAAGCTAGCGGCCCGCCTGGGAGTAATGAGCATTAATGGGATGAGAGCTTCGCTAATAGAAAACGGAGATGAATCAGGAATCAAGGGGGTGATAATGACATTGCTGCCCAATATCAGTGTCTGTATATACAAGCTTATCATAGGTCTGAAGAGGATCTCTGCATCGGCAGCAATATGTATAGGAGTGCAGGACACTATATATTCCTGATTACCAAGCTTTCTGTAAATCAGTCCTCCAGTCACTTATACACCTGGGGCCCTGAATGCAGTGTAGCTGTCATTTGTACCATCCATAGCGCTGGATTGATGACAGTCATTCGCTGATGAAGCTGTATACATCATTTCTGGCTCTAGTGGCCAGATGGACTCAGACTATCCATCGCTTGTGACAGACACATCTGTTCCAACTGCTGCTGGGGTGCTAACAAGTCACTGGCTTTCCAAAGGGACCATCTAGGTACAATGTAGCAATCATGGCATTAAAGGAAGGATATCAAGACGATGAAGGGAGAGTTTATTTGAGAAGATGCAATTTAAACACAAACCAGTAATTGTGCTAAGAAAAAACCCCAGCAAATAAAGATCAGCTGGCTTTGGAATAACATCTGCTGCATCCTTAACCCATCTAACTAATACCAAGGAAAAAGGGGGATTTGTGGTGAAAGCTTTCACACATGTATTTAGCAGCATGATACCACCACATATAGCCCATGTCTGCTAAACACAGACGAGACCATTCAAATGGAAATAATCAGTAGACATTGTAATTCTCTCACCTGTATAAATCATTCCATGCACCTTAGTAAATCTCTTTGGTGAGCACACTGCCAAGCATATCCAGGTGTGTGTAACAAACACACAGGGCTGCAACGGAAGAGTTGTGTATAATATATATATACTATTAATGCATAAATAAAACATGTTTGTACTTATTTTTAATATAAATCGTTCACATGGAATAATAGATTTTAAAGAGATATATTGTGAGGTTATCTTAAAGGGACACTGTCATCTAAGCATTGTTTGTGCTGTGAATACAGATAATTAACCCCTTAGTGACATTTGGCCGTGTCTTACACTTGGTGACATGTTTTAACATGTTTGCAGTTTTTGTGTTTAGCTGTCATTTTCGTTTCCCTCATTTACCCACACATTATATATTGTTTTCAACATAAGAAGAGCTTTCTTTAGATACCATTATTTTATCTTATAACTTGCTACAAAAAATTGGAAAAAATAAACACTTTTTCTAACTTTGACTTGAAAAATCTTTTACACATTTACAAATGGTAAGAAAAGCCTCATCTAAGGAGTTTGTGCATTTTGTCCTGAGTTTAGAAATATTCCACGTTTACTTTTATTTCCGGTAGACTTATTTTATATTATAACACACCAGTTGTCTTTGCTTTTCACTTGTAAAGTGAAACATATACCCAGCCCCTAGAGGGCGCTTCCATAACATATATCATTTGCATACTCTTTATAGATTACTTGTTGCTTATTTATATCACCACAAATTCCCATGGAAATGTTTAAACTAGAATATACTCTCTGCGAAACGTATCCTCGTATAGTGATATCTGCAGTCTTATACAAGGTTAAATGAGGTGAGATGCAGACTCCACCCCCTCCAGGAGCCCCAGTGATTGAGGATTCTGTAAGACACATGCTGGTTTGTCACATACTCAAATCCATCGCTGCCATGCTTTAAATCAGATAGTGAACTGCCTGAACCGATATCTCAATGTACATTGTTGTCCTCTGACTCCTGTTTTAGACTTTCCAGCTCTGCTCTCACTGATGTTACCTCTGTTTTAAGCAATACCTTTGCGGGCAGCCGATGGACAGGTTCCGCATGTCATTTTGTCGCTGGGGCATCTTTTATTCTTTGTGAGATCTAGCTGGTTTGCTTCTCTGGGGAGTCTCTGGATCTTCAGAAGGCTACTCCAATTCACTCTGGACTGTATTCGGCTTTAGATGGATGTAGATTAGTCCTAGCAGGCCTCAGTGATCCAATATCAGGGCAGTTTAGATATTGTGTTTTCTCTTTAGATTTCTGCCCAGGTCAATATGTCAGGAGCTGGAAGTTTGGTCAATTTGATCAGCGTTTCCATCAATAATTAGAATTCTAGCTCCATTAGTATGTGACTTCGCTCTTTGGCATCAGCTCCCCCACACAGTTAGAGGTTTGTATGTTGTTTCATGGTAGTTATAGGACAATAAACAAAAATGTTAACCCCAACTTTAAATCTAACTCTAACCATTATGCTAGACCTAACCCTAAAGTAAATCTAACCTTAACCCTTATGCTAACATAACCCTACATTTACTACTACTAGATAGATAGATAGATAGATAGATAGATAGATAGATAGATAGATAGATAGATAGATAGATAGATCATGAAGGTAGACAAAAAGGCGTGGCACATTAAAAAACTATATAGTGTGTCTATACTATATAGTATAATGATATAGTAGGGTTATATATTTATATCCTATAAATATGATCAAAAGGCCATTTATTTCCTTATAAAAACAACATACAGATTGAATTATTACACTAAATAAGAAAGCAAGATTTTAACCTTAAATACGCAACAAAGAAAATCCCCAAAAAGCTCTTGTCCTTAAGGGATCTGAGATGTTGGAGGATGCATGGGATAAGATTACACTCAGTTTGTCAGGTCCTTTATAAAGAATATTTGTTTGGCAAGTTTCCTTTCTAGCATCCCTCATCTTCTACGTTAAAAAAATCAGGAACAGATTAACATTGGCATTTCCTAATCTTTCAATTTCAGCAGGACAATGATCAAAGAAAAGGTCTGAAGCAGCAGCCTTTAAAGGTCAGCAACAGGCCAGGATATTGGTGCTTGAGAACAGGTAGCTCAATAACAAGATCTGTCATTTTAATTGATCGGTGTTAATATGGGATATGTTTCACATATAACCTCGGAGGCACCGGCCGGGATTTAAATTCAATGCAACGTCTATACCAAAACAAAACAAATATGTTTGTCATCAGCGTTAACAGCTTGATCCAGCTAGGGATTAATACTTCTCACTGTAACAGCAAAAACTGCTATATTTATTACCAAAAAAACATCAGTATGTGAGAGGAACAAATCAGATCCTGGGTGAATTGTGACGATTGTTTTGTAAGTTTTTGACACATGTAACAAGAGAATAAAAAAAAATCACAAACATTAATCTGCAAGTGTTAGCAGCATTTTAGCAAATGGATACGGTAAGGGAAATACATGTTTTAAATGTGTCTGTATTATCTACTGGTCAAACATTTCCCATTAAAAACGAGTTGATTTGCATATCGAGCTCCTGGTGATGTCATAAGCAGGAGACCCATTTAAACCATATATTCTCTTGTCTATGCATTTTATGAAATGCTGCTAACTCAATGTATAGATCATTCTTCATTGTCCTTTAATCATTATGTACAATATCATGTTCTCAGGAGCTGGGGATTGCACAGTACGTTCTCCTGCAGACACAAAAATGACACATATATAGAATAGCAAGGTAGTATATACAAACAGAACAACATGACACATATATAGAATAGCAAGGTAGTATATACAAACAGAACAACATGACACATATAAAGAATAGCAAGGTAGTATATACAAACAGAACAACATGACACATATATAGAATAGCAAGGTAGTATATACAAACAGAACAACATGACAGATATAAAGACTAGCAAGGTAGTATATACAAACAGAACAACATGACATATATATAGAACAGCAAGGTAGTATATACAAACAGAACAACATGACACATATATAGAATAGCAAGGTAGTATATACAAACAGAACAACATGACATATATATAGAACAGCAAGGTAGTATATACAAACAGAACAACATGACACATATATAGAACAGCAAGGTAGTATATAAAAACAGAACAACATGACACATATAAAGACTTGCAAAGTAGGATATACAAACAGAACAACATGACACATATAAAGACTAGCAAGGTAGTATATACAAACAGAACAACATGACACATATATAGAACAGCAAGGTAGTATATACAAACAAAACAACATGACACATATAAAGACTAGCAAGGTAGGATATACAAACAAAACAACATGACAGATATAAAGACTAGCATGGTAGTATATACAAACAGAACAACATGACGGATATAAAGACTAGCAAGGTAGTATATACAAACAGAACAACATGACACATATAAAGACTAGCAAGGTAGGATATACAAACAAAACAACATGACAGATATAAAGACTAGCAAGGTAGTATATACAAACAGAACAACATGACACATATATAGAACAGCAAGGTAGTATATACAAACAGAACAAAATGACACATATATAGAATAGCAAGGTAGTATATACAAACAGAACAACATGACACATATAAAGAATGGCAAGGTAGTATATACAAACCGAACAACATGACACATATATAGAACAGCAAGGTAGTATATACAAACAGAACAACATGACACATATATAGAACAGCAAGGTAGTATATACAAACAGAACAACATGACACATATATAGAACAGCAAGGTAGTATATACAAACAAAACAATACATATAAAGAACCGCAAGGTAGTACATACAAACAAAACGATACATATAAAGAACCACAAGGTAGTATATACAAACAAAACAAAATAACACATATATAGAATAGCAAGGTAGTATATACAAACAGAACAAAATGACACATATATAGAATAGCAAGGTAGTATATACAAACAGAACAAAATGACACATATATAGAATAGCAAGGTAGTATATACAAACAGAACAACATGACATATATAAAGAATAGCAAGGTAGTATATACAAACAGAACCAAATGACACATATAAAGAATGGCAAGGTAGTATATACAAACAGAACAACATGACAGATATAAAGAATAGCAAGGTAGTATATACAAACAAAACAACATGACACATATATAGTAAAGCAAGGTAGTATATACAAACAAAACAACATGACACATATAAAGAATAGCAAGGTAGTATATACAAACAAAACGATACATATAAAGAACCGCAAGGTAGTATATACAAAAAAAACAAAATAACACATATATAGAATAGCAAGGTAGTATATACAAACAGAATAACATGACACATATATAGAATAGCAAGGTAGTATATACAAACAGAACAACATGACACATATATAGAATAGCAAGGTAGTATATACAAATAGAACAAAATGACACATATATAGAATAGCAAGGTAGTATATACAAACAGAACAACATGACATATATAAAGAATAGCAAGGTAGTATATACAAACAGAACAAAATGACACATATAAAGAATAGCAAGGTAGTATATACAAACAGAACAACATGACACATATAAAGAATGGCAAGGTAGTATATACAAACAGAACAACATGACAGATATAAAGAATAGCAAGGTAGTATATACAAACAAAACAAAATTACATTGTTACTCCAAATTTTAGAGATATTAGCACAAACGATAAAAAGCATTATCAAAGAGTAATACGTATATACCCAAGTGGCAACAATATAGTTTATGCAAACTTTTCACAAAGTCACAACATAACAAACAACAGTATAGTTACCCAACACTATTATCCAGAGAACACTGCAAAACCGGATGCACAAGTTATATGTGACCGCAACAAAATGGCTGAGTTATTAAACCTAGTGATGCCTTAATCTTGATTGTATTACTTGAAAATGATGGGAAGTGTTGTTGTTTTTTTGCAGAATATCTGACCCAAAATTCTAAACGACAACACCTTATAGAGCTAAACAGAGCAAAGATTCTAAACAACATGTCCACCCCTCACAGAACTATGCAGATCAATGATTCCATACAACATGCCTGCCCCTGATAGAGCTGTACAGAGCAAAAATGCTAAACAACATGTCCACCCCATGATAGAGCTATACAGAGTAAAGATTCTAAATACCATGTCCACCCCATGATAGAGCTATACAGAGAAATGATTCCATACCACATGTCCGCCCCCTGATAGAGCTATACAGAGTAAAGATTCTAAACAACATGTCCACCCCTGATAGAGCTATACAGAGCAAAGATTCTAACCAACATGTTTGCCCCCTGATAGAGCAAAGAGCACTCAGTAAGTTATTTTATTTCTATATATATTTAACATGTCTACACTTGATGCTACCTTTCAATTAAAGAGAACTACTTTTGATTCATTTGTCCTTTAACTTAAATATTTGATGGGAGCTGTATCACTGAGCAGATAAAAGTGAAATCATTTCTCACAGTGACATCCAAGAACCAAAGACAGATCTCTGGTGAAGATAACAGCTTGGCCATATGTTATAGAGTGCGTCACCTGCACAGCTACTAACAGAATGTTTTCTGAGCTGACTGTGTCGCCAGATGTCAGCGCTGCAAGAATCACTTCTCCTCCATTTGCACGGGGCTCGGTAATTGCTTACCTGGAACTATTGATTGACACAACTGCCAGGATACGAAGCCTCATCCAAAACCACAAGTTTCTAAACTCATAATACTTGTTATTTAAATATTACACATTCACCCGAATCCAGAGGAGCAGTAACCCAGCACATGATGATCTGTGATAATAACTGACTGATACATGTGTCTGTAATGTATAATAAGTGTGCAAATTCACTAGTGTTAGCACCTCTAGCTTGTGACTCCCGTAAGGTGCTGAACGTCTGTATACACACTGTATACAAACTCCGTACTGGATATTCAAACCACAGCAAGCGTGAGAGTAAACATCAGGTAACTAAGGAGAGACTAGAAAACAGAAATAAATAAAAAACGATAAACACCTTATTGGTGATATAAGTAGTGAGAAATAATAAGGGAATCCATAAAATAATGCACTCACAGACGATGGAAGGTATATAGTGTGTGCTCTATACGTGTAGGCTCAGAGACATGACAATAGACATATGTTGAGTATAAGAAAAACAATAGATTTAATGAAAGAAATAATCTGCTCACATCTTCCTCTGCTTGCGGAGTGGGCGCCACACCACCTTCAGCATGAAGTCTTACTTCAAAGATGATCACAGATATTAAAAAACTTTTAAATACAAATAGAAATAAAAAAGTCCTGTTAAGAAATAAAAGTCCAAAGGATGCAGGTGAGTCCAGGACGCTACGCGTTTCGCCTGTGGGCTTCGGCTTGGCGTCTGGACTCCCTGTGTTTTAAAATCTCTTTTATGTTGTTAGACGCGTCGTCAAGCACTTCCGCGTTTGTCATTTTCTCGCGTTCACGCGTGGTTTTGACTTAGACTTTTTTACTTTCGTTTTGCGTCCATTCAAAGCAGCATGGAAGTGTAAACAGGAACAAGTGTTTTATCTCGGACAAAGGGAGAAACAGACACAGTGCTGAGCATACTGTACATAGACAGTATTAATGCCGGGGCAGACACAGTGCTGAGAATACTGTACATAGACAGTATTAATGCCGGGACAGACACAGTGCTGAGCATGCTGTACATAGACAGTATTAATGCCGGGACAGACACAATGCTGCCTGCGCAGTGCTGAGCATACTGTACATAGACTGTATTAATACCGGGACAGACGCAATGCTGCCTGCGTGCAGTGCTGAGCATAGTACACATAGACAGTATTAATGCCGGGACAGACACAATGCTGCCTGCGCACAGTGCTGAGCATACTGTACATAGACAGTATTAATGCCGGGACAGACACAATGCTGCCTGCGCACAGTGCTGAGCATACTGTACATAGACAGTATTAATGCCAGGACAGACACAATGCTACCTGTGCGCAGTGCTGAGCATACTGTACATAGACAGTATTAATGCTGGGACAGACACAATGATGCCTGCGCGCAGTGCTGAGCATACTGTACATAGACAGTATTAATGCCGGGACAGACACAATGCTGCCTGCACGCAGTGCTGAGCATACTGTACATAGACAGTATTAATGCCGGGGCAGACACAATGCTGCCTGCGCACAGTGCTGAGCATACTGTACATAGACAGTATTAATGCTGGGACAGACACAATGCTGCCTGCGCACAGTGCTGAGCATACTGTACATAGACTGTATTATTGGCAGGACAGCCACCAATTTGACAGGCAACGGGCCCAAAAAACTGTTGACAAATATGCAAAACACCCAGGATTTTTACAGTTCTTAGTACATTGCTGATAGTTTTTGTCTAATGATAATTTGATCATCATTCTCACACAATCTCCATGAATCTCCATGAATTTTAACCAACCTTTAACCCTAACTGGTTATAGCCCCAGACGATGCATATGTATCCCAGTAGCAGTGACCTTCTGCCCTATCCAACCCCAGTTACCCCAAACTTCATAAAATGGGGGGCAGGCAGGAAACATCCTATTCTAGATATGGCATCACATTAACCCTTGCCAGGTCTGTGCTGTGATACTGGGCAAGTCTCTGGCAGTTATTGGGTTAAACCCAAACAGCTGCAGGGAATTCAAGAGTAAATTTCGAACTAAAGACCAAAGTAGCAAAGTTGGATAAACAGCTGATCTTGGTTGTAGTTTGATATCATCTCTTTGATGAACAAACAGATCATTGTCATAGCCTGGAGCTGGAGAGATAATTTTGACAGTTTCACTGCTCTCGGCTGAGTTTTTATGATTGGAGGAATTTAATATGATCTCCCAAGGGTTAAATCTGGGAGTCTCAGCTGACCCATTCGGTGATGTACGGGGCACAGACAAGAATCCTAATGCCCTGCAACCAGGGAGAATGAGGGTATTTACGGGGGGCATGTACTAAAAAAAAAATAGTGAATGCATTTTATTTACAAAACTATTGGTTTTATTTCTTTTGCAAAGTGCTAAACATGTAACAGTGTAAATAAATTGTGAATAAAAATAATAACTTGAAAAATAAATATACACCGAAGGAACAAAAAATGGAAAAATAAAGAACAAACAAACCGCGCCACACATGTTTTACCTACTTCTTTTCCTCACTGTGCGCGTTCAGTAGATGACCCCCATTATATAATTACTGTAAAGTGGTTTTATGTGAAATTGGAAATGTTCCTGTTTAATCCTCTCTGATCTGAGATATTTATTTACCATTATGACATCTCTGACCACTGAATCTAAAGACAATAGTTACAGAGACATTACTGCAGCTCCTGTGATGCTCAGCCAGATATTAGACCTTCACGACTTTAGGAAATGTTAAATACCAATATAGTGTCATTTTCCATAAGCGATTAATATTCTACAGCAGGGGCGTCCAACGTGCGGACCACCGAGCATCGAGGTGCAGCCCACGTGAGCTCTGCAGCGGGAGACACACCTCCGACTGCTAGACGCACAGGAAGGAGCGTCAGGGTTCTCCGCACCTAGCTCCTCCTTGGCATGACCCCTCCTCTACCCTGCTCGTGAGGTCAGCGCAGGGGTCAGAGGGCGGGGAGAAGCTTCAGCAATGTGAGTTATATTGTTAGTCATATTGTTAGTCATATTGTTAGTCATATTGTTAGTCCATTGTCAGTCCAATGTTAGTCTAATAGATAGTCTATTATGTTAATCCTTGTCAAGGGCTCGACTTAACCTAGACAGTATAAGCCGATGGTGAATCTTGAAAAGACGGTATGATACTTAATATGCTAATGTATGTGAGACTATTTTTGTATTTTTATAAATTTATAATAAAACAAATATATGATCTCCCAAGGGTTAAATCTGTGAGTCTCAGCTGACCCATTCCATGATGGGGCACTTCTCTGTGTGTATGCAAGTTTGTGTTTGTGTAAGTGTGACTGTATGTAAGTGTGTGTTTGCGCAAGTGTGACTATGTAAGTGTGAGTCATTGTGACTGTGTGTATGGAAGTGCGTGTGTCAGTGTGACTCTATGTTCAAGTGTTTACCACAGTGTGACGTAAAGTGTGACTTTGTATGTATGTCTGTGTATGTGTGACTCTGTATATAAGTGTGTCTGTGTAAATGTGCCTCTGTGTGTGTGTAAATATGTGACTCTGTGTGTATGTATGTGTGGCTGTAAGTTGTATATCTGATATCATATACTCTGTAAATAATTCTGATAAATTCTATAATAAGTTAAACAATTTGATAAATGACACATTGACAAAATGTAATATTTGGAAGAATAGATAATAAATCCAAATAAAGATATAAAGTATAAAAAAAATGTGTGGCTGTGTGTGTAATTGTGTACATGTGACTGTGTATATTTGTGGCTGTGTATTTAATGTGAAGTGTGTTTTTTTACTGTGAGTTTTATTGCTGTGGAGTCTGTGATACTCACATGCTTCACATTACTATATATACATATATATATATATATATACATATATATATATACATATATATATATATGTATATATATATATATATATATATATATATATATATATATATATATATATATATATATATATATGTGTGTGTGTGTGTGTGTGTCTGTGCCTGTGCCGTCTCATGTTGATGACGTCATCTTATTGCAGAATGGCATTTATCTGAACTCCTGCAAACATTAGATGTCAGTGAGAGATGTATTGCTATTTGTATGTACAATATGTATATACAGCTCTATACATTGCAACCAGCGTGTCCTCAACCTTTGACAGAGATGAAAATGCTCACTCCAGGGCTTTAATCAGTGCAATTTAGACTGGTCGAGGATTTATTCTATCACATGAAGCCCTGGAGTTTGCACTTTCTAGATTTCTGAATAAACTGGCATCACCAAAATAGAAACATAAAGAGTAAAGTGATAGAGTAATAAAGTTATAAAAGTTACTCTAATATTTATTAAACGACAGCCAAGGTTCATTTAATGAAAGACATGAGAGGAATCAGCAATTTGATAAAAGCAGGAGTAAAACAAATATGTCTACACATTCAGTGAGGTATTATAGGTGTATATTATATAACCCCCAGAATATTCAGTATATAACATTTAGTGAGGTATTATAGGTGTATATAGAAACATAGAAACATAGAATGTGTCGGCAGATAAGAACCATTCGGTCCATCTAGTCTGGCCAAATTTTTTTTGAGTACTTTTATTAGTCCCCCGTTCCCGTTCTTATAGCTAGGATAGCCTTGTGTCTATCCCACGCATGCTTAAAATCCTTGACTGTATTAACCTCTACCACTTCTGCTGGCAGGCTATTCCATACATCCACTACCCTCTCAGTAAAGTAATACTTCCTGATATTACTTTTAAATTGTTGCCCCTCTAATTTAAGACTATGTCCTCTAGTTGTGGTAGTTTTTCTTCTTTTAAATATACTCTCTTCCATTACTGTGTTGATTCCCTTTATGTATTTAAATGTTTCTATCATATCCCCCCTGTTACGTCTTTCCTCCAAGCTATACATGTTAAGATGCTTTATCCTTTCCTGATAAGTTTTATCCTTCAACCAATAAACCAGTTTAGTAGCCCTTCTCTGAACTCTCTCCAAAGTATCAATATCCTTCTGGAGATACGGTCTCCAGTACTGCGTACAATACTCCAAGTGAGGTCTCACCAGTGCTCTGTACAATACTCCAAGTGAGGTCTCACCAGTGCTCTGTACAATACTCCAAGTGAGGTCTCACCAGTGCTCTGTACAATACTCCAAGTGAGGTCTCACCAGTGCTCTGTACAATGGCATGAGCACTTCCCTCTTCCTACTGCTAATACCTCTCCCTATGCAACCAAGCATTCTGCTAGCATTTCCTGCTGCTCTATTGCATTGCCTACCTACCTTCAAGTTCTCTGAAATTATTACTCCTAAATCCCTTTCCTCAGATGTTGAGGTTAGGACTGTACTAATTAGTCTATATTCTGCTTTTGGGTTTTTACGCCCCAGGTGCATAATCTTGCACTTGTCCACATTAAATGTCAGTTGCCACTGCTCTGCCCATTTTTCTAGTTTAGCTAAATCATTTGGCATTTGGCTTATCCCTCCATGAATATCAACCCTGCTGCAAATCTTTGTATCATCAGCAAAAAGACATACTTTGCCAACAAGACCTTCTGCAATATCGCTAATAAAAATATTAAAGAGAATGGGTCCAAGAACAGATCCCTGAGGTACCCCACTAGTAACAAGACCTTGCATCGAATATACCCCATTGACTACAACCCTCTGTTGCCTGTCACTCAGCCATTGTCTAATCCATTCAACAATATTGAAATCCAAACTCAAAGATTGCAGTTTATTGATAAGCCTTCTATGTGCGACAGTGTCAAAAGCCTTACTGAAATCTAGGTAAGCAATGTCAACTGCACCACCCTGATCTATTATTTTAGTCACCCAATCAAAAAAATCAATAAGATTAGTTTGGCATGATCTCCCTGAAGTAAACCCATGCTGTCTCTGATCTTGAAATCCAAGCGACTTTAGATGTTCAACAATCCTATTCTTTAACAAGGTTTCCATTATTTTCCCCACTACTGAAGTAAGACTTACTGGTCTATAGTTGCCCGCCTCCTCCCTACTACCTTTCTTGTGAATGGGCACAACATTAGCTAATTTCCAATCTTCTGGAACTAATCCCGTTAACAATGATTGGTTAAATAAATCTGTTAACGGTTTTGCTAGTACACCACTAAGTTCTTTTAATAACTTTGGATGTATCGCATCAGGTCTAATCAACTGATTTGTCTTTACTTTAGACAGCTGAAGTAAAACCTCTTCCTATATTATATAACTCCCACAATATTCAGTATATAAGATTTAGTGAAGTTGTATTGGTGTATATTATATAACCCCCAGAATATCCAGTATATAACATTCAGTGAGGTTTTATAGGTATATATTATATAACCCCCAGAATATTCGGTATGTAACATTTAGTGAGGTTTTATTGGTGTATATTATATAACCCCCAGAATATTCAGTATAAAAGATTTAGTGAGGTTTTATGGGTGTTTATTATATAACCCCCAGAATATTCAGTATATAACATTCAGTGAGGTATTATAGGTGTATATTATATAACCCCCAGAATATTCAGTATAAAAGATTTAGTGAGGTTTTATAGGTGTATATTATATAACCCCCAGAATATTCAGTTTATAACATTCAGTGATGTATTATAGGTATTTATTATATAACCCCCAGAATATTCAGTATATAACATTTAGTGAGGTTTTATTGGTGTATATTATATAACCCCCAGAATATTCAGTATAGAACATTTAGTGAGGTTTTATAGGTTTATATTACACAACCCCCAGAATATTCAGTATATAACATTCAGTGAGGTATTATAGATGTATATTATATAACCTACAGAATATCCAGTATATAACATTTAGTGAGGTTTTATAGGTGTATATTATGTAACCCCCAGAATATCCAGTATATAACATTTAGTGAGGTATTATAGGTGTATATTACATAACCCCCAGAATATCCAGTATATAACATTTAGTGAGGTTGTATAGGTGTATATTATATAACTCCCGGAATATCCAGTATATAACATTTAGTGAGGTTTTATAGGTATTTATTATATAACCCCCAGAATATTCAGTATATAACATTTAGTGAGGTTTTTTTGGTGTATATTATATAACCCCCAGAATATTCAGTATATAACATTTAGTAAGGTTTTATAAGTGTATATTATATAACCCCCAGAATATTCAGTATATAACATTTAGTGAGGTGTATATTATATAACCCTCAGAATATTCAGTATATAACATTTAGTGAGGTTTATATTATATAATCCGCAGAATATCCAGTATATAACATTTAGTGAGGTTTTATCGGTGTGTATTATATAACCCCAAGAATATTCAGTATAAAACATTTAGTGATGTTTTATGTGTGTATATTATATAACCCCAGAATAATCAATATAGAACATTCAGTGAGGATTTATAGGTGCATATTACATAACCCCCAGAATATTCAGTATATAACATTTTATGAGATTTTATGGGTGTATATTATATAACCCCCAGAATATTCAGTATATAACATTTAGTGAGGTTTTATGGCTGTATATTATATAACCCCCAGAATATTCAATATAGAACATTCAGTGAGGATTTATAGGTGCATATTACATAACCCCCAGAATATTCAGTATATAACATTGTATGAGGTTTTATGGGTGTATATTATATAAACCCCAGAATATTCAGTTTATAACATTCAGTGATGTATTATAGGTATTTATTATATAACCCCCAGAATATTCAGTATATAACATTTAGTGAGGTTTTATTGGTGTATATTATATAACCCCCAGAATATCCAGTATATAACATTTAGTGAGGTGTATATTATTTAACCCCCAGAATATCCAGTATATAACATTCAGTGAGGTATTATAGGTGTATATTATATAATCCCCCAGAATATTCAGTATTTAACATTTAGTGAGGTATTATAGGTATTTATTATATAACCCCCAGAATATTCAGTATATAACATTCAGTGAGGTTTTATTGGTGTATATTATATAACTCCCAGGATATTCATTATATAACATTTAGTGAGGTATTATAGGTGCATATTACATAACCCCCAGAATATTCAGTATATAACATTTAGTGAGGTTTTATAGAAGTATATTATATAACCCCCAGAATATTCAGTATATAACATTCAGTGAGTTGTATATTATATAACCCCCAGAATATTCAGTATATAACATTCAGTGAGGTTTTATAGGTGTATATTACATAAAAAACAGAATATTCAGTATATAACATTTAGTAAGGTTTTATAAGTGTATATTTCATAACCCCCAGAATATTCAGTATATAACATTCAGTGAGGTGTATATTATATAACCCTCAGAATATTCAGTATATAACATTTAGTGAGGTTTATATTATATAATCCGCAGAATATCCAGTATATAACATTTAGTGAGGTTTTATCGGTGTATATTATATAACCCCAAGAATATTCAGTATATAACATTTAGTGATGTTTTATGGGTGTATATTATATAACCCCAGAATATTCAATATAGAACATTCAGTGAGGATTTATAGGTGCATATTACATAACCCCCAGAATATTCAGTATATAACATTGTATTAGGTTTTATGGGTGTATATTATATAACCCCCAGAATATTCAGTATATAACATTTAGTGAGGTTTTATGGCTGTATATTACATAACCCCCAGAATATTCAATATAGAACATTCAGTGAGGATTTATAGGTGCATATTACATAACCCCCAGAATATTCAGTATATAACATTGTATGAGGTTTTATGGGTGTATATTATATAAACCCCAGAATATTCAGTATATAACATTTAGTGAGGTTTTATGGGTGTATATTACATAACCCCCAGAATATTCAGTATATAACATTCAGTGAGGTGTATATTATATAACCAGCAGAATATCCAGTATATAACATTTAGTGAGGTTTTATCGGTATATATTACATAACCCCAAGAATATTCAGTATATAACATTTAGTGAGGTTTTATTGGTGTATATTATATAACCCCCAGAGTATTCAGTATATAACATTCAGTGAGGTTTTATTGCTGTATATTATATAACCCCAAGAATATTCAGTATATAACATTTAGTGAGGTATTATAGGTATATATTATATAACCCCCAGAATATTCAGTATATAACATTTAGTGAGGTTTTATTGGTGTATATTATATAACCCCCAGAATATTCAGTATATAACATTCGGTGAGGTTTTATTGGTGTATGTTATATAAACCCCAGAATATTCAGTATATAACATTTAGTGAGGTTTTATTGGTGTATATTATATAACCCACAGAATATTCAGTATATAACATTTAGTGAGGTTTTATCGGTGTATATTATATAACCCCCAGAATATCCAGTATATAACATTTAGTGAGGTGTATATTATATAACCAGCAGAATATCCAGTATATAACATTCAGTGAGGTATTATAGGTGTATATTATATAATCCCCCAGAATATTCAGTATTTAACATTTAGTGAGGTATTGTAGGTATTTATTATATAACCCCCAGAATATTCAGTATATAACATTCAGTGAGGTTTTATTGGTGTATATTATATAACTCCCAGGATATTCATTATATAACATTTAGTGAGGTATTATAGGTGCATATTACATAACCCCCAGAATATTCAGTATATAACATTTAGTGAGGTTTTATAGGTGTATATTATATAACCCCCAGAATATTCAGTATATAACATTCAGTGAGTTGTATATTATATAACCCCCACAATATTCAGTATATAACATTCAGTGAGGTTTTATAGGTGTATATTACATAACAACCAGAATATTCAGTATATAACATTTAGTGAGGTATTATAGTTGTATATTTCATAACCCCCAGAATATTCAGTATATAACATTCAGTGAGGTGTATATTATATAACCCTCAGAATATTCAGTATATAACATTTAGTGAGGTTTATATAATATAATCCGCAGAATATCCAGTATATAACATTTAGTGAGGTTTTATCGGTGTATATTATATAACCCCAAGAATATTCAGTATATAACATTTAGTGATGTTTTATGGGTGTATATTATATAACCCCCAGAATATTCAATATAGAACATTCAGTGAGGATTTATAGGTGCATATTACATAACCCCCAGAATATTCAGTATATAACATTGTATGAGGTTTTATGGGTGTATATTATATAACCCCCAGAGTATTCAGTATATAACATTTTGTGAGGTTTTATGGGTGTATATTATATAACCCCCAGAATATTCAGTATATAACATTCAGTGAGGTTTTATTGGTGTATATTATATAACCCCCAGAATATTCAGTATATAAGATTTAGTGAGGTGTATATTATATAACCTGCAGAATATCCAGTATATAACATTTAGTGAGGTTTTATCGGTATATATTACATAACCCCCAGAATATTCAGTATATAACATTAAGTGAGGTTTTATTGGTGTATATTATATAACCCCCAGAATATTCAGTATATAACATTTAGTGAGGTTTTATTGGTATATATTATATAACCCCCAGAATATTCAGTATATAACATTCAGTGAGGTATTATTGGTGTATATTATATAACCCCCAGAATATTCAGTATATAACATTTAGTGAGGCTTTATTGGTGTATATTATATAACCCACAGAATATTCAGTATATAACATTTAGTGAGGTTTTATAGGTGTATATTACATAACTCCCAGAATATTCAGTATATAACATTTAGTGAGGTTTTAATAGTGTATATTATATAACCCCCAGAATATTCAGTATATAACATTTAGTGAGGTATTATAGGTGTATATTATATAACCCCCAGAATATTCAGTATCTAACATTCAGTGAGGTTTTATTGGTGTATATTATATAACTCCCAGGATATTCAGTATATAACATTTAGTGAGGTATTATAGGTGCATATTACATAACCCCCAGAATATTCAGTATATAACATTCAGTGAGGTTTTATTGGTGTATATTATATAACTCCCAGGATATTCAGAATATAACATTTAGTGAGGTATTATAGGTGTATATTACATAACCCCCAGAATATTCAGTATATAACATTTAGTGAGGTTTTATAGGTGTATATTATATAACCCACAGAATATTCAGTATATAACATTCAGTGAGTTGTATATTATATAACCCCCAGAATATTCAGTATATAACATTCAGTGAGGTTTTATAGGTGTATATTACATAACCACCAGAATATTCAGTATATAATATTCAGTGATGTATTATAGGTGTATATTACATAACCCCCAGAATATTTAGTATATAACATTTAGTGAGGTTTTATTGGTGTATATTACATTACCCCCAGAATATCCAGTATATAACATTCAGTGAATTTTTATCGGTATATATTACATAACCCCCAGAATATCCAGTATATAACATTTAGTGAGGTTTTATCGGTATATATTACATAACCCCCAGAATATTCAGTATCTAACATTTAGTGAGGTTTTATTGGTGTATATTACATAACTCCCAGAATATTCAGTATATAACATTCAGTGAGGTTTTATAGGTGTATATTACATAACCCCCAGAATATTCAGTATATAACATTTAGTGAGGTTTTATATTTGTATATTACATAACTCCCAGAATATTCAGTATATAACATTTAGTGAGGTTTTATGGCTGTATATTATATAACCCCCAGAATATTCAGTATATAACAATCAGTGAGTTTTTATAGGTGTATATTACATAACCACCAGAATATTCAGTATATAATATTCAGTGAGGTATTATAGGTGTATATTACATAACCCCCAGAATATTCAGTATATAAGACTTAGTGAGGTTTTATTGGTGTATATTACATAACCCCCAGAATATCCAGTATATAACATTCAGTGAGGTTTTATCGGTATATATTACATAACCCCCAGAATATCCAGTATATAACATTTAGTGAGGTTTTATCGGTATATATTACATAACCCCCAGAATATTCAGTATATAACATTTAGTGAGTTTTTATTGGTGTATATTACATAACTCCCAGAATATTCAGTATATAACTTTCAGTGAGGTTTTATAGGTGTTAATTATATAACCCACAGAATATCCAGTATATAACATTCAGTGAGGTTTTATAGGTGTATATTATATAACCCACAAAATATTCAGTATATAACATTCAGTGAGGTTTTAGAGGTGTATATTATATAACCCCCAGAATATTCAGTATATAACATTTAGTGAGGTTTTATCGGTGTATATTATTTAACCAACAGAATATTCAATATAGAACATTCAGTGAGGATTTATATGTGCATATTACATAACCCCCAGAATATTCAGTATATAACATTGTATGAGGTTTTATGGGTGTATATTATATAAAACCCAGAATATTCAGTTTATAACATTCAGTGATGTATTATAGGTATTTATTATATAACCCCCAGAATATTCAGTATATAACATTTAGTGAGGTTTTATTGGTGTATATTATATAACCCCCAGAATATCCAGTATATAACATTCAGTGAGGTGTATATTATTTAACCCCCAGAATATCCAGTATATAACATTCAGTGAGGTATTATAGGTGTATATTATATAATCCCCCAGAATATTCAGTATTTAACATTTAGTGAGGTATTATAGGTATTTATTATATAACCCCCAGAATATTCAGTATATAACATTCAGTGAGGTTTTATTGGTGTATATTATATAACTCCCAGGATATTCATTATATAACATTTAGTGAGGTATTATAGGTGCATATTACATAACCCCCAGAATATTCAGTATATAACATTTAGTGAGGTTTTATAGGTGTATATTATATAACCCCCAGAATATTCAGTATATAACATTCAGTGAGTTGTATATTATATAACCCCCAGAATATTCAGTATATAACATTCAGTGAGGTTTTATAGGTGCATATTACATAACAACCAGAATATTCAGTATATAACATTTAGTAAGTTTTTATAAGTGTATATTTCATAACCCCCAGAATATTCAGTATATAACATTCAGTGAGGTGTATATTATATAACCCTCAGAATATTCAGTATATAACATTTAGTGAGGTTTTTATTATATAATCCGCAGAATATCCAGTATATAACATTTAGTGAGGTTTTATCGGTGTATATTATATAACCCCAAGAATATTCAGTATATAACATTTAGTGATGTTTTATGGCTGTATATTATATAACCCCCAGAATATTCAATATAGAACATTCAGTGAGGATTTATAGGTGCATATTACATAACCCACAGAATATTCAGTATATAACATTGTATGAGGTTTTATGGGTGTATATTATATAAACCCCAGAATATTCAGTATATAACATTTAGTGAGGTTTTATGGGTGTATATTACATAACCCCCAGAATATTCAGTATATAACATTCAGTGAGTTTTTATTGGTGTATATTATATAACCCCCAGAATATTCAGTATATAACATTTAGTGAGGTGTATATTATATAACCAGCAGAATATCCAGTATATAACATTCAGTGAGGTTTTATCATTATATATTACATAACCCCCAGAATATTCAGTATATAACATTTAGTGAGGTTTTATTGGTGTATATTATATAACCCCCAGAGTATTCAGTATATAACATTCAGTGAGGTTTTATTGCTGTATATTATATAACCCCCAGAATATTCAGTATATAACATTTAGTGAGGTATTATAGGTATATATTATATAACCCCCAGAATATTCAGTATATAACATTTAGTGAGGTTTTATTGGTGTATATTATATAACCCCCAGAATATTCAGTATATAACATTCGGTGAGGTTTTATTGGTGTATGTTATATAAACCCCAGAATATTCAGTATATAACATTTAGTGAGGTTTTATTGGTGTATATTATATAACCCACAGAATATTCAGTATATAACATTTAGTGAGGTTTTATCGGTGTATATTATATAACCCCCAGAATATCCAGTATATAACATTTAGTGAGGTGTATATTATTTAACCCCCAGAATATCCAGTATATAACATTCAGTGAGGTATTATAGGTTTATATTATATAATCCCCCAGAATATTCAGTATTTAACATTTAGTGAGGTATTGTAGGTATTTATAATATAACCCCCAGAATATTCAGTATATAACATTCAGTGAGGTTTTATTGGTGTATATTATATAACTCCCAGAATATTCATTATATAACATTTAGTGAGGTATTATAGGTGCATATTACATAACCCCCAGAATATTCAGTATATAACATTTAGTGAGGTTTTATAGGTGTATATTATATAACCCCCAGAATATTCAGTATATAACATTCAGTGAGTTGTATATTATATAACCCCCAGAATATTCAGTATATAACATTCAGTGAGGTTTTATAGGTGTATATTACATAACAACCAGAATATTCAGTATATAACATTTAGTGAGGTATTATAGTTGTATATTTCATAACCCCCAGAATATTCAGTATATAACATTCAGTGAGGTGTATATTATATAACCCTCAGAATATTCAGTATATAACATTTAGTGAGGTTTATATTATATAATCCGCAGAATATCCAGTATATAACATTTAGTGAGGTTTTATCGGTGTATATTATATAACCCCAAGAATATTCAGTATATAACATTTAGTGATGTTTTATGGGTGTATATTATATAACCCCCAGAATATTCAATATAGAACATTCAGTGAGGATTTATAGGTGCATATTACATAACCCCCAGAATTTTCAGTATATAACATTGTATGAGGTTTTATGGGTGTATATTATATAACCCCCAGAATATTCAGTATATAACATTCAGTGAGGTTTTATTGGTGTATATTATATAACCCCCAGAATATTCAGTATATAAGATTTAGTGAGGTGTATATTATATAACCTGCAGAATATCCAGTATATAACATTTAGTGAGGTTTTATCGGTATATATTACATAACCCCCAGAATATTCAGTATATAACATTAAGTGAGGTTTTATTGGTGTATATTATATAACCCCCAGAATATTCAGTATATAACATTCAGTGAGGTTTTATTGGTGTATATTATATAACCCCCAGAATATTCAGTATATAACATTTAGTGAGGTTTTATTGGTATATATTATATAACCCCCAGAATATTCAGTATATAACATTCAGTGAGGTATTATTGGTGTATATTATATAACCCCCAGAATATTCAGTATATAACATTTAGTGAGGCTTTATTGGTGTATATTATATAACCCACAGAATATTCAGTATATAACATTTATTGAGGTTTTATAGGTGTATATTACATAACTCCCAGAATATTCAGTATATAACATTCAGTGAGGTTTTATTAGTGTATATTATATAACCCCCAGAATATTCAGTATATAACATTTAGTGAGGTATTATAGGTGTATATTATATAACCCCCAGAATATTCAGTATCTAACATTCAGTGAGGTTTTATTGGTGTATATTATATAACTCCCAGGATATTCAGTATATAACATTTAGTGAGGTATTATAGGTGCATATTACATAACCCCCAGAATATTCAGTATATAACATTCAGTGAGGTTTTATTGGTGTATATTATATAACTCCCAGGATATTCAGAATATAACATTTAGTGAGGTATTATAGGTGCATATTACATAACCCCCAGAATATTCAGTATATAACATTTAGTGAGGTTTTATAGGTGTATATTATATAACCCACAGAATATTCAGTATATAACATTCAGTGAGTTGTATATTATATAACCCCCAGAATATTCAGTATATAACATTCAGTGAGGTTTTATAGGTGTATATTACATAACCACCAGAATATTCAGTATATAATATTCTGTGATGTATTATAGGTGTATATTACATAACCCCCAGAATATTCAGTATATAACATTTAGTGAGGTTGTATTGGTGTATATTACATTACCCCCAGAATATCCAGTATATAACATTCAGTGAATTTTTATCGGTATATATTACATAACCCCCAGAATATCCAGTATATAACATTTAGTGAGGTTTTATCGGTATATATTACATAACCCCCAGAATATTCAGTATCTAACATTTAGTGAGGTTTTATTGGTGTATATTACATAACTCCCAGAATATTCAGTATATAACATTCAGTGAGGTTTTATAGGTGTATATTACATAACCCCCAGAATATTCAGTATATAACATTTAGTGAGGTTTTATATTTGTATATTACATAACTCCCAGAATATTCAGTATATAACATTTAGTGAGGTTTTATGGCTGTATATTATATAACCCCCAGAATATTCAGTATATAACATTTAGTAAGGTTTTATAAGTGTATATTTCATAACCCCCAGAATATTCAGTATATAACATTCAGTGAGGTGTATATTATATAAACCTCAGAATATTCAGTATATAACATTTAGTGAGGTTTTATAGGTGTATATTATATAACCCACAAAATATTCAGTATATAACATTCAGTGAGGTTTTATAGGTGTATATTATATAACCCCCAGAATATTCAGTATATAACATTTAGTGAGGTTTTATTGGTGTATATTATATAACCAACAGAATATTCAGTATATACCATTCAGTGAGGTATTATAGGTGTATATTATATAACCCCCAGAATATTGAGTATATAACATTTAGTGAATTTTTATTGGTGTATATTATATAACCCCCAGAATATTTAGTATATAACATTTAGTGAGGTTTTATTGGTGTATATTATATAACCAACAGAATATTCAGTATATAACATTCAGTGAGGTATTATAGGTGTATATTATATAACCCCCAGAATATTCAGTATATAACATTTAGTGAATTTTTATTGGTGTATATTATATAACCCCCAGAATATTCAGTATATAACATTTTGTGAGGTTTTATTGGTGTATATTATATAACCAACAGAATATTCAGTATATAGCATTTAGTGAGGTTTTATTGGTGTATATTACATAACTCCCAGAATATTCAGTATAGAACATTTAGTGAGGTTTTATTGGTGTATATTACATAACCCCCAGAATATTCAGTAAATAACATTCAGTGAGGTTTTATTGGTGTATATTATATAACCCCCAGAATATTCAGTATATAAGATTAAGTGAGGTGTATATTATATAACCTGCAGAATATCTAGTATATAACATTTAGTGAGGTTTTATCGATATATATTACATAACCCCCAGAATATTCAGTATATAACATTTAGTGAGGTTTTATTGGTGTATATTATATAACCCCCAGAATATTCAGTATATAACATTTAGTGAGGTTTTATAGGTGTATATTACATAACCCCCAGAATATTCAGTATATAACATTTAGTGAGGTTTTATTGGTGTATATTATATAACCCCCAGAATATTCAGTATATAACATTTAGTAAGGTTTTATAAGTGTATATTTCATAACCCCCAGAATATTCAGTATATAACATTCAGTGAGGTGTATATTATATAAACCTCAGAATATTCAGTATATAACATTTAGTGAGGTTTTATAGGTGTATATTATATAACCCACAAAATATTCAGTATATAACATTCAGTGAGGTTTTATAGGTGTATATTATATAACCCCCAGAATATTCAGTATATAACATTTAGTGAGGTTTTATTGGTGTATATTATATAACCAACAGAATATTCAGTATATACCATTCAGTGAGGTATTATAGGTGTATATTATATAACCCCCAGAATATTGAGTATATAACATTTAGTGAATTTTTATTGGTGTATATTATATAACCCCCAGAATATTTAGTATATAACATTTAGTGAGGTTTTATTGGTGTATATTATATAACCAACAGAATATTCAGTATATAACATTCAGTGAGGTATTATAGGTGTATATTATATAACCCCCAGAATATTCAGTATATAACATTTAGTGAATTTTTATTGGTGTATATTATATAACCCCCAGAATATTCAGTATATAACATTTTGTGAGGTTTTATTGGTGTATATTATATAACCAACAGAATATTCAGTATATAGCATTTAGTGAGGTTTTATTGGTGTATATTACATAACTCCCAGAATATTCAGTATAGAACATTTAGTGAGGTTTTATTGGTGTATATTACATAACCCCCAGAATATTCAGTAAATAACATTCAGTGAGGTTTTATTGGTGTATATTATATAACCCCCAGAATATTCAGTATATAAGATTAAGTGAGGTGTATATTATATAACCTGCAGAATATCTAGTATATAACATTTAGTGAGGTTTTATCGATATATATTACATAACCCCCAGAATATTCAGTATATAACATTTAGTGAGGTTTTATTGGTGTATATTATATAACCCCCAGAATATTCAGTATATAACATTTAGTGAGGTTTTATAGGTGTATATTACATAACTCCGAGAATATTCAGTATATAGCATTCAGTGAGGTTTTATAGGTGTATATTACATAAACCCCAGAATATTCAGTATATAACATTCAGTGAGGTATTATAGGTGTATAATATATAACCCCCAGAATATTCAGTATATAACATTCAGTGAGATTTTATTGCTGTATATTATATAACCCCCAGAATATTCAGTATATAACATTCAGTGAGGTTTTATTGCTGTATATTATATAACCCCCAGAATATTCAGTATATAACATTTAGTGAGGTATTATAGGTATATATTATATAACCCCCAGAATATTCAGTATATAACATTTAGTGAGGTTTTATTGGTGTATATTATATAACACCCAGAATATTCAGTATATAACATTCGGTGAGGTTTTATTGGTGTATGTTATATAAACCCCAGAATATTCAGTATATAACATTTAGTGAGGTTTTATTGGTGTATATTATATAACCCACAGAATATTCAGTATATAACATTTAGTGAGGTTTTATCGGTGTATATTATATAACCCCCAGAATATTCAGTATATAACATTTAGTGAGGTTTTATCGGTGTATATTATATAACCCCCAGAATATCCAGTATATAACATTTAGTGAGATGTATATTATGTAACCCCCAGTATATCCAGTATATAACATTCAGTGAGGTATTATAGGTGTATATTATATAATCCCCCAGAATATTCAGTATTTAACATTTAGTGAGGTATTATAGGTATTTATTATATAACCCCCAGAATATTCAGTATATAACATTCAGTGAGGTTTTATTGGTGTATATTATATAACTCCCAGGATATTCATTATATAACATTTAGTGAGGTATTATAGGTGCATATTACATAACCCGCAGAATATTCAGTATATAACATTTAGTGAGGTTTTATAGGTGTATATTATATAACCCCCAGAATATTCAGTATATAATATTCAGTGAGTTGTATATTATATAACCCCCAGAATATTCAGTATATAACATTTAGTGAGGTTTTATAGGTGTATATTACATAACTCCCAGAATATTCAGTATATAACATTCAGTGAGGTTTTATTGGTGTATATTATATAACCCACAGAATATTCAGTATATAACATTCAGTGAGGTATTATAGGTGTATATTATATAACCCCCAGAATATTCAGTATATAACATTTAGTGAGGTTTTATTGGTGTATATTACATAACTCCCAGAATATTCAGTATATAACATTCAGTGAGGTTTTATAGGTGTACATTATATAACCAACAGAATATTCAGTATATAACATTTAGTGAGGTTTTATTGGTGTATATTACATAACTCCCAGAATATTCAGTATAGAACATTTAGTGAGGTTTTATTGGTGTATATTACATAACCCCCAGAATATTCAGCATATAAGATTTAGTGAGGTGTATATTATATAACCTGCAGAATATCTAGTATATAACATTTAGTGAGGTTTTATCGATATATATTACATAACCCCCAGAATATTCAGTATATAACATTTAGTGAGGTTTTATAGGTGTATATTACATAACTCCGAGAATATTCAGTATATAAGATTCAGTGAGGTTTTATAGGTGTATATTACATAACCCCCAGAATATTCAGTATATAACATTCAGTGAGGTATTATAGGTGTATATTATATAACCCCCAGAATATTCAGTATATAACATTCAGTGAGGTTTTATTGGTGTATATTATATAACCTGCAGAATATTCAGTATATAACATTCAGTGAGGTTTTATTGCTGTATATTATATAACCCCCAGAATATTCAGTATATAACATTTAGTGAGGTATTATAGGTGTATATTATATAACCCCCAGAATATTCAGTATATAACATTCAGTGAGGTTTTATTGCTGTATATTATATAACCCCCAGAATATTCAGTATATAACATTTAGTGAGGTTTTATTGGTGTATATTACATAACTCCCAGAATATTCAGTATATAACATTCATTGAGGTTTTACAGATGTATATTACATAACCCCCAGAATATTCAGTATATAACATTTAGTGAGGTTTTATATTTGTATATTACATAACTCCGAGAATATTCATTAAATAACATTTAGTGAGGTTTTATGGCTGTATATTATATAACCCCCAGAATATTCAGTATATAACATTTAGTGAGGTTTTATTGGTGTATATTACATAACTCCCAAAATATTCAGTATATAACATTCAGTGAGTTTTTATAGGTGTACATTATATAACCAACAGAATATTCAGTATATAACATTTAGTGAGGTTTTATTGGTGTATATTACATAACTCCCAGAATATTCAGTATAGAACATTTAGTGAGGTTTTATTGGTGTATATTACATAACCCCCAGAATATTCAGTATATAACATTCAGTGAGGTTTTATTGGTATATATTATATAACCCCCAGAATATTCAGTATATAAGATTTAGTGAGGTGTATATTATATAACCTGCAGAATATCTAGTATATAACATTTAGTGAGTTTTTATCGATATATATTACATAACCCCCAGAATATTCAGTATATAACATTTAGTGAGGTTTTATTGGTGTATATTATATAACCCCCAGAATATTCAGTATATAACATTTAGTGAGGTTTTATAGGTGTATATTACATAACTCCGAGAATATTCAGTATATAACATTCAGTGAGGTTTTATAGGTGTATATTACATAACCCCCAGAATATTCAGTATATAACATTCAGTGAGGTATTATAGGTGTATATTATATAACCCCCAGAATATTCAGTATATAACATTCAGTGAGGTTTTATTGGTGTATATTATATAACCCCCAGAATATTCAGTATATAACATTCGGTGAGGATTTATTTGTGTATGTTATATAAACCACAGAATATTCAGTATATAACATTTAGTGAGGTTTTATTGGTGTATATTATATAACCCCCAGAATATTCAGTATATAACATTTAGTGAGGTTTTATCGGTGTATATTATATAACCCCCAGAATATCCAGTATATAACATTTAGTGAGGTGTATATTATGTAACCCCCAGAATATCCAGTATATAACATTCAGTGAGGTATTATAGGTGTATATTATATAATCCCCCAGAATATTCAGTATTTAACATTTAGTGAGGTATTATAGGTATTTATTATATAACCCCCAGAATATTCAGTATATAACATTCAGTGAGGTTTTATTGGTGTATATTATATAACTCCCAGGATATTCATTATATAACATTTAGTGGGGTATTATAGGTGCATATTACATAACCCCCAGAATATTCAGTATATAACATTTAGTGAGGTTTTATAGGTGTATATTATATAACCCCCAGAATATTCAGTATATAATATTCAGTGAGTTGTATATTATATAACCCCCAGAATATTCAGTATATAACATTCAGTGAGGTTTTATTGGTGTATATTATATAACCCACAGAATATTCAGTATATAACATTCAGTGAGGTATTATAGGTGTATATTATATAACCCCCAGAATATTCAGTATATAACATTCAGTGAGGTATTATAGGTGTATATTATATAACCCCCAGAATATTCAGTATATAACATTTAATGAGGTTTTATTGGTGTATATTATATAACCCACAGAATATTCAGTATATAACATTTAGTGAGGTTTTATAGGTGTATATTACATAACTCCCAGAATATTCAGTATATAACATTCAGTGAGGTTTTATTGGTGTATATTATATAACCCCCAGAATATTCAGTATATAACATTTAGTGAGGTATTATAGGTGCATATTACATAACCCCCAGAATATTCAGTATCTAACATTCAGTGAGGTTTTATTGGTGTATATTATATAACTCCCAGAATATTCAGTATATAACATTTAGTGAGGTATTATAGGTGCATATTACATAACCCCCAGAATATTCAGTATATAACATTTAGTTAGGTTTTTTAGGTGTATATTACATAACCACCAGAATATTCAGTATATAATATTCAGTGAGGTATTATAGGTGTATATTATGTAACCCCCAGAATATTCAGTATATAACATTTAGTGAGGTTTTATTGGTGTATATTACATAACTCCCAAAATATTCAGTATATAACATTCAGTGAGTTTTTATAGGTGTACATTATATAACCAACAGAATATTCAGTATATAACATTTAGTGAGGTTTTATTGGTGTATATTACATAACTCCCAGAATATTCAGTATAGAACATTTAGTGAGGTTTTATTGGTGTATATTACATAACCCCCAGAATATTCAGTATATAACATTCAGTGAGGTTTTATTGGTGTATAGTATATAACCCCCAGAATATTCAGTATATAAGATTTAGTGAGGTGTATATTATATAACCTGCAGAATATCTAGTATATAACATTTAGTGAGGTTTTATCGATATATATTACATAACCCCCAGAATATTCAGTATATAACATTTAGTGAGGTTTTATTGGTGTATATTATATAACCCCCAGAATATTCAGTATATAACATTTAGTGAGGTTTTATAGGTGTATATTACATAACTCCGAGAATATTCAGTATATAACATTCAGTGAGGTTTTATAGGTGTATATTACATAACCCCCAGAATATTCATTATATAACATTCAGTGAGGTATTATAGGTGTATATTATATAACCCCCAGAATATTCAGTATATAACATTCAGTGAGGTTTTATTGGTGTATATTATATAACCCCCAGAATATTCAGTATATAACATTCGGTGAGGATTTATTGGTGTATGTTATATAAACCCCAGAATATTCAGTATATAACATTTAGTGAGGTTTTATTGGTGTATATTATATAACCCCCAGAATATTCAGTATATAACATTCGGTGAGGATTTATCGGTGTATATTATATAACCCCCAGAATATCCAGTATATAACATTTAGTGAGGTGTATATTATGTAACCCCCAGAATATCCAGTATATTACATTCAGTGAGGTATTATAGGTGTATATTATATAATCCCCCAGAATATTCAGTATTTAACATTTAGTGAGGTATTATAGGTATTTATTATATAACCCCCAGAATATTCAGTATATAACATTCAGTGAGGTTTTATTGGTGTATATTATATAACTCCCAGGATATT
Source organism: Pelodytes ibericus (assembly GCA_036172795.1). Classification (NCBI taxonomy): domain Eukaryota; kingdom Metazoa; phylum Chordata; class Amphibia; order Anura; family Pelodytidae; genus Pelodytes; species Pelodytes ibericus. The sequence continues at coordinate 1,659,081 of CM069864.1, forward strand.
CATTATATAACATTTAGTGAGGTATTATAGGTGCATATTACATAACCCCCAGAATATTCAGTATATAACATTTAGTGAGGTTTTATAGGTGTATATTATATAACCCCCAGAATATTCAGTATATAATATTCAGTGAGTTGTATATTATATAACCCCCAGAATATTCAGTATATAACATTCAGTGAGGTTTTATTGGTGTATATTATATAACCCACAGAATATTCAGTATATAACATTTAGTGATGTTTTATGGGTGTATATTATATAACCCCCAGAATATTCAATATAGAACATTCAGTGAGGATTTATAGGTGCATATTACATAACCACCAGAATATTCAGTATAACATTGTATGAGGTTTTATGGGTGTATATTATATAAACCCCAGAGTATTCAGTATATAACATTTAATGAGGTTTTATGGGTGTATATTATATAACCCCCAAAATATTCAGTATATAACATTCAGTGAGGTTTTATTGGTGTATATTATATAACCCCAGAATATTCAGTATATAAGATTTAGTGAGGTGTATATTATATAACCTGCAGAATATCCAGTATATAACATTTAGTGAGGTTTTATCGGTATATATTACATAACCCCCAGAATATTCAGTATATAACATTAAGTGAGGTTTTATTGGTGTATATTATATAACCCCCAGAATATTCAGTATATAACATTTAGTGAGGTTTTATTGGTATATATTATATAACCCCCAGAATATTCAGGATATAACATTCAGTGAGGTATTATTGGTGTATATTATATAACCCCCAGAATATTCAGTATATAACATTTAGTGAGGCTTTATTGGTGTATATTATATAACCCACAGAATATTCAGTATATAACATTTAGTGAGGTTTTATAGGTGTATATTACATAACTCCCAGAATATTCAGTATATAACATTTAGTGAGGTTTTATTAGTGTATATTATATAACCCCCAGAATATTCAGTATATAACATTTAGTGAGGTATTATAGGTGTATATTATATAACCCCCAGAATATTCAGTATCTAACATTCAGTGAGGTTTTATTGGTGTATATTATATAACTCCCAGGATATTCAGTATATAACATTTAGTGAGGTATTATAGGTGCATATTACATAACCCCCAGAATATTCAGTATATAACATTCAGTGAGGTTTTATTGGTGTATATTATATAACTCCCAGGATATTCAGAATATAACATTTAGTGAGGTATTATAGGTGCATATTACATAACCCCCAGAATATTCAGTATATAACATTTAGTGAGGTTTTATAGGTGTATATTATATAACCCCCAGAATATTCAGTATATAACATTCAGTGAGTTGTATATTATATAACCCCCTGAATATTCAGTATATAACATTCAGTGAGGTTTTATAGGTGTATATTACATAAAAAACAGAATATTCAGTATATAACATTTAGTAAGGTTTTATAAGTGTATATTTCATAACCCCCAGAATATTCAGTATATAACATTCAGTGAGGTGTATATTATATAACCCTCAGAATATTCAGTATATAACATTTAGTGAGGTTTATATTATATAATCCGCAGAATATCCAGTATATAACATTTATTGAGGTTTTATCGGTGTATATTATATAACCCCAAGAATATTCAGTATATAACATTTAGTGATGTTTTATGGGTGTATATTATATAACCCCAGAATATTCAATATAGAACATTCAGTGAGGATTTATAGGTGCATATTACATAACCCCCAGAATATTCAGTATATAACATTGTATTAGGTTTTATGGGTGTATATTATATAACCCCCAGAATATTCAGTATATAACATTTAGTGAGGTTTTATGGCTGTATATTATATAACCCCCAGAATATTCAATATAGAACATTCAGTGAGGATTTATAGGTGCATATTACATAACCCCCAGAATATTCAGTATATAACATTGTATGAGGTTTTATGGGTGTATATTATATAAACCCCAGAATATTCAGTATATAACATTTAGTGAGGTTTTATGGGTGTATATTACATAACCCCCAGAATATTCAGTATATAACATTCAGTGAGTTTTTATTGGTGTATATTATATAACCCCCAGAATATTCAGTATATAACATTTAGTGAGGTGTATATTATATAACCAGCAGAATATCCAGTATATAACATTTAGTGAGGTTTTATCGGTATATATTACATAACCCCAAGAATATTCAGTATATAACATTTAGTGAGGTTTTATTGGTGTATATTATATAACCCCCAGAGTATTCAGTATATAACATTCAGTGAGGTTTTATTGCTGTATATTATATAACCCCAAGAATATTCAGTATATAACATTTAGTGAGGTATTATAGGTATATATTATATAACCCTCAGAATATTCAGTATATAACATTTAGTGAGGTTTTATTGGTGTATATTATATAACCCCCAGAATATTCAGTATATAACATTCGGTGAGGTTTTATTGGTGTATGTTATATAAACCCCAGAATATTCAGTATATAACATTTAGTGAGGTTTTATTGGTGTATATTATATAACCCACAGAATATTCAGTATATAACATTTAGTGAGGTTTTATCGGTGTATATTATATAACCCCCAGAATATCCAGTATATAACATTTAGTGAGGTGTATATTATATAACAAGCAGAATATCCAGTATATAACATTCAGTGAGGTATTATAGGTGTATATTATATAATCCCCCAGAATATTCAGTATTTAACATTTAGTGAGGTATTGTAGGTATTTATTATATAACCCCCAGAATATTCAGTATATAACATTCAGTGAGGTTTTATTGGTGTATATTATATAACTCCCAGGATATTCATTATATAACATTTAGTGAGGTATTATAGGTGCATATTACATAACCCCCAGAATATTCAGTATATAACATTTAGTGAGGTTTTATAGGTGTATATTATATAACCCCCAGAATATTCAGTATATAACATTCAGTGAGTTGTATATTATATAACCCCCAGAATATTCAGTATATAACATTCAGTGAGGTTTTATAGGTGTATATTACATAACAACCAGAATATTCAGTATATAACATTTAGTGAGGTATTATAGTTGTATATTTCATAACCCCCAGAATATTCAGTATATAACATTCAGTGAGGTGTATATTATATAACCCTCAGAATATTCAGTATATAACATTTAGTGAGGTTTATATAATATAATCCGCAGAATATCCAGTATATAACATTTAGTGAGGTTTTATCGGTGTATATTATATAACCCCAAGAATATTCAGTATATAACATTTAGTGATGTTTTATGGGTGTATATTATATAACCCCCAGAATATTCAATATAGAACATTCAGTGAGGATTTTTAGGTGCATATTACATAACCCCCAGAATATTCAGTATATAACATTGTATGAGGTTTTATGGGTGTATATTATATAACCCCCAGAGTATTCAGTATATAACATTTTGTGAGGTTTTATGGGTGTATATTATATAACCCCCAGAATATTCAGTATATAACATTCAGTGAGGTTTTATTGGTGTATATTATATAACCCCCAGAATATTCAGTATATAAGATTTAGTGAGGTGTATATTATATAACCTGCAGAATATCCAGTATATAACATTTAGTGAGGTTTTATCGGTATATATTACATAACCCCCAGAATATTCAGTATATAACATTAAGTGAGGTTTTATTGGTGTATATTATATAACCCCCAGAATATTCAGTATATAACATTTAGTGAGGTTTTATTGGTATATATTATATAACCACCAGAATATTCAGTATATAACATTCAGTGAGGTATTATTGGTGTATATTATATAACCCCCAGAATATTCAGTATATAACATTTAGTGAGGCTTTATTGGTGTATATTATATAACCCACAGAATATTCAGTATATAACATTTAGTGAGGTTTTATAGGTGTATATTACATAACTCCCAGAATATTCAGTATATAACATTTAGTGAGGTTTTATTAGTGTATATTATATAACCCCCAGAATATTCAGTATATAACATTTAGTGAGGTATTATAGGTGTATATTATATAACCCCCAGAATATTCAGTATCTAACATTCAGTGAGGTTTTATTGGTGTATATTATATAACTCCCAGGATATTCAGTATATAACATTTAGTGAGGTATTATAGGTGCATATTACATAACCCCCAGAATATTCAGTATATAACATTCAGTGAGGTTTTATTGGTGTATATTATATAACTCCCAGGATATTCAGAATATAACATTTAGTGAGGTATTATAGGTGCATATTACATAACCCCCAGAATATTCAGTATATAACATTTAGTGAGGTTTTATAGGTGTATATTATATAACCCACAGAATATTCAGTATATAACATTCAGTGAGTTGTATATTATATAACCCCCAGAATATTCAGTATATAACATTCAGTGAGGTTTTATAGGTGTATATTACATAACCACCAGAATATTCAGTATATAATATTCAGTGATGTATTATAGGTGTATATTACATAACCCCCAGAATATTTAGTATATAACATTTAGTGAGGTTTTATTGGTGTATATTACATTACCCCCAGAATATCCAGTATATAACATTCAGTGAATTTTTATCGGTATATATTACATAACCCCCAGAATATCCAGTATATAACATTTAGTGAGGTTTTATCGGTATATATTACATAACCCCCAGAATATTCAGTATCTAACATTTAGTGAGGTTTTATTGGTGTATATTACATAACTCACAGAATATTCAGTATATAACATTCAGTGAGGTTTTATAGGTGTATATTACATAACCCCCAGAATATTCAGTATATAACATTTAGTGAGGTTTTATATTTGTATATTACATAACTCGGAGAATATTCAGTATATAACATTTAGTGAGGTTTTATGGCTGTATATTATATAACCCCCAGAATATTCAGTATATAACATTTAGTAAGGTTTTATAAGTGTATATTTCATAACCCCCAGAATATTCAGTATATAACATTCAGTGAGGTGTATATTATATAACCCTCAGAATATTCAGTATATAACATTTAGTGAGGTTTTATAGGTGTATATTATATAACCCACAAAATATTCAGTATATAACATTCAGTGAGGTTTTATAGGTGTATATTATATAACCCCCAGAATATTCAGTATATAACATTTAGTGAGGTTTTATTGGTGTATATTATATAACCAACAGAATATTCAGTATATACCATTCAGTGAGGTATTATAGGTGTATATTATATAACCCCCAGAATATTGAGTATATAACTTTTAGTGAATTTTTATTGGTGTATATTATATAACCCCCAGAATATTCAGTATATAACATTTAGTGAGGTTTTATTGGCGTATATTATATAACCAACAGAATATTCAGTATATAACATTCAGTGAGGTATTATAGGTGTATATTATATAACCCCCAGAATATTCAGTATATAACATGTAGTGAGGTGTTATTGGTGTATATTACATAACTCCCAGAATATTCAGTATATAACATTCAGTGAGGTTTTATAGGTGTACATTATATAACCAACAGAATATTCAGTATATAACATTTAGTGAGGTTTTATTGGTGTATATTACATAACTACCAGAATATTCAGTATAGAAAATATAGTGAGTTTTTATTGGTGTTTATTACATAACCCCCAGAATATTCAGTAAATAACATTCAGTGAGGTTTTATTGGTGTATATTATATAACCCCCAGAATATTCAGTATATAAGATTTAGTGAGGTGTATATTATATAACCTGCAGAATATCTAGTATATAACATTTAGTGAGGTTTTATCGATATATATTACATAACCCCCAGAATATTCAGTATATAACATTTAGTGAGGTTTTATTGGTGTATATTATATAACCCCCAGAATATTCAGTATATAACATTTAGTGAGGTTTTATAGGTGTATATTACATAACTCCGAGAATATTCAGTATATAGCATTCAGTGAGGTTTTATAGGTGTATATTACATAAACCCCAGAATATTCAGTATATAACATTTAGTGAGGTTTTATTGGTGTATATTATATAACACCCAGAATATTCAGTATATAACATTCGGTGAGGTTTTATTGGTGTATGTTATATAAACCCCAGAATATTCAGTATATAACATTTAGTGAGGTTTTATTGGTGTATATTATATAACCCACAGAATATTCAGTATATAACATTTAGTGAGGTTTTATCGGTGTATATTATATAACCCCCAGAATATTCAGTATATAACATTTAGTGAGGTTTTATCGGTGTATATTATATAACCCCCAGAATATCCAGTATATAACATTTAGTGAGGTGTATATTATGTAACCCCCAGTATATCCAGTATATAACATTCAGTGAGGTATTATAGGTGTATATTATATAATCCCCCAGAATATTCAGTATTTAACATTTAGTGAGGTATTATAGGTATTTATTATATAACCCCCAGAATATTCAGTATATAACATTCAGTGAGGTTTTATTGGTGTATATTATATAACTCCCAGGATATTCATTATATAACATTTAGTGAGGTATTATAGGTGCATATTACATAACCCCCAGAATATTCAGTATGTAACATTTAGTGAGGTTTTATAGGTGTATATTATATAACCCCCAGAATATTCAGTATATAATATTCAGTGAGTTGTATATTATATAACCCCCAGAATATTCAGTATATAACATTTAGTGAGGTTTTATAGGTGTATATTACATAACTCCCAGAATATTCAGTATATAACATTCAGTGAGGTTTTATTGGTGTATATTATATAACCCACAGAATATTCAGTATATAACATTCAGTGAGGTATTATAGGTGTATATTATATAACCCCCAGAATATTCAGTATATAACATTTAGTGAGGTTTTATTGGTGTATATTACATAACTCCCAGAATATTCAGTATATAACATTCAGTGAGGTTTTATAGGTGTACATTATATAACCAACAGAATATTCAGTATATAACATTTAGTGAGGTTTTATTGGTGTATGTTACATAACTCCCAGAATATTCAGTATAGAACATTTAGTGAGGTTTTATTGGTGTATATTACATAACCCCCAGAATATTCAGTATATAAGATTTAGTGAGGTGTATATTATATAACCTGCAGAATATCTAGTATATAACATTTAGTGAGGTTTTATCGATATATATTACATAACCCCCAGAATATTCAGTATATAACATTTAGTGAGGTTTTATAGGTGTATATTACATAACTCCGAGAATATTCAGTATATAAGATTCAGTGAGGTTTTATAGGTGTATATTACATAACCCCCAGAATATTCAGTATATAACATTCAGTGAGGTATTATAGGTGTATATTATATAACCCCCAGAATATTCAGTATATAACATTCAGTGAGGTTTTATTGGTGTATATTATATAACCTGCAGAATATTCAGTATTTAACATTCAGTGAGGTTTTATTGCTGTATATTATATAACCCCCAGAATATTCAGTATATAACATTTAGTGAGGTATTATAGGTGTATATTATATAACCCCCAGAATATTCAGTATATAACATTCAGTGAGGTTTTATTGCTGTATATTATATAACCCCCAGAATATTCAGTATATAACATTTAGTGAGGTTTTATTGGTGTATATTACATAACTCCCAGAATATTCAGTATATAACATTCATTGAGGTTTTACAGATGTATATTACATAACCCCCAGAATATTCAGTATATAACATTTAGTGAGGTTTTATATTTGTATATTACATAACTCCGAGAATATTCAGTATATAACATTTAGTGAGGTTTTATGGCTGTATATTATATAACCCCCAGAATATTCAGTATATAACATTTAGTGAGGTTTTATTGGTGTATATTACATAACTCCCAAAATATTCAGTATATAACATTCAGTGAGTTTTTATAGGTGTACATTATATAACCAACAGAATATTCAGTATATAACATTTAGTGAGGTTTTATTGGTGTATATTACATAACTCCCAGAATATTCAGTATAGAACATTTAGTGAGGTTTTATTGGTGTATATTACATAACCCCCAGAATATTCAGTATATAACATTCAGTGAGGTTTTATTGGTGTATATTATATAACCCCCAGAATATTCAGTATATAAGATTTAGTGAGGTGTATATTATATAACCTGCAGAATATCTAGTATATAACATTTAGTGAGGTTTTATCGATATATATTACATAACCCCCAGAATATTCAGTATATAACATTTAGTGAGGTTTTATTGGTGTATATTATATAACCCCCAGAATATTCAGTATATAACATTTAGTGAGGTTTTATAGGTGTATATTACATAACTCCGAGAATATTCAGTATATAACATTCAGTGAGGTTTTATAGGTGTATATTACATAACCCCCAGAATATTCAGTATATAACATTCAGTGAGGTATTATAGGTGTATATTATATAACCCCCAGAATATTCAGTATATAACATTCAGTGAGGTTTTATTGGTGTATATTATATAACCCCCAGAATATTCAGTATATAACATTCGGTGAGGATTTATTGGTGTATGTTATATAAACCACAGAATATTCAGTATATAACATTTAGTGAGGTTTTATTGGTGTATATTATATAACCCCCAGAATATTCAGTATATAACATTTAGTGAGGTTTTATATTTGTATATTACATAACTCCCAGAATATTCAGTATATAACATTTAGTGAGGTTTTATGGCTGTATATTATATAACCCCCAGAATATTCAGTATATAACATTTAGTAAGGTTTTATAAGTGTATATTTCATAACCCCCAGAATATTCAGTATATAACATTCAGTGAGGTGTATATTATATAACCCTCAGAATATTCAGTATATAACATTTAGTGAGGTTTTATAGGTGTATATTATATAACCCACAAAATATTCAGTATATAACATTCAGTGAGGTTTTATAGGTGTATATTATATAACCCCCAGAATATTCAGTATATAACATTTAGTGAGGTTTTATTGGTGTATATTATATAACCAACAGAATATTCAGTATATACCATTCAGTGAGGTATTATAGGTGTATATTATATAACCCCCAGAATATTGAGTATATAACTTTTAGTGAATTTTTATTGGTGTATATTATATAACCCCCAGAATATTCACTATATAACATTTAGTGAGGTTTTATTGGCGTATATTATATAACCAACAGAATATTCAGTATATAACATTCAGTGACGTATTATAGGTGTATATTATATAACCCCCAGAATATTCAGTATATAACATGTAGTGAGGTTTTATTGGTGTATATTACATAACTCCCAGAATATTCAGTATATAACATTCAGTGAGGTTTTATAGGTGTACATTATATAACCAACAGAATATTCAGTATATAACATTTAGTGAGGTTTTATTGGTGTATATTACATAACTACCAGAATATTCAGTATAGAACATTTAGTGAGGTTTTATTGGTGTTTATTACATAACCCCCAGAATATTCAGTAAATAACATTCAGTGAGGTTTTATTGGTGTATATTATATAACCCCCAGAATATTCAGTATATAAGATTTAGTGAGGTGTATATTATATAACCTGCAGAATATCTAGTATATAACATTTAGTGAGGTTTTATCGATATATATTACATAACCCCCAGAATATTCAGTATATAACATTTAGTGAGGTTTTATTGGTGTATATTATATAACCCCCAGAATATTCAGTATATAACATTTAGTGAGGTTTTATAGGTGTATATTACATAACTCCGAGAATATTCAGTATATAGCATTCAGTGAGGTTTTATAGGTGTATATTACATAAACCCCAGAATATTCAGTATATAACATTCAGTGAGGTATTATAGGTGTATAATATATAACCCCCAGAATATTCAGTATATAACATTCAGTGAGGTTTTATTGCTGTATATTATATAACCCCCAGAATATTCAGTATATAACATTCAGTGAGGTTTTATTGCTGTATATTATATAACCCCCAGAATATTCAGTATATAACATTTAGTGAGGTATTATAGGTATATATTATATAACCCCCAGAATATTCAGTATATAACATTTAGTGAGGTTTTATTGGTGTATATTATATAACACCCAGAATATTCAGTATATAACATTCGGTGAGGTTTTATTGGTGTATGTTATATAAACCCCAGAATATTCAGTATATAACATTTAGTGAGGTTTTATTGGTGTATATTATATAACCCACAGAATATTCAGTATATAACATTTAGTGAGGTTTTATAGGTGTATATTATATAACCCCCAGAATATTCAGTATATAATATTCAGTGAGTTGTATATTATATAACCCCCAGAATATTCAGTATATAACATTTAGTGAGGTTTTATAGGTGTATATTACATAACTCCCAGAATATTCAGTATATAACATTCAGTGAGGTTTTATTGGTGTATATTATATAACCCACAGAATATTCAGTATATAACATTCAGTGAGGTATTATAGGTGTATATTATATAACCCCCAGAATATTCAGTATATAACATTTAGTGAGGTTTTATTGGTGTATATTACATAACTCCCAGAATATTCAGTATATAACATTCAGTGAGGTTTTATAGGTGTACATTATATAACCAACAGAATATTCAGTATATAACATTTAGTGAGGTTTTATTGGTGTATATTACATAACTCCCAGAATATTCAGTATAGAACATTTAGTGAGGTTTTATTGGTGTATATTACATAACCCCCAGAATATTCAGTATATAAGATTTAGTGAGGTGTATATTATATAACCTGCAGAATATCTAGTATATAACATTTAGTGAGGTTTTATCGATATATATTACATAACCCCCAGAATATTCAGTATATAACATTTAGTGAGGTTTTATAGGTGTATATTACATAACTCCGAGAATATTCAGTATATAAGATTCAGTGAGGTTTTATAGGTGTATATTACATAACCCCCAGAATATTCAGTATATAACATTCAGTGAGGTATTATAGGTGTATATTATATAACCCCCAGAATATTCAGTATATAACATTCAGTGAGGTTTTATTGGTGTATATTATATAACCTGCAGAATATTCAGTATTTAACATTCAGTGAGGTTTTATTGCTGTATATTATATAACCCCCAGAATATTCAGTATATAACATTTAGTGAGGTATTATAGGTGTATATTATATAACCCCCAGAATATTCAGTATATAACATTCAGTGAGGTTTTATTGCTGTATATTATATAACCCCCAGAATATTCAGTATATAACATTTAGTGAGGTTTTATTGGTGTATATTACATAACTCCCAGAATATTCAGTATATAACATTCATTGAGGTTTTACAGATGTATATTACATAACCCCCAGAATATTCAGTATATAACATTTAGTGAGGTTTTATATTTGTATATTACATAACTCCGAGAATATTCAGTATATAACATTTAGTGAGGTTTTATGGCTGTATATTATATAACCCCCAGAATATTCAGTATATAACATTTAGTGAGGTTTTATTGGTGTATATTACATAACTCCCAAAATATTCAGTATATAACATTCAGTGAGTTTTTATAGGTGTACATTATATAACCAACAGAATATTCAGTATAGAACATTTAGTGAGGTTTTATTGGTGTATATTACATAACCCCCAGAATATTCAGTATATAACATTCAGTGAGGTTTTATTGGTGTATATTATATAACCCCCAGAATATTCAGTATATAAGATTTAGTGAGGTGTATATTATATAACCTGCAGAATATCTAGTATATAACATTTAGTGAGGTTTTATCGATATATATTACATAACCCCCAGAATATTCAGTATATAACATTTAGTGAGGTTTTATTGGTGTATATTATATAACCCCCAGAATATTCAGTATATAACATTTAGTGAGGTTTTATAGGTGTATATTACATAACTCCGAGAATATTCAGTATATAACATTCAGTGAGGTTTTATAGGTGTATATTACATAACCCCCAGAATATTCAGTATATAACATTCAGTGAGGTATTATAGGTGTATATTATATAACCCCCAGAATATTCAGTATATAACATTCAGTGAGGTTTTATTGGTGTATATTACATAACCCCCAGAATATTCAGTATATAACATTCGGTGAGGATTTATTGGTGTATGTTATATAAACCACAGAATATTCAGTATATAACATTTAGTGAGGTTTTATTGGTGTATATTATATAACCCCCAGAATATTCAGTATATAACATTTAGTGAGGTTTTATCGGTGTATATTATATAACCCCCAGAATATCCAGTATATAACATTTAGTGAGGTGTATATTATGTAACCCCCAGAATATCCAGTATATAACATTCAGTGAGGTATTATAGGTGTATATTATATAATCCCCCAGAATATTCAGTATTTAACATTTAGTGAGGTATTATAGGTATTTATTATATAACCCCCAGAATATTCAGTATATAACATTCAGTGAGGTTTTATTGGTGTATATTATATAACTCCCAGGATATTCATTATATAACATTTAGTGAGGTATTATAGGTGCATATTACATAACCCCCAGAATAGTCAGTATATAACATTTAGTGAGGTTTTATAGGTGTATATTATATAACCCCCAGAATATTCAGTATATAATATTCAGTGAGTTGTATATTATATAACCCCCAGAATATTCAGTATATAACATTCAGTGAGGTTTTATTGGTGTATATTATATAACCCACAGAATATTCAGTATATAACATTCAGTGAGGTATTATAGGTGTATATTATATAACCCCCAGAATATTCAGTATATAACATTCAGTGAGGTATTATAGGTGTATATTATATAACCCCCAGAATATTCAGTATATAACATTTAGTGAGGTTTTATTGGTGTATATTATATAACCCACAGAATATTCAGTATATAACATTTAGTGAGGTTTTATAGGTGTATATTACATAACTCCCAGAATATTCAGTATATAACATTCAGTGAGGTTTTATTGGTGTATATTATATAACCCCCAGAATATTCAGTATATAACATTTAGTGAGGTATTATAGGTGCATATTACATAACCCCCAGAATATTCAGTATCTAACATTCAGTGAGGTTTTATTGGTGTATATTATATAACTCCCAGAATATTCAGTATATAACATTTAGTGAGGTATTATAGGTGCATATTACATAACCCCCAGAATATTCAGTATATAACATTTAGTTAGGTTTTTTAGGTGTATATTACATAACCACCAGAATATTCAGTATATAATATTCAGTGAGGTATTATAGGTGTATATTATGTAACCCCCAGAATATTCAGTATATAACATTTAGTGAGGTTTTATTGGTGTATATTACTTAACTCCCAGAATATTCAGTATAGAACATTTAGTGAGGTTTTATTGGTGTATATTACATAACCCCCAGAATATTCAGTATATAACATTCAGTGAGGTTTTATTGGTGTATATTATATAACCCCCAGAATATTCAGTATATAAGATTTAGTGAGGTGTATATTATATAACCTGCAGAATATCTAGTATATAACATTTAGTGAGGTTTTATCGATATATTACATAACCCCCAGAATATTCAGTAAATAACATTTAGTGAGGTTTTATTGGTGTATATTATATAACCCCCAGAATATTCAGTATATAACATTTAGTGAGGTTTTATAGGTGTATATTACATAACTCCGAGAATATTCAGTATATAACATTCAGTGAGGTTTTATAGGTGTATATTACATAACCCCCAGAATATTCAGTATATAACATTCAGTGAGGTATTATAGGTGTATATTATATAACCCCCAGAATATTCAGTATATAACATTCAGTGAGGTTTTATTGGTGTATATTATATAACCCCCAGAATATTCAATATATAACATTCGGTGAGGATTTATTGGTGTATGTTATATAAACCCCAGAATATTCAGTATATAACATTTAGTGAGGTTTTATTGGTGTATATTATATAACCCCCAGAATATTCAGTATATAACATTCGGTGAGGATTTATCGGTGTATATTATATAACCCCCAGAATATCCAGTATATAACATTTAGTGAGGTGTATATTATGTAACCCCCAGAATATCCAGTATATAACATTCAGTGAGGTATTATAGGTGTATATTATATAATCCCCCAGAATATTCAGTATTTAACATTTAGTGAGGTATTATAGGTATTTATTATATAACCCCCAGAATATTCAGTATATAACATTCAGTGAGGTTTTATTGGTGTATATTATATAACTCCCAGGATATTCATTATATAACATTTAGTGAGGTATTATAGGTGCATATTACATAACCCCCAGAATATTCAGTATATAACATTTAGTGAGGTTTTATAGGTGTATATTATATAACCCCCAGAATATTCAGTATATAATATTCAGTGAGTTGTATATTATATAACCCCCAGAATATTCAGTATATAACATTCAGTGAGGTTTTATTGGTGTATATTATATAACCCACAGAATATTCAGTATATAACATTTAGTGATGTTTTATGGGTGTATATTATATAACCCCCAGAATATTCAATATAGAACATTCAGTGAGGATTTATAGGTGCATATTACATAACCCCCAGAATATTCAGTATAACATTGTATGAGGTTTTATGGGTGTATATTATATAACCCCCAGAGTATTCAGTATATAACATTTAGTGAGGTTTTATGGGTGTATATTATATAACCCCCAGAATATTCAGTATATAACATTCAGTGAGGTTTTATTGGTGTATATTATATAACCCCCAGAATATTCAGTATATAAGATTTAGTGAGGTGTATATTATATAACCTGCAGAATATCCAGTATATAACATTTAGTGAGGTTTTATCGGTATATATTACATAACCCCCAGAATATTCAGTATATAACATTAAGTGAGGTTTTATTGGTGTATATTATATAACCCCCAGAATATTCAGTATATAACATTTAGTGAGGTTTTATTAGTGTATATTATATAACCCCCAGAATATTCAGTATATAACATTTAGTGAGGTATAATAGGTGTATATTATATAACCCCCAGAATATTCAGTATCTAACATTCAGTGAGGTTTTATTGGTGTATATTATATAACTCCCAGGATATTCAGAATATAACATTTAGTGAGGTATTATAGGTGCATATTACATAACCCCCAGAATATTCAGTATATAACATTTAGTGAGGTTTTATAGGTGTATATTATATAACCCCCAGAATATTCAGTATATAACATTCAGTGAGGTTTTATAGGTGTATATTACATAACCACCAGAATATTCAGTATATAATATTCAGTGATGTATTATAGGTGTATATTACATAACCCCCAGAATATTTAGTATATAACATTTAGTGAGGTTTTATTGGTGTATATTACATTACCCCCAGAATATCCAGTATATAACATTCAGTGAATTTTTATCGGTATATATTACATAACCCCCAGAATATCCAGTATATAACATTTAGTGAGGTTTTATCGGTATCTATTACATAACCCCCAGAATATTCAGTATCTAACATTTAGTGAGGTTTTATTGGTGTATATTACATAACTCCCAGAATATTCAGTATATAACATTCAGTGAGGTTTTATAGGTGTATATTACATAACCCCCAGAATATTCAGTATATAACATTTAGTGAGGTTTTATATTTGTATATTACATAACTCCCAGAATATTCAGTATATAACATTTAGTGAGGTTTTATGGCTGTATATTATATAACCCCCAGAATATTCAGTATATAACAATCAGTGAGTTTTTATAGGTGTATATTACATAACCACCATAATATTCAGTATATAATATTCAGTGAGGTATTATAGGTGTATATTACATAACCCCCAGAATATTCAGTATATAAGACTTAGTGAGGTTTTATTGGTGTATATTACATAACCCCCAGAATATCCAGTATATAACATTCAGTGAGGTTTTATCGGTATATATTACATAACCCCCAGAATATCCAGTATATAACATTTAGTGAGGTTTTATCGGTATATATTACATAACCCCTAGAATATTCAGTATATAACATTTAGTGAGTTTTTATTGGTGTATATTACATAACTCCCAGAATATTCAGTATATAACTTTCAGTGAGGTTTTATAGGTGTTAATTATATAACCCACAGAATATCCAGTATATAACATTCAGTGAGGTTTTATAGGTGTATATTATATAACCCACAAAATATTCAGTATATAACATTCAGTGAGGTTTTATAGGTGTATATTATATAACCCCCAGAATATTCAGTATATAACATTTAGTGAGGTTTTATTGGTGTATATTATATAACCAACAGAATATTCAATATAGAACATTCAGTGAGGATTTATAGGTGCATATTACATAACCCCCAGAATATTCAGTATATAACATTGTATGAGGTTTTATGGGTGTATATTATATAAACCCCAGAATATTCAGTTTATAACATTCAGTGATGTATTATAGGTATTTATTATATAACCCCCAGAATATTCAGTATATAACATTTAGTGAGGTTTTATTGGTGTATATTATATAACCCCCAGAATATCCAGTATATAACATTTAGTGAGGTGTATATTATTTAACCCCCAGAATATCCAGTATATAACATTCAGTGAGGTATTATAGGTGTATATTATATAATCCCCCAGAATATTCAGTATTTAACATTTAGTGAGGTATTATAGGTATTTATTATATAACCCCCAGAATATTCAGTATATAACATTCAGTGAGGTTTTATTGGTGTATATTATATAACTCCCAGGATATTCATTATATAACATTTAGTGAGGTATTATAGGTGCATATTACAGAACCCCCAGAATATTCAGTATATAACATTTAGTGAGGTTTTATAGGTGTATATTATATAACCCCCAGAATATTCAGTATATAACATTCAGTGAGTTGTATATTATATAACCCCCCGAATATTCAGTATATAACATTCAGTGAGGTTTTATAGGTGCATATTACATAACAACCAGAATATTCAGTATATAACATTTAGTAAGGTTTTATAAGTGTATATTTCATAACCCCCAGAATATTCAGTATTTAACATTCAGTGAGGTGTATATTATATAACCCTCAGAATATTCAGTATATAACATTTAGTGAGGTTTTTATTATATAATCCGCAGAATATCCAGTATATAACATTTAGTGAGGTTTTATCGGTGTATATTATATAACCCCAAGAATATTCAGTATATAACATTTAGTGATGTTTTATGGCTGTATATTATATAACCCCCAGAATATTCAATATAGAACATTCAGTGAGGATTTATAGGTGCATATTACATAACCCCCAGAATATTCAGTATATAACATTGTATGAGGTTTTATGGGTGTATATTATATAAACCCCAGAATATTCAGTATATAACATTTAGTGAGGTTTTATGGGTGTATATTACATAACCCCCAGAATATTCAGTATATAACATTCAGTGAGTTTTTATTGGTGTATATTATATAACCCCCAGAATATTCAGTATATAACATTTAGTGAGGTGTATATTATATAACCAGCAGAATATCCAGTATATAACATTCAGTGAGGTTTTATCGGTATATATTACATAACCCCCAGAATATTCAGTATATAACATTTAGTGAGGTTTTATTGGTGTATATTATATAACCCCCAGAGTATTCAGTATAAAACATTCAGTGAGGTTTTATTGCTGTATATTATATAACCCCCAGAATATTCAGTATATAACATTTAGTGAGGTATTATAGGTATATATTATATAAACCCCAGAATATTCAGTATATAACATTTAGTGAGGTTTTATTTGTGTATATTATATAACCCCCAGAATATTCAGTATATAACATTCGGTGAGGTTTTATTGGTGTATGTTATATAAACCCCAGAATATTCAGTATATAACATTTAGTGAGGTTTTATTGGTGTATATTATATAACCCACAGAATATTCAGTATATAACATTTAGTGAGGTTTTATCGGTGTATATTATATAACCCCCAGAATATCCAGTATATAACATTTAGTGAGGTGTATATTATTTAACCCCCAGAATATCCAGTATATAACATTCAGTGAGGTATTATAGGTTTATATTATATAATCCCCCAGAATATTCAGTATTTAACATTTAGTGAGGTATTGAAGGTATTTATTATATAACCCCCAGAATATTCAGTATATAACATTCAGTGAGGTTTTATTGGTGTATATTATATAACTCCCAGAATATTCATTATATAACATTTAGTGAGGTATTATAGGTGCATATTACATAACCCCCAGAATATTCAGTATATAACATTTAGTGAGGTTTTATAGGTGTATATTATATAACCCCCAGAATATTCAGTATATAACATTCAGTGAGTTGTATATTATATAACCCCCAGAATATTCAGTATATAACATTCAGTGAGGTTTTATAGGTGTATATTACATAACAACCAGAATATTCAGTATATAACATTTAGTGAGGTATTATAGTTGTATATTTCATAACCCCCAGAATATTCAGTATATAACATTCAGTGAGGTGTATATTATATAACCCTCAGAATATTCAGTATATAACATTTAGTGAGGTTTATATTATATAATCCGCAGAATTTCCAGTATATAACATTTAGTGAGGTTTTATCGGTGTATATTATATAACCCCAAGAATATTCAGTATATAACATTTAGTGATGTTTTATGGGTGTATATTATATAACCCCCAGAATATTCAATATAGAACATTCAGTGAGGATTTATAGGTGCATATTACATAACCCCCAGAATATTCAGTATATAACATTGTATGAGGTTTTATGGGTGTATATTATATAACCCCCAGAGTATTCAGTATATAACATTTAGTGAGGTTTTATGGGTGTATATTATATAACCCCCAGAATATTCAGTATATAACATTCAGTGAGGTTTTATTGGTGTATATTATATAACCCCCAGAATATTCAGTATTTAAGATTTAGTGAGGTGTATATTATATAACCTGCAGAATATCCAGTATATAACATTTAGTGAGGTTTTATCGGTATATATTACATAACCCCCAGAATATTCAGTATATAACATTAAGTGAGGTTTTATTGGTGTATATTATATAACCCCCAGAATATTCAGTATATAACATTCAGTGAGGTTTTATTGGTGTATATTATATAACCCCCAGAATATTCAGTATATAACATTTAGTGAGGTTTTATTGGTATATATTATATAACCCCCAGAATATTCAGTATATAACATTCAGTGAGGTATTATTGGTGTATATTATATAACCCCCAGAATATTCAGTATATAACATTTAGTGAGGCTTTATTGGTGTATATTATATAACCCACAGAATATTCAGTATATAACATTAATTGAGGTTTTATAGGTGTATATTACATAACTCCCAGAATATTCAGTATATAACATTCAGTGAGGTTTTATTAGTGTATATTATATAACCCCCAGAATATTCAGTATATAACATTTAGTGAGGTTTTATATTTGTATATTACATAACTCCCAGAATATTCAGTATATAACATTTAGTGAGGTTTTATGGCTGTATATTATATAACCCCCAGAATATTCAGTATATAACATTTAGTAAGGTTTTATAAGTGTATATTTCATAACCCCCAGAATATTCAGTATATAACATTCAGTGAGGTGTATATTATATAACCCTCAGAATATTCAGTATATAACATTTAGTGAGGTTTTATAGGTGTATATTATATAACCCACAAAATATTCAGTATATAACATTCAGTGAGGTTTTATAGGTGTATATTATATAACCCCCAGAATATTCAGTATATAACATTTAGTGAGGTTTTATTGGTGTATATTATATAACCAACAGAATATTCAGTATATACCATTCAGTGAGGTATTATAGGTGTATATTATATAACCCCCAGAATATTGAGTATATAACTTTTAGTGAATTTTTATTGGTGTATATTATATAACCCCCAGAATATTCACTATATAACATTTAGTGAGGTTTTATTGGCGTATATTATATAACCAACAGAATATTCAGTATATAACATTCAGTGAGGTATTATAGGTGTATATTATATAACCCCCAGAATATTCAGTATATAACATGTAGTGAGGTTTTATTGGTGTATATTACATAACTCCCAGAATATTCAGTATATAACATTCAGTGAGGTTTTATAGGTGTACATTATATAACCAACAGAATATTCAGTATATAACATTTAGTGAGGTTTTATTGGTGTATATTACATAACTACCAGAATATTCAGTATAGAACATTTAGTGAGGTTTTATTGGTGTTTATTACATAACCCCCAGAATATTCAGTAAATAACATTCAGTGAGGTTTTATTGGTGTATATTATATAACCCCCAGAATATTCAGTATATAAGATTTAGTGAGGTGTATATTATATAACCTGCAGAATATCTAGTATATAACATTTAGTGAGGTTTTATCGATATATATTACATAACCCCCAGAATATTCAGTATATAACATTTAGTGAGGTTTTATTGGTGTATATTATATAACCCCCAGAATATTCAGTATATAACATTTAGTGAGGTTTTATAGGTGTATATTACATAACTCCGAGAATATTCAGTATATAGCATTCAGTGAGGTTTTATAGGTGTATATTACATAAACCCCAGAATATTCAGTATATAACATTCAGTGAGGTATTATAGGTGTATAATATATAACCCCCAGAATATTCAGTATATAACATTCAGTGAGGTTTTATTGCTGTATATTATATAACCCCCAGAATATTCAGTATATAACATTCAGTGAGGTTTTATTGCTGTATATTATATAACCCCCAGAATATTCAGTATATAACATTTAGTGAGGTATTATAGGTATATATTATATAACCCCCAGAATATTCAGTATATAACATTTAGTGAGGTTTTATTGGTGTATATTATATAACACCCAGAATATTCAGTATATAACATTCGGTGAGGTTTTATTGGTGTATGTTATATAAACCCCAGAATGTTCAGTATATAACATTTAGTGAGGTTTTATTGGTGTATATTATATAACCCACAGAATATTCAGTATATAACATTTAGTGAGGTTTTATCGGTGTATATTATATAACCCCCAGAATATTCAGTATATAACATTCAGTGAGGTTTTATTGGTGTATATTATATAACTCCCAGGATATTCATTATATAACATTTAGTGAGGTATTATAGGTGCATATTACATAACCCCCAGAATATTCAGTATATAACATTTAGTGAGGTTTTATAGGTGTATATTATATAACCCCCAGAATATTCAGTATATAATATTCAGTGAGTTGTATATTATATAACCCCCAGAATATTCAGTATATAACATTTAGTGAGGTTTTATAGGTGTATATTACATAACTCCCAGAATATTCAGTATATAACATTCAGTGAGGTTTTATTGGTGTATATTATATAACCCACAGAATATTCAGTATATAACATTCAGTGAGGTATTATAGGTGTATATTATATAACCCCCAGAATATTCAGTATATAACATTTAGTGAGGTTTTATTGGTGTATATTACATAACTCCCAGAATATTCAGTATATAACATTCAGTGAGGTTTTATAGGTGTACATTATATAACCAACAGAATATTCAGTATATAACATTTAGTGAGGTTTTATTGGTGTATATTACATAACTCCCAGAATATTCAGTATAGAACATTTAGTGAGGTTTTATTGGTGTATATTACATAACCCCCAGAATATTCAGTATATACGATTTAGTGAGGTGTATATTATATAACCTGCAGAATATCTAGTATATAACATTTAGTGAGGTTTTATCGATATATATTACATAACCCCCAGAATATTCAGTATATAACATTTAGTGAGGTTTTATAGGTGTATATTACATAACTCCGACAATATTCAGTATATAAGATTCAGTGAGGTTTTATAGGTGTATATTACATAACCCCCAGAATATTCAGTATATAACATTCAGTGAGGTATTATAGGTGTATATTATATAACCCCCAGAATATTCAGTATATAACATTCAGTGAGGTTTTATTGGTGTATATTATATAACCTGCAGAATATTCAGTATTTAACATTCAGTGAGGTTTTATTGCTGTATATTATATAACCCCCAGAATATTCAGTATATAACATTTAGTGAGGTATTATAGGTGTATATTATATAACCACCAGAATATTCAGTATATAACATTCAGTGAGGTTTTATTGCTGTATATTATATAACCCCCAGAATATTCAGTATATAACATTTAGTGAGGTTTTATTGGTGTATATTACATAACTCCCAGAATATTCAGTATATAACATTCATTGAGGTTTTACAGATGTATATTATATAACCCCCAGAATATTCAGTATATAACATTTAGTGAGGTTTTATATTTGTATATTACATAACTCCGAGAATATTCAGTATATAACATTTAGTGAGGTTTTATGGCTGTATATTATATAACCCCCAGAATATTCAGTATATAACATTTAGTGAGGTTTTATTGGTGTATATTACATAACTCCCAAAATATTCAGTATATAACATTCAGTGAGTTTTTATAGGTGTACATTATATAACCAACAGAATATTCAGTATATAACATTTAGTGAGGTTTTATTGGTGTATATTACATAACTCCCAGAATATTCAGTATAGAACATTTAGTGAGGTTTTATTGGTGTATATTACATAACCCCCAGAATATTCAGTATATAACATTCAGTGAGGTTTTATTGGTGTATATTATATAACCCCCAGAATATTCAGTATATAAGATTTAGTGAGGTGTATATTATATAACCTGCAGAATATCTAGTATATAACATTTAGTGAGGTTTTATCGATATATATTACATAACCCCCAGAATATTCAGTATATAACATTTAGTGAGGTTTTATTGGTGTATATTATATAACCCCCAGAATATTCAGTATATAACATTTAGTGAGGTTTTATAGGTGTATATTACATAACTCCGAGAATATTCAGTATATAACATTCAGTGAGGTTTTATAGGTGTATATTACATAACCCCCAGAATATTCAGTATATAACATTCAGTGAGGTATTATAGGTGTATATTATATAACCCCCAGAATATTCAGTATATAACATTCAGTGAGGTTTTATTGGTGTATATTACATAACCCCCAGAATATTCAGTATATAACATTCGGTGAGGATTTATTGGTGTATGTTATATAAACCACAGAATATTCAGTATATAACATTTAGTGAGGTTTTATTGGTGTATATTATATAACCCCCAGAATATTCAGTATATAACATTTAGTGAGGTTTTATCGGTGTATATTATATAACCCCCAGAATATCCAGTATATAACATTTAGTGAGGTGTATATTATGTAACCCCCAGAATATCCAGTATATAACATTCAGTGAGGTATTATAGGTGTATATTATATAATCCCCCAGAATATTCAGTATTTAACATTTAGTGAGGTATTATAGGTATTTATTATATAACCCCCAGAATATTCAGTATATAACATTCAGTGAGGTTTTATTGGTGTATATTATATAACTCCCAGGATATTCATTATATAACATTTAGTGAGGTATTATAGGTGCATATTACATAACCCCCAGAATAGTCAGTATATAACATTTAGTGAGGTTTTATAGGTGTATATTATATAACCCCCAGAATATTCAGTATATAATATTCAGTGAGTTGTATATTATATAACCCCCAGAATATTCAGTATATAACATTCAGTGAGGTTTTATTGGTGTATATTATATAACCCACAGAATATTCAGTATATAACATTCAGTGAGGTATTATAGGTGTATATTATATAACCCCCAGAATATTCAGTATATAACATTCAGTGAGGTATTATAGGTGTATATTATATAACCCCCAGAATATTCAGTATATAACATTTAGTGAGGTTTTATTGGTGTATATTATATAACCCACAGAATATTCAGTATATAACATTTAGTGAGGTTTTATAGGTGTATATTACATAACTCCCAGAATATTCAGTATATAACATTCAGTGAGGTTTTATTGGTGTATATTATATAACCCCCAGAATATTCAGTATATAACATTTAGTGAGGTATTATAGGTGCATATTACATAACCCCCAGAATATTCAGTATCTAACATTCAGTGAGGTTTTATTGGTGTATATTATATAACTCCCAGAATATTCAGTATATAACATTTAGTGAGGTATTATAGGTGCATATTACATAACCCCCAGAATATTCAGTATATAACATTTAGTTAGGTTTTTTAGGTGTATATTACATAACCACCAGAATATTCAGTATATAGTATTCAGTGAGGTATTATAGGTGTATATTATGTAACCCCCAGAATATTCAGTATATAACATTTAGTGAGGTTTTATTGGTGTATATTACTTAACTCCCAGAATATTCAGTATAGAACATTTAGTGAGGTTTTATTGGTGTATATTACATAACCCCCAGAATATTCAGTATATAACATTCAGTGAGGTTTTATTGGTGTATATTATATAACCCCCAGAATATTCAGTATATAAGATTTAGTGAGGTGTATATTATATAACCTGCAGAATATCTAGTATATAACATTTAGTGAGGTTTTATCGATATATATTACATAACCCCCAGAATATTCAGTATATAACATTTAGTGAGGTTTTATTGGTGTATATTATATAACCCCCAGAATATTCAGTATATAACATTTAGTGAGGTTTTATAGGTGTATATTACATAACTCCGAGAATATTCAGTATATAACATTCAGTGAGGTTTTATAGGTGTATATTACATAACCCCCAGAATATTCAGTATATAACATTCAGTGAGGTATTATAGGTGTATATTATATAACCCCCAGAATATTCAGTATATAACATTCAGTGAGGTTTTATTGGTGTATATTATATAACCCCCAGAATATTCAATACATAACATTCGGTGAGGATTTATTGGTGTATGTTATATAAACCCCAGAATATTCAGTATATAACATTTAGTGAGGTTTTATTGGTGTATATTATATAACCCCCAGAATATTCAGTATATAACATTCGGTGAGGATTTATCGGTGTATATTATATAACCCCCAGAATATCCAGTATATAACATTTAGTGAGGTGTATATTATGTAACCCCCAGAATATCCAGTATATAACATTCAGTGAGGTATTATAGGTGTATATTATATAATCCCCCAGAATATTCAGTATTTAACATTTAGTGAGGTATTATAGGTATTTATTATATAACCCCCAGAATATTCAGTATATAACATTCAGTGAGGTTTTATTGGTGTACATTATATAACTCCCAGGATATTCATTATATAACATTTAGTGAGGTATTATAGGTGCATATTACATAACCCCCAGAATATTCAGTATATAACATTTAGTGAGGTTTTATAGGTGTATATTATATAACCCCCAGAATATTCAGTATATAATATTCAGTGAGTTGTATATTATATAACCCCCAGAATATTCAGTATATAACATTCAGTGAGGTTTTATTGGTGTATATTATATAACCCACAGAATATTCAGTATATAACATTTAGTGATGTTTTATGGGTGTATATTATATAACCCCCAGAATATTCAATATAGAACATTCAGTGAGGATTTATAGGTGCATATTACATAACCCCCAGAATATTCAGTATAACATTGTATGAGGTTTTATGGGTGTATATTATATAACCCCCAGAGTATTCAGTATATAACATTTAGTGAGGTTTTATGGGTGTATATTATATAACCCCCAGAATATTCAGTATATAACATTCAGTGAGGTTTTATTGGTGTATATTATATAACCCCCAGAATATTCAGTATATAAGATTTAGTGAGGTGTATATTATATAACCTGCAGAATATCCAGTATATAACATTTAGTGAGGTTTTATCGGTATATATTACATAACCCCCAGAATATTCAGTATATAACATTAAGTGAGGTTTTATTGGTGTATATTATATAACCCCCAGAATATTCAGTATATAACATTTAGTGAGGTTTTATTAGTGTATATTATATAACCCCCAGAATATTCAGTATATAACATTTAGTGAGGTATAATAGGTGTATATTATATAACCCCCAGAATATTCAGTATCTAACATTCAGTGAGGTTTTATTGGTGTATATTATATAACTCCCAGGATATTCAGTATATAACATTTAGTGAGGTATTATAGGTGCATATTACATAACCCCCAGAATATTCAGTATATAACATTCAGTGAGGTTTTATTGGTGTATATTATATAACTCCCAGGATATTCAGAATATAACATTTAGTGAGGTATTATAGGTGCATATTACATAACCCCCAGAATATTCAGTATATAACATTTAGTGAGGTTTTATAGGTGTATATTATATAACCCCCAGAATATTCAGTATATAACATTCAGTGAGGTTTTATAGGTGTATATTACATAACCACCAGAATATTCAGTATATAATATTCAGTGATGTATTATAGGTGTATATTACATAACCCCCAGAATATTTAGTATATAACATTTAGTGAGGTTTTATTGGTGTATATTACATTACCCCCAGAATATCCAGTATATAACATTCAGTGAATTTTTATCGGTATATATTACATAACCCCCAGAATATCCAGTATATAACATTTAGTGAGGTTTTATCGGTATCTATTACATAACCCCCAGAATATTCAGTATCTAACATTTAGTGAGGTTTTATTGGTGTATATTACATAACTCCCAGAATATTCAGTATATAACATTCAGTGAGGTTTTATAGGTGTATATTACATAACCCCCAGAATATTCAGTATATAACATTTAGTGAGGTTTTATATTTGTATATTACATAACTCCCAGAATATTCAGTATATAACATTTAGTGAGGTTTTATGGCTGTATATTATATAACCCCCAGAATATTCAGTATATAACAATCAGTGAGTTTTTATAGGTGTATATTACATAACCACCATAATATTCAGTATATAATATTCAGTGAGGTATTATAGGTGTATATTACATAACCCCCAGAATATTCAGTATATAAGACTTAGTGAGGTTTTATTGGTGTATATTATATAACTCCCAGAATATTCATTATATAACATTTAGTGAGGTATTATAGGTGCATATTACATAACCCCCAGAATATTCAGTATATAACATTTAGTGAGGTTTTATAGGTGTATATTATATAACCCCCAGAATATTCAGTATATAACATTCAGTGAGTTGTATATTATATAACCCCCAGAATATTCAGTATATAACATTCAGTGAGGTTTTATAGGTGTATATTACATAACAACCAGAATATTCAGTATATAACATTTAGTGAGGTATTATAGTTGTATATTTCATAACCCCCAGAATATTCAGTATATAACATTCAGTGAGGTGTATATTATATAACCCTCAGAATATTCAGTATATAACATTTAGTGAGGTTTATATTATATAATCGGCAGAATTTCCAGTATATAACATTTAGTGAGGTTTTATCGGTGTATATTATATAACCCCAAGAATATTCAGTATATAACATTTAGTGATGTTTTATGGGTGTATATTATATAACCCCCAGAATATTCAATATAGAACATTCAGTGAGGATTTATAGGTGCATATTACATAACCCCCAGAATATTCAGTATATAACATTGTATGAGGTTTTATGGGTGTATATTATATAACCCCCAGAGTATTCAGTATATAACATTTAGTGAGGTTTTATGGGTGTATATTATATAACCCCCAGAATATTCAGTATATAACATTCAGTGAGGTTTTATTGGTGTATATTATATAACCCCCAGAATATTCAGTATTTAAGATTTAGTGAGGTGTATATTATATAACCTGCAGAATATCCAGTATATAACATTTAGTGAGGTTTTATCGGTATATATTACATAACCCCCAGAATATTCAGTATATAACATTAAGTGAGGTTTTATTGGTGTATATTATATAACCCCCAGAATATTCAGTATATAACATTCAGTGAGGTTTTATTGGTGTATATTATATAACCCCCAGAATATTCAGTATATAACATTTAGTGAGGTTTTATTGGTATATATTATATAACCCCCAGAATATTCAGTATATAACATTCAGTGAGGTATTATTGGTGTATATTATATAACCCCCAGAATATTCAGTATATAACATTTAGTGAGGCTTTATTGGTGTATATTATATAACCCACAGAATATTCAGTATATAACATTAATTGAGGTTTTATAGGTGTATATTACATAACTCCCAGAATATTCAGTATATAACATTCAGTGAGGTTTTATTAGTGTATATTATATAACCCCCAGAATATTCAGTATATAACATTTAGTGAGGTTTTATATTTGTATATTACATAACTCCCAGAATATTCAGTATATAACATTTAGTGAGGTTTTATGGCTGTATATTATATAACCCCCAGAATATTCAGTATATAACATTTAGTAAGGTTTTATAAGTGTATATTTCATAACCCCCAGAATATTCAGTATATAACATTCAGTGAGGTGTATATTATATAACCCTCAGAATATTCAGTATATAACATTTAGTGAGGTTTTATAGGTGTATATTATATAACCCACAAAATATTCAGTATATAACATTCAGTGAGGTTTTATAGGTGTATATTATATAACCCCCAGAATATTCAGTATATAACATTTAGTGAGGTTTTATTGGTGTATATTATATAACCAACAGAATATTCAGTATATACCATTCAGTGAGGTATTATAGGTGTATATTATATAACCCCCAGCATATTGAGTATATAACTTTTAGTGAATTTTTATTGGTGTATATTATATAACCCCCAGAATATTCACTATATAACATTTAGTGAGGTTTTATTGGCGTATATTATATAACCAACAGAATATTCAGTATATAACATTCAGTGAGGTATTATAGGTGTATATTATATAACCCCCAGAATATTCAGTATATAACATGTAGTGAGGTTTTATTGGTGTATATTACATAACTCCCAGAATATTCAGTATATAACATTCAGTGAGGTTTTATAGGTGTACATTATATAACCAACAGAATATTCAGTATATAACATTTAGTGAGGTTTTATTGGTGTATATTACATAACTACCAGAATATTCAGTATAGAACATTTAGTGAGGTTTTATTGGTGTTTATTACATAACCCCCAGAATATTCAGTAAATAACATTCAGTGAGGTTTTATTGGTGTATATTATATAACCCCCAGAATATTCAGTATATAAGATTTAGTGAGGTGTATATTATATAACCTGCAGAATATCTAGTATATAACATTTAGTGAGGTTTTATCGATATATATTACATAACCCCCAGAATATTCAGTATATAACATTTAGTGAGGTTTTATTGGTGTATATTATATAACCCCCAGAATATTCAGTATATAACATTTAGTGAGGTTTTATAGGTGTATATTACATAACTCCGAGAATATTCAGTATATAGCATTCAGTGAGGTTTTATAGGTGTATATTACATAAACCCCAGAATATTCAGTATATAACATTCAGTGAGGTATTATAGGTGTATAATATATAACCCCCAGAATATTCAGTATATAACATTCAGTGAGGTTTTATTGCTGTATATTATATAACCCCCAGAATATTCAGTATATAACATTCAGTGAGGTTTTATTGCTGTATATTATATAACCCCCAGAATATTCAGTATATAACATTTAGTGAGGTATTATAGGTATATATTATATAACCCCCAGAATATTCAGTATATAACATTTAGTGAGGTTTTATTGGTGTATATTATATAACACCCAGAATATTCAGTATATAACATTCGGTGAGGTTTTATTGGTGTATGTTATATAAACCCCAGAATGTTCAGTATATAACATTTAGTGAGGTTTTATTGGTGTATATTATATAACCCACAGAATATTCAGCATATAACATTTAGTGAGGTTTTATCGGTGTATATTATATA
Source organism: Pelodytes ibericus (assembly GCA_036172795.1). Lineage (NCBI taxonomy): Eukaryota > Metazoa > Chordata > Amphibia > Anura > Pelodytidae > Pelodytes > Pelodytes ibericus. Next base: position 1,689,185 of record CM069864.1, read on the forward strand.
ACCCCCAGAATATTCAGTATATAACATTTAGTGAGGTTTTATCGGTGTATATTATATAACCCCCAGAATATCCAGTATATAACATTTAGTGAGGTGTATATTATGTAACCCCCAGTATATCCAGTATATAACATTCAGTGAGGTATTATAGGTGTATATTATATAATCCCCCAGAATATTCAGTATTTAACATTTAGTGAGGTATTATAGGTATTTATTATATAACCCCCAGAATATTCAGTATATAACATTCAGTGAGGTTTTATTGGTGTATATTATATAACTCCCAGGATATTCATTATATAACATTTAGTGAGGTATTATAGGTGCATATTACATAACCCCCAGAATATTCAGTATATAACATTTAGTGAGGTTTTATAGGTGTATATTATATAACCCCCAGAATATTCAGTATATAATATTCAGTGAGTTGTATATTATATAACCCCCAGAATATTCAGTATATAACATTTAGTGAGGTTTTATAGGTGTATATTACATAACTCCCAGAATATTCAGTATATAACATTCAGTGAGGTTTTATTGGTGTATATTATATAACCCACAGAATATTCAGTATATAACATTCAGTGAGGTATTATAGGTGTATATTATATAACCCCCAGAATATTCAGTATATAACATTTAGTGAGGTTTTATTGGTGTATATTACATAACTCCCAGAATATTCAGTATATAACATTCAGTGAGGTTTTATAGGTGTACATTATATAACCAACAGAATATTCAGTATATAACATTTAGTGAGGTTTTATTGGTGTATATTACATAACTCCCAGAATATTCAGTATAGAACATTTAGTGAGGTTTTATTGGTGTATATTACATAACCCCCAGAATATTCAGTATATAAGATTTAGTGAGGTGTATATTATATAACCTGCAGAATATCTAGTATATAACATTTAGTGAGGTTTTATCGATATATATTACATAACCCCCAGAATATTCAGTATATAACATTTAGTGATTTTTTATAGGTGTATATTACATAACTCCGAGAATATTCAGTATATAAGATTCAGTGAGGTTTTATAGGTGTATATTACATAACCCCCAGAATATTCAGTATATAACATTCAGTGAGGTATTATAGGTGTATATTATATAACCCCCAGAATATTCAGTATATAACATTCAGTGAGGTTTTATTGGTGTATATTATATAACCTGCAGAATATTCAGTATTTAACATTCAGTGAGGTTTTATTGCTGTATATTATATAACCCCCAGAATATTCAGTATATAACATTTAGTGAGGTATTATAGGTGTATATTATATAACCCCCAGAATATTCAGTATATAACATTCAGTGAGGTTTTATTGCTGTATATTATATAACCCCCAGAATATTCAGTATATAACATTTAGTGAGGTTTTATTGGTGTATATTACATAACTCCCAGAATATTCAGTATATAACATTCATTGAGGTTTTACAGATGTATATTACATAACCCCCAGAATATTCAGTATATAACATTTAGTGAGGTTTTATATTTGTATATTACATAACTCCGAGAATATTCAGTATATAACATTTAGTGAGGTTTTATGGCTGTATATTATATAACCCCCAGAATATTCAGTATATAACATTTAGTGAGGTTTTATTGGTGTATATTACATAACTCCCAAAATATTCAGTATATAACATTCAGTGAGTTTTTATAGGTGTACATTATATAACCAACAGAATATTCAGTATATAACATTTAGTGAGGTTTTATTGGTGTATATTACATAACTCCCAGAATATTCAGTATAGAACATTTAGTGAGGTTTTATTGGTGTATATTACATAACCCCCAGAATATTCAGTATATAACATTCAGTGAGGTTTTATTGGTGTATATTATATAACCCCCAGAATATTCAGTATATAAGATTTAGTGAGGTGTATATTATATAACCTGCAGAATATCTAGTATATAACATTTAGTGAGGTTTTATCGATATATATTACATAACCCCCAGAATATTCAGTATATAACATTTAGTGAGGTTTTATTGGTGTATATTATATAACCCCCAGAATATTCAGTATATAACATTTAGTGAGGTTTTATAGGTGTATATTACATAACTCCGAGAATATTCAGTATATAACATTCAGTGAGGTTTTATAGGTGTATATTACATAACCCCCAGAATATTCAGTATATAACATTCAGTGAGGTATTATAGGTGTATATTATATAACCCCCAGAATATTCAGTATATAACATTCAGTGAGGTTTTATTGGTGTATATTACATAACCCCCAGAATATTCAGTATATAACATTCGGTGAGGATTTATTGGTGTATGTTATATAAACCACAGAATATTCAGTATATAACATTTAGTGAGGTTTTATTGGTGTATATTATATAACCCCCAGAATATTCAGTCTATAACATTTAGTGAGGTTTTATCGGTGTATATTATATAACCCCCAGAATATCCAGTATATAACATTTAGTGAGGTGTATATTATGTAACCCCCAGAATATCCAGTATATAACATTCAGTGAGGTATTATAGGTGTATATTATATAATCCCCCAGAATATTCAGTATTTAACATTTAGTGAGGTATTATAGGTATTTATTATATAACCCCCAGAATATTCAGTATATAACATTCAGTGAGGTTTTATTGGTGTATATTATATAACTCCCAGGATATTCATTATATAACATTTAGTGAGGTATTATAGGTGCATATTACATAACCCCCAGAATAGTCAGTATATAACATTTAGTGAGGTTTTATAGGTGTATATTATATAACCCCCAGAATATTCAGTATATAATATTCAGTGAGTTGTATATTATATAACCCCCAGAATATTCAGTATATAACATTCAGTGAGGTTTTATTGGTGTATATTATATAACCCACAGAATATTCAGTATATAACATTCAGTGAGGTATTATAGGTGTATATTATATAACCCCCAGAATATTCAGTATATAACATTCAGTGAGGTATTATAGGTGTATATAATATAACCCCCAGAATATTCAGTATATAACATTTAGTGAGGTTTTATTGGTGTATATTATATAACCCACAGAATATTCAGTATATAACATTTAGTGAGGTTTTATAGGTGTATATTACATAACTCCCAGAATATTCAGTATATAACATTCAGTGAGGTTTTATTGGTGTATATTATATAACCCCCAGAATATTCAGTATATAACATTTAGTGAGGTATTATAGGTGCATATTACATAACCCCCAGAATATTCAGTATCTAACATTCAGTGAGGTTTTATTGGTGTATATTATATAACTCCCAGAATATTCAGTATATAACATTTAGTGAGGTATTATAGGTGCATATTACATAACCCCCAGAATATTCAGTATATAACATTTAGTTAGGTTTTTTAGGTGTATATTACATAACCACCAGAATATTCAGTATATAGTATTCAGTGAGGTATTATAGGTGTATATTATGTAACCCCCAGAATATTCAGTATATAACATTTAGTGAGGTTTTATTGGTGTATATTACTTAACTCCCAGAATATTCAGTATAGAACATTTAGTGAGGTTTTATTGGTGTATATTACATAACCCCCAGAATATTCAGTATATAACATTCAGTGAGGTTTTATTGGTGTATATTATATAACCCCCAGAATATTCAGTATATAAGATTTAGTGAGGTGTATATTATATAACCTGCAGAATATCTAGTATATAACATTTAGTGAGGTTTTATCGATATATATTACATAACCCCCAGAATATTCAGTATATAACATTTAGTGAGGTTTTATTGGTGTATATTATATAACCCCCAGAATATTCAGTATATAACATTTAGTGAGGTTTTATAGGTGTATATTACATAACTCCGAGAATATTCAGTATATAACATTCAGTGAGGTTTTATAGGTGTATATTACATAACCCCCAGAATATTCAGTATATAACATTCAGTGAGGTATTATAGGTGTATATTATATAACCCCCAGAATATTCAGTATATAACATTCAGTGAGGTTTTATTGGTGTATATTATATAACCCCCAGAATATTCAATACATAACATTCGGTGAGGATTTATTGGTGTATGTTATATAAACCCCAGAATATTCAGTATATAACATTTAGTGAGGTTTTATTGGTGTATATTATATAACCCCCAGAATATTCAGTATATAACATTCGGTGAGGATTTATCGGTGTATATTATATAACCCCCAGAATATCCAGTATATAACATTTAGTGAGGTGTATATTATGTAACCCCCAGAATATCCAGTATATAACATTCAGTGAGGTATTATAGGTGTATATTATATAATCCCCCAGAATATTCAGTATTTAACATTTAGTGAGGTATTATAGGTATTTATTATATAACCCCCAGAATATTCAGTATATAACATTCAGTGAGGTTTTATTGGTGTATATTATATAACTCCCAGGATATTCATTATATAACATTTAGTGAGGTATTATAGGTGCATATTACATAACCCCCAGAATATTCAGTATATAACATTTAGTGAGGTTTTATAGGTGTATATTATATAACCCCCAGAATATTCAGTATATAATATTCAGTGAGTTGTATATTATATAACCCCCAGAATATTCAGTATATAACATTCAGTGAGGTTTTATTGGTGTATATTATATAACCCACAGAATATTCAGTATATAACATTTAGTGATGTTTTATGGGTGTATATTATATAACCCCCAGAATATTCAATATAGAACATTCAGTGAGGATTTATAGGTGCATATTACATAACCCCCAGAATATTCAGTATAACATTGTATGAGGTTTTATGGGTGTATATTATATAACCCCCAGAGTATTCAGTATATAACATTTAGTGAGGTTTTATGGGTGTATATTATATAACCCCCAGAATATTCAGTATATAACATTCAGTGAGGTTTTATTGGTGTATATTATATAACCCCCAGAATATTCAGTATATAAGATTTAGTGAGGTGTATATTATATAACCTGCAGAATATCCAGTATATAACATTTAGTGAGGTTTTATCGGTATATATTACATAACCCCCAGAATATTCAGTATATAACATTAAGTGAGGTTTTATTGGTGTATATTATATAACCCCCAGAATATTCAGTATATAACATTTAGTGAGGTTTTATTAGTGTATATTATATAACCCCCAGAATATTCAGTATATAACATTTAGTGAGGTATAATAGGTGTATATTATATAACCCCCAGAATATTCAGTATCTAACATTCAGTGAGGTTTTATTGGTGTATATTATATAACTCCCAGGATATTCAGTATATAACATTTAGTGAGGTATTATAGGTGCATATTACATAACCCCCAGAATATTCAGTATATAACATTCAGTGAGGTTTTATTGGTGTATATTATATAACTCCCAGGATATTCAGAATATAACATTTAGTGAGGTATTATAGGTGCATATTACATAACCCCCAGAATATTCAGTATATAACATTTAGTGAGGTTTTATAGGTGTATATTATATAACCCCCAGAATATTCAGTATATAACATTCAGTGAGGTTTTATAGGTGTATATTACATAACCACCAGAATATTCAGTATATAATATTCAGTGATGTATTATAGGTGTATATTACATAACCCCCAGAATATTTAGTATATAACATTTAGTGAGGTTTTATTGGTGTATATTACATTACCCCCAGAATATCCAGTATATAACATTCAGTGAATTTTTATCGGTATATATTACATAACCCCCAGAATATCCAGTATATAACATTTAGTGAGGTTTTATCGGTATCTATTACATAACCCCCAGAATATTCAGTATCTAACATTTAGTGAGGTTTTATTGGTGTATATTACATAACTCCCAGAATATTCAGTATATAACATTCAGTGAGGTTTTATAGGTGTATATTACATAACCCCCAGAATATTCAGTATATAACATTTAGTGAGGTTTTATATTTGTATATTACATAACTCCCAGAATATTCAGTATATAACATTTAGTGAGGTTTTATGGCTGTATATTATATAACCCCCAGAATATTCAGTATATAACAATCAGTGAGTTTTTATAGGTGTATATTACATAACCACCATAATATTCAGTATATAATATTCAGTGAGGTATTATAGGTGTATATTACATAACCCCCAGAATATTCAGTATATAAGACTTAGTGAGGTTTTATTGGTGTATATTACATAACCCCCAGAATATCCAGTATATAACATTCAGTGAGGTTTTATCGGTATATATTACATAACCCCCAGAATATCCAGTATATAACATTTAGTGAGGTTTTATCGGTATATATTACATAACCCCTAGAATATTCAGTATATAACATTTAGTGAGTTTTTATTGGTGTATATTACATAACTCCCAGAATATTCAGTATATAACTTTCAGTGAGGTTTTATAGGTGTTAATTATATAACCCACAGAATATCCAGTATATAACATTCAGTGAGGTTTTATAGGTGTATATTATATAACCCACAAAATATTCAGTATATAACATTCAGTGAGGTTTTATAGGTGTATATTATATAACCCCCAGAATATTCAGTATATAACATTTAGTGAGGTTTTATTGGTGTATATTATATAACCAACAGAATATTCAATATAGAACATTCAGTGAGGATTTATAGGTGCATATTACATAACCCCCAGAATATTCAGTATATAACATTGTATGAGGTTTTATGGGTGTATATTATATAAACCCCAGAATATTCAGTTTATAACATTCAGTGATGTATTATAGGTATTTATTATATAACCCCCAGAATATTCAGTATATAACATTTAGTGAGGTTTTATTGGTGTATATTATATAACCCCCAGAATATCCAGTATATAACATTTAGTGAGGTGTATATTATTTAACCCCCAGAATATCCAGTATATAACATTCAGTGAGGTATTATAGGTGTATATTATATAATCCCCCAGAATATTCAGTATTTAACATTTAGTGAGGTATTATAGGTATTTATTATATAACCCCCAGAATATTCAGTATATAACATTCAGTGAGGTTTTATTGGTGTATATTATATAACTCCCAGGATATTCATTATATAACATTTAGTGAGGTATTATAGGTGCATATTACAGAACCCCCAGAATATTCAGTATATAACATTTAGTGAGGTTTTATAGGTGTATATTATATAACCCCCAGAATATTCAGTATATAACATTCAGTGAGTTGTATATTATATAACCCCCCGAATATTCAGTATATAACATTCAGTGAGGTTTTATAGGTGCATATTACATAACAACCAGAATATTCAGTATATAACATTTAGTAAGGTTTTATAAGTGTATATTTCATAACCCCCAGAATATTCAGTATTTAACATTCAGTGAGGTGTATATTATATAACCCTCAGAATATTCAGTATATAACATTTAGTGAGGTTTTTATTATATAATCCGCAGAATATCCAGTATATAACATTTAGTGAGGTTTTATCGGTGTATATTATATAACCCCAAGAATATTCAGTATATAACATTTAGTGATGTTTTATGGCTGTATATTATATAACCCCCAGAATATTCAATATAGAACATTCAGTGAGGATTTATAGGTGCATATTACATAACCCCCAGAATATTCAGTATATAACATTGTATGAGGTTTTATGGGTGTATATTATATAAACCCCAGAATATTCAGTATATAACATTTAGTGAGGTTTTATGGGTGTATATTACATAACCCCCAGAATATTCAGTATATAACATTCAGTGAGTTTTTATTGGTGTATATTATATAACCCCCAGAATATTCAGTATATAACATTTAGTGAGGTGTATATTATATAACCAGCAGAATATCCAGTATATAACATTCAGTGAGGTTTTATCGGTATATATTACATAACCCCCAGAATATTCAGTATATAACATTTAGTGAGGTTTTATTGGTGTATATTATATAACCCCCAGAGTATTCAGTATAAAACATTCAGTGAGGTTTTATTGCTGTATATTATATAACCCCCAGAATATTCAGTATATAACATTTAGTGAGGTATTATAGGTATATATTATATAAACCCCAGAATATTCAGTATATAACATTTAGTGAGGTTTTATTTGTGTATATTATATAACCCCCAGAATATTCAGTATATAACATTCGGTGAGGTTTTATTGGTGTATGTTATATAAACCCCAGAATATTCAGTATATAACATTTAGTGAGGTTTTATTGGTGTATATTATATAACCCACAGAATATTCAGTATATAACATTTAGTGAGGTTTTATCGGTGTATATTATATAACCCCCAGAATATCCAGTATATAACATTTAGTGAGGTGTATATTATTTAACCCCCAGAATATCCAGTATATAACATTCAGTGAGGTATTATAGGTTTATATTATATAATCCCCCAGAATATTCAGTATTTAACATTTAGTGAGGTATTGAAGGTATTTATTATATAACCCCCAGAATATTCAGTATATAACATTCAGTGAGGTTTTATTGGTGTATATTATATAACTCCCAGAATATTCATTATATAACATTTAGTGAGGTATTATAGGTGCATATTACATAACCCCCAGAATATTCAGTATATAACATTTAGTGAGGTTTTATAGGTGTATATTATATAACCCCCAGAATATTCAGTATATAACATTCAGTGAGTTGTATATTATATAACCCCCAGAATATTCAGTATATAACATTCAGTGAGGTTTTATAGGTGTATATTACATAACAACCAGAATATTCAGTATATAACATTTAGTGAGGTATTATAGTTGTATATTTCATAACCCCCAGAATATTCAGTATATAACATTCAGTGAGGTGTATATTATATAACCCTCAGAATATTCAGTATATAACATTTAGTGAGGTTTATATTATATAATCCGCAGAATTTCCAGTATATAACATTTAGTGAGGTTTTATCGGTGTATATTATATAACCCCAAGAATATTCAGTATATAACATTTAGTGATGTTTTATGGGTGTATATTATATAACCCCCAGAATATTCAATATAGAACATTCAGTGAGGATTTATAGGTGCATATTACATAACCCCCAGAATATTCAGTATATAACATTGTATGAGGTTTTATGGGTGTATATTATATAACCCCCAGAGTATTCAGTATATAACATTTAGTGAGGTTTTATGGGTGTATATTATATAACCCCCAGAATATTCAGTATATAACATTCAGTGAGGTTTTATTGGTGTATATTATATAACCCCCAGAATATTCAGTATTTAAGATTTAGTGAGGTGTATATTATATAACCTGCAGAATATCCAGTATATAACATTTAGTGAGGTTTTATCGGTATATATTACATAACCCCCAGAATATTCAGTATATAACATTAAGTGAGGTTTTATTGGTGTATATTATATAACCCCCAGAATATTCAGTATATAACATTCAGTGAGGTTTTATTGGTGTATATTATATAACCCCCAGAATATTCAGTATATAACATTTAGTGAGGTTTTATTGGTATATATTATATAACCCCCAGAATATTCAGTATATAACATTCAGTGAGGTATTATTGGTGTATATTATATAACCCCCAGAATATTCAGTATATAACATTTAGTGAGGCTTTATTGGTGTATATTATATAACCCACAGAATATTCAGTATATAACATTAATTGAGGTTTTATAGGTGTATATTACATAACTCCCAGAATATTCAGTATATAACATTCAGTGAGGTTTTATTAGTGTATATTATATAACCCCCAGAATATTCAGTATATAACATTTAGTGAGGTATTATAGGTGTATATTATATAACCCCCAGAATATTCAGTATCTAACATTCAGTGAGGTTTTATTGGTGTATATTATATAACTCCCAGGATATTCAGTATATAACATTTAGTGAGGTATTATAGGTGCATATTACCTAACCCCCAGAATATTCAGTATATAACATTCAGTGAGGTTTTATTGGTGTATATTATATAACTCCCAGGATATTCAGAATATAACATTTAGTGAGGTATTATAGGTGCATATTACATAACCCCCAGAATATTCAGTATATAACATTTAGTGAGGTTTTATAGGTGTATATTATATAACCCACAGAATATTCAGTATATAACATTCAGTGAGTTGTATATTATATAACCCCCAGAATATTCAGTATATAACATTCAGTGAGGTTTTATAGGTGTATATTACATAACCACCAGAATATTCAGTATATAATATTCAGTGATGTATTATAGGTGTATATTACATAACCCCCAGAATATTCAGTATATAACATTTAGTGAGGTTTTATTGGTGTATATTACATTACCCCCAGAATATCCAGTATATAACATTCAGTGAATTTTTATCGGTATATATTACATAACCCCCAGAATATCCAGTATATAACATTTAGTGAGGTTTTATCGGTATATAGTACATAACCCCCAGAATATTCAGTATCTAACATTTAGTGAGGTTTTATTGGTGTATATTACATAACTCCCAGAATATTCAGTATATAACATTCAGTGAGGTTTTATAGGTGTATATTACATAACCCCCAGAATATTCAGTATATAACATTTAGTGAGGTTTTATATTTGTATATTACATAACTCCCAGAATATTCAGTATATAACATTTAGTGAGGTTTTATGGCTGTATATTATATAACCCCCAGAATATTCAGTATATAACATTTAGTAAGGTTTTATAAGTGTATATTTCATAACCCCCAGAATATTCAGTATATAACATTCAGTGAGGTGTATATTATATAACCCTCAGAATATTCAGTATATAACATTTAGTGAGGTTTTATAGGTGTATATTATATAACCCACAAAATATTCAGTATATAACATTCAGTGAGGTTTTATAGGTGTATATTATATAACCCCCAGAATATTCAGTATATAACATTTAGTGAGGTTTTATTGGTGTATATTATATAACCAACAGAATATTCAGTATATACCATTCAGTGAGGTATTATAGGTGTATATTATATAACCCCCAGAATATTGAGTATATAACATTTAGTGAATTTTTATTGGTGTATATTATATAACCCCCAGAATATTCAGTATATAACATTTAGTGAGGTATTATAGGTGTATATTATATAACCCCCAGAATATTCAGTATATAACATGTAGTGAGGTTTTATTGGTGTATATTACATAACTCCCAGAATATTCAGTATATAACATTCAGTGAGGTTTTATAGGTGTACATTATATAACCAACAGAATATTCAGTATATAACATTTAGTGAGGTTTTATTGGTGTATATTACATAACTCCCAGAATATTCAGTATAGAACATTTAGTGAGGTTTTATTGGTGTATATTACATAACCCCCAGAATATTCAGTAAATAACATTCAGTGAGGTTTTATTGGTGTATATTATATAACCCCCAGAATATTCAGTATATAAGATTTAGTGAGGTGTATATTATATAACCTGCAGAATATCTAGTATATAACATTTAGTGAGGTTTTATCGATATATATTACATAACCCCCAGAATATTCAGTATATAACATTTAGTGAGGTTTTATTGGTGTATATTATATAACCCCCAGAATATTCAGTATATAACATTCAGTGAGGTTTTATTGCTGTATATTATGTAACCCCCAGAATATTCAGTATATAACATTTAGTGAGGTATTATAGGTATATATTATATAACCCCCAGAATATTCAGTATATAACATTTAGTGAGGTTTTATTGGTGTATATTATATAACACCCAGAATATTCAGTATATAACATTCGGTGAGGTTTTATTGGTGTATGTTATATAAACCCCAGAATATTCAGTATATAACATTCGGTGAGGATTTATTGGTGTATGTTATATAAACCCCAGAATATTCAGTATATAACATTTAGATAGGTTTTATTGGTGTATATTATATAACCCCCAGAATATTCAGTATATAACATTTAGTGAGGTTTTATAGGTGTATATTACATAACTCCGAGAATATTCAGTATATAACATTCAGTGAGGTTTTATAGGTGTATATTACATAACCCCCAGAATATTCAGTATATAACATTCAGTGAGGTATTATAGGTGTATATTATATAACCCCCAGAATATTCAGTATATAACATTCAGTGAGGTTTTATTGGTGTATATTATATAACCCCCCGAGAATATTCAGTATATAACATTCGGTGAGGATTTATTGGTGTATGTTATATAAACCCCAGAATATTCAGTATATAACATTTAGTGAGGTTTTATTGGTGTATATTATATAACCCCCAGAATACTCAGTATATAACATTTAGTGAGGTTTTATCGGTGTATATTATATAACCCCCAGAATATCCAGTATATACCATTTAGTGAGGTGTATATTATGTAACCCCCAGAATATCCAGTATATAACATTCAGTGAGGTATTATAGGTGTATATTATATAATCCCCCAGAATATTCAGTATTTAACATTTAGTGAGGTATTATAGGTATTTATTATATAACCCCCAGAATATTCAGTATATAACATTCAGTGAGGTTTTATTGGTGTATATTATATAACTCCCAGGATATTCATTATATAACATTTAGTGAGGTATTATAGGTGCATATTACATAACCCCCAGAATATTCAGTATATAACATTTAGTGAGGTTTTATAGGTGTATATTATATAACCCCCAGAATATTCAGTATATAATATTCAGTGAGTTGTATATTATATAACCCCCAGAATATTCAGTATATAACATTCAGTGAGGTTTTATTGGTGTATATTATATAACCCACAGAATATTCAGTATATAACATTCAGTAAGGTATTATAGGTGTATATTATATAACCCCCAGAATATTCAGTATATAACATTCAGTGAGGTATTATAGGTGTATATTATATAACCCCCAGAATATTCAGTATATAACATTTAGTGAGGTTTTATTGGTGTATATTATATAACCCACAGAATATTCAGTATATAACATTTAGTGAGGTTTTATAGGTGTATATTACATAACTCCCAGAATATGCAGTATATAACATTCAGTGAGGTTTTATTGGTGTATATTATATAACCCCCAGAATATTCAGTATATAACATTTAGTGAGGTATTATAGGTGCATATTACATAACCCCCAGAATATTCAGTATCTAACATTCAGTGAGGTTTTATTGGTGTATATTATATAACTCCCAGGATATTCAGTATATAACATTTAGTGAGGTATTATAGGTGCATATTACATAACCCCCAGAATATTCAGTATATAACATTTAGTTAGGTTTTTTAGGTGTATATTACATAACCACCAGAATATTCAGTATATAATATTCAGTGAGGTATTATAGGTGTATATTATGTAACCCCCAGAATATTCAGTTTATAACATTTAGTGAGGTTTTATTGGTTTATATTACATAACTCCCAGAATATTCAGTATAGAACATTTAGTGAGGTTTTATTGGTGTATATTACATAACCCCCAGAATATTCAGTATATAACATTCAGTGAGGTTTTATTGGTGTATATTATATAACCCCCAGAATATTCAGAATATAAGATTTAGTGAGGTGTATATTATATAACCTGCAGAATATCTAGTATATAACATTTAGTGAGGTTTTATCGATATATATTACATAACCCCCAGAATATTCAGTATATAACATTTAGTGAGGTTTTATTGGTGTATATTATATAACCCCCAGAATATTCAGTATATAACATTTAGTGAGGTTTTATAGGTGTATATTACATAACTCCGAGAATATTCAGTATATAACATTCAGTGAGGTTTTATAGGTGTATATTACATAACCCCCAGAATATTCAGTATATAACATTCAGTGAGGTATTATAGGTGTATATTATATAACCCCCAGAATATTCAGTATATAACATTCAGTGAGGTTTTATTGGTGTATATTATATAACCCCCAGAATATTCAGTATATAACATTCGGTGAGGATTTATTGGTGTATGTTATATAAACCCCAGAATATTCAGTATATAACATTTAGTGAGGTTTTATTGGTGTATATTATATAACCCCCAGAATATTCAGTATATAACATTTAGTGAGGTTTTATCGGTGTATATTATATAACCCCCAGAATATCCAGTATATAACATTTAGTGAGGTGTATATTATGTAACCCCCAGAATATCCAGTATATAACATTCAGTGAGGTATTATAGGTGTATATTATATAATCCCCCAGAATATTCAGTATTTAACATTTAGTGAGGTATTATAGGTATTTATTATATAACCCCCAGAATATTCAGTATATAACATTCAGTGAGGTTTTATTGGTGTATATTATATAACTCCCAGGATATTCATTATATAACATTTAGTGAGGTATTATAGGTGCATATTACATAACCCCCAGAATATTCAGTATATAACATTTGGTGAGGTTTTATAGGTGTATATTATATAACCCCCAGAATATTCAGTATATAATATTCAGTGAGTTGTATATTATATAACCCCCAGAATATTCAGTAGATAACATTCAGTGAGGTTTTATTGGTGTATATTATATAACCCACAGAATATTCAGTATATAACATTCAGTGAGGTATTATAGGTGTATATTATATAACCCCCAGAATATTCAGTATATAACATTCAGTTAGGTATTATAGGTGTATATTATATAACCCCCAGAATATTCAGTATATAACATTTAGTGAGGTTTTATTGGTGTATATTATATAACCCACAGAATATTCAGTATATAACATTTAGTGAGGTTTTATAGGTGTATATTACATAACTCCCAGAATATTCAGTATATAACATTCAGTGAGGTTTTATTGGTGTATATTATATAACCCCCAGAATATTCAGTATATAACATTTAGTGAGGTATTATAGGTGCATATTACATAACCCCCAGAATATTCAGTATCTAACATTCAGTGAGGTTTTATTGGTGTATATTATATAACTCCCAGGATATTCAGTATATAACATTTAGTGAGGTATTATAGGTGCATATTACATAACCCCCAGAATATTCAGTATATAACATTTAGTGAGGTTTTATAGGTGTATATTATATATCTCTCAGAATATTCAGTATATAACATTCAGTGAGTTGTATATTATATAACCCCCAGAATATTCAGTATATAACATTCATTGAGGTTTTATAGGTGTATATTACATAACCCCCCAGAATATTCAGTATATAACATTCAGTGAGGTATTATAGGTGTATATTATATAACCCCCAGAATTTTCAGTATATAACATTTAGTGAGGTTTTATAGGTGTATATTACATAACTCCCAGAATATTCAGTATATAACATTCAGTGAGGTTTTATTGGTGTATATTATATAACCCCCAGAATATTCAGTACATAACTTTTAGTGAGGTATTATAGGTGCATATTACATAACACCCAGAATATTCAGTATATAACATTTAGTGAGGTTTTATAGGTGTATATTATATAACTCTCTGAATATTCAGTATATAACATTTAGTGAGGTATTATAGGTGTATATTACATAACCCCCAGAATATCCAGTATATAACATTTAGTGAGGTTGTATAGTTGTATATTATATAACTCCCGGAATATCCAGTATATAACATTTAGTGAGGTTTTATAGGTATTTATTATATAACCCCCAGAATATTCAGTATATAACATTTAGTGAGGTTTTATCGGTGTGTATTATATAACCCCAAGAATATTCAGTATATAACATTTAGTGATGTTTTATGGGTGTATATTATATAACCCCAGAATATTCAATATAGAACATTCAGTGAGGAATTATAGGTGCATATTACATAACCCCCAGAATATTCAGTATATAACATTGTATGAGGTTTTATGGCTGTATATTATATAACCCCCAGAATATTCAATATAGAACATTCAGTGAGGATTTATAGGTGCATATTACATAACCCCCAGAATATTCAGTATATAACATTGTATGAGGTTTTATGGGTATATATTATATAAACCCCAGAATATTCAGTTTATAACATTCAGTGATGTATTATAGGTATTTATTATATAACCCCCAGAATATTCAGTATATAACATTTAGTCAGGTTTTATTGGTGTATATTATATAACCCCCAGAATATCCAGTATATAACATTTAGTGAGGTGTATATTATTTAACCCCCAGAATATCCAGTATATAACATTCAGTGAGGTATTATAGGTGTATATTATATAATCCCCCAGAATATTCAGTATTTAACATTTAGTGAGGTATTATAGGTATTTATTATATAACCCCCAGAATATTCAGTATATAACATTCAGTGAGGTTTTATTGGTGTATATTATATAACTCCCAGGATATTCATTATATAACATTTAGTGAGGTATTATAGGTGCATATTACATAACCCCCAGAATATTCAGTATATAACATTTAGTGAGGTTTTATAGGTGTATATTATATAACCCCCAGAATATTCAGTATATAACATTCAGTGAGTTGTATATTATATAACCCCCAGAATATTCAGTATATAACATTCAGTGAGGTTTTATAGGTGTATATTACATAACAACCAGAATATTCAGTATATAACATTTAGTAAGGTTTTATAAGTGTATATTTCATAACCCCCAGAATATTCAGTATATAACATTCAGTGAGGTGTATATTATATAACCCTCAGAATATTCAGTATATAACATTTAGTGAGGTTTATATTATATAATCCGCAGAATATCCAGTATATAACATTTAGTGAGGTTTTATCGGTGTATATTATATAACCCCAAGAATATTCAGTATATAACATTTAGTGATGTTTTATGGGTGTATATTATATAACCCCAGAATATTCAATATAGAACATTCAGTGAGGATTTATAGATGCATATTACATAAACCCCAGAATATTCAGTATATAACATTGTATGAGGTTTTATGGGTGTATATTATATAACCCCCAGAATATTCAGTATATAACATTTAGTGAGGTTTTATGGCTGTATATTATATAACCCCCAGAATATTCAATATAGAACATTCAGTGAGGATTTATAGGTGCATATTACATAACCCCCAGAATTTTCAGTATATAACATTGTATGAGGTTTTATGGGTGTATATTATATAACCCCCAGAATATTCAGTATATAACATTTAGTGAGGTTTTATGGCTGTATATTATATAACCCCCAGAATATTCAATATAGAACATTCAGTGAGGATTTATAGGTGCATATTACATAACCCCCAGAATATTCAGTATATAACATTGTATGAGGTTTTATGGGTGTATATTATATAAACCCCAGAATATTCAGTATATAACATTTAGTGAGGTTTTATTGGTATATATTATATAACCCCCAGAATATTCAGTATATAACATTTAGTGAGGTTTTATAGGTGTATATTACATAACTCCGAGAATATTCAGGATATAACATTCAGTGAGGTTTTATAGGTGTATATTACATAACCCCCAGAATATTCAGTATATAACAATCAGTGAGGTATTATAGGTGTATATTATATAACCCCCAGAATATTCAGTATATAACATTCAGTGAGGTTTTTTAGGTGTATATTACATAACCACCAGAATATTCAGTATATAATATTCAGTGAGGTATTATAGGTGTATATTATATAACCCCCAGAATATTCAGTATATAACATTCAGTTAGGTATTATAGGTGTATATTATATAACCCCCAGAATATTCAGTATATAACATTTAGTGAGGTTTTATTGGTGTATATTATATAACCCACAGAATATTCAGTATATAACATTTAGTGAGGTTTTATAGGTGTATATTACATAACTCCCAGAATATTCAGTATATAACATTCAGTGAGGTTTTATTGGTGTATATTATATAACCCCCAGAATATTCAGTATATAACATTTAGTGAGGTATTATAGGTGCATATTACATAACCCCCAGAATATTCAGTATCTAACATTCAGTGAGGTTTTATTGGTGTATATTATATAACTCCCAGGATATTCAGTATATAACATTTAGTGAGGTATTATAGGTGCATATTACATAACCCCCAGAATATTCAGTATATAACATTTAGTGAGGTTTTATAGGTGTATATTAAATAACTCTCAGAATATTCAGTATATAACATTCAGTGAGTTGTATATTATATAACCCCCAGAATATTCAGTATATAACATTCATTGATGTTTTATAGGTGTATATTACATAACCCCCCAGAATATTCAGTATATAACATTCAGTGAGGTATTATAGGTGTATGTTATATAACCCCCAGAATTTTCAGTATATAACATTTAGTGAGGTTTTATAGGTGTATATTACATAACTCCCAGAATATTCAGTATATAACATTCAGTGAGGTTTTATTGGTGTATATTATATAACCCCCAGAATATTCAGTACATAACTTTTAGTGAGGTATTATAGGTGCATATTACATAACACCCAGAATATTCAGTATATAACATTTAGTGAGGTTTTATAGGTGTATATTATATAACTCTCTGAATATTCAGTATATAACATTTAGTGAGGTATTATAGGTGTATATTACATAACCCCCAGAATATCCAGTATATAACATTTAGTGAGGTTGTATAGGTGTATATTATATAACTCCCGGAATATCCAGTATATAACATTTAGTGAGGTTTTATAGGTATTTATTATATAACCCCCAGAATATTCAGTATATAACATTTAGTGAGGTTTTATCGGTGTGTATTATATAACCCTAAGAATATTCAGTATATAACATTTAGTGATGTTTTATGGGTGTATATTATATAACCCCAGAATATTCAATATAGAACATTCAGTGAGGAATTATAGGTGCATATTACATAACCCCCAGAATATTCAGTATATAACATTGTATGAGGTTTTATGGCTGTATATTATATAACCCCCAGAATATTCAATATAGAACATTCAGTGAGGATTTATAGGTGCATATTACATAACCCCCAGAATATTCAGTATATAACATTGTATGAGGTTTTATGGGTATATATTATATAAACCCCAGAATATTCAGTTTATAACATTCAGTGATGTATTATAGGTATTTATTATATAACCCCCAGAATATTCAGTATATAACATTTAGTCAGGTTTTATTGGTGTATATTATATAACCCCCAGAATATCCAGTATATAACATTTAGTGAGGTGTATATTATTTAACCCCCAGAATATCCAGTATATAACATTCAGTGAGGTATTATAGGTGTATATTATATAATCCCCCAGAATAATCAGTATTTAACATTTAGTGAGGTATTATAGGTATTTATTATATAACCCCCAGAATATTCAGTATATAACATTCAGTGAGGTTTTATTGGTGTATATTATATAACTCCCAGGATATTCATTATATAACATTTAGTGAGGTATTATAGGTGCATATTACATAACCCCCAGAATATTCAGTATATAACATTTAGTGAGGTTTTATAGGTGTATATTATATAACCCCCAGAATATTCAGTATATAACATTTAGTGAGGTTTTATCGGTGTATATTATATAACCCCCAGAATATCCAGTATATAACATTTAGTGAGGTGTATATTATGTAACCCCCAGAATATCCAGTATATAACATTCAGTGAGGTATTATAGGTGTATATTATATAATCCCCCAGAATATTCAGTATTTAACATTTAGTGAGGTATTATAGGTATTTATTATATAACCCCCAGAATATTCAGTATATAACATTCAGTGAGGTTTTATTGGTGTATATTATATAACTCCCAGGATATTCATTATATAACATTTAGTGAGGTATTATAGGTGCATATTACATAACCCCCAGAATATTCAGTATATAACATTTGGTGAGGTTTTATAGGTGTATATTATATAACCCCCAGAATATTCAGTATATAATATTCAGTGAGTTGTATATTATATAACCCCCAGAATATTCAGTAGATAACATTCAGTGAGGTTTTATTGGTGTATATTATATAACCCACAGAATATTCAGTATATAACATTCAGTGAGGTATTATAGGTGTATATTATATAACCCCCAGAATATTCAGTATATAACATTCAGTTAGGTATTATAGGTGTATATTATATAACCCCCAGAATATTCAGTATATAACATTTAGTGAGGTTTTATTGGTGTATATTATATAACCCACAGAATATTCAGTATATAACATTTAGTGAGGTTTTATAGGTGTATATTACATAACTCCCAGAATATTCAGTATATAACATTCAGTGAGGTTTTATTGGTGTATATTATATAACCCCCAGAATATTCAGTATATAACATTTAGTGAGGTATTATAGGTGCATATTACATAACCCCCAGAATATTCAGTATCTAACATTCAGTGAGGTTTTATTGGTGTATATTATATAACTCCCAGGATATTCAGTATATAACATTTAGTGAGGTATTATAGGTGCATATTACATAACCCCCAGAATATTCAGTATATAACATTTAGTGAGGTTTTATAGGTGTATATTATATAACTCTCAGAATATTCAGTATATAACATTCAGTGAGTTGTATATTATATAACCCCCAGAATATTCAGTATATAACATTCATTGAGGTTTTATAGGTGTATATTACATAACCCCCCAGAATATTCAGTATATAACATTCAGTGAGGTATTATAGGTGTATATTATATAACCCCCAGAATTTTCAGTATATAACATTTAGTGAGGTTTTATAGGTGTATATTACATAACTCCCAGAATATTCAGTATATAACATTCAGTGAGGTTTTATTGGTGTATATTATATAACCCCCAGAATATTCAGTACATAACTTTTAGTGAGGTATTATAGGTGCATATTACATAACACCCAGAATATTCAGTATATAACATTTAGTGAGGTTTTATAGGTGTATATTATATAACTCTCTGAATATTCAGTATATAACATTTAGTGAGGTATTATAGGTGTATATTACATAACCCCCAGAATATCCAGTATATAACATTTAGTGAGGTTGTATAGGTGTATATTATATAACTCCCGGAATATCCAGTATATAACATTTAGTGAGGTTTTATAGGTATTTATTATATAACCCCCAGAATATTCAGTATATAACATTTAGTGAGGTTTTATCGGTGTGTATTATATAACCCCAAGAATATTCAGTATATAACATTTAGTGATGTTTTATGGGTGTATATTATATAACCCCAGAATATTCAATATAGAACATTCAGTGAGGAATTATAGGTGCATATTACATAACCCCCAGAATATTCAGTATATAACATTGTATGAGGTTTTATGGCTGTATATTATATAACCCCCAGAATATTCAATATAGAACATTCAGTGAGGATTTATAGGTGCATATTACATAACCCCCAGAATATTCAGTATATAACATTGTATGAGGTTTTATGGGTATATATTATATAAACCCCAGAATATTCAGTTTATAACATTCAGTGATGTATTATAGGTATTTATTATATAACCCCCAGAATATTCAGTATATAACATTTAGTCAGGTTTTATTGGTGTATATTATATAACCCCCAGAATATCCAGTATATAACATTTAGTGAGGTGTATATTATTTAACCCCCAGAATATCCAGTATATAACATTCAGTGAGGTATTATAGGTGTATATTATATAATCCCCCAGAATATTCAGTATTTAACATTTAGTGAGGTATTATAGGTATTTATTATATAACCCCCAGAATATTCAGTATATAACATTCAGTGAGGTTTTATTGGTGTATATTATATAACTCCCAGGATATTCATTATATAACATTTAGTGAGGTATTATAGGTGCATATTACATAACCCCCAGAATATTCAGTATATAACATTTAGTGAGGTTTTATAGGTGTATATTATATAACCCCCAGAATATTCAGTATATAACATTCAGTGAGTTGTATATTATATAACCCCCAGAATATTCAGTATATAACATTCAGTGAGGTTTTATAGGTGTATATTACATAACAACCAGAATATTCAGTATATAACATTTAGTAAGGTTTTATAAGTGTATATTTCATAACCCCCAGAATATTCAGTATATAACATTCAGTGAGGTGTATATTATATAACCCTCAGAATATTCAGTATATAACATTTAGTGAGGTTTATATTATATAATCCGCAGAATATCCAGTATATAACATTTAGTGAGGTTTTATCGGTGTATATTATATAACCCCAAGAATATTCAGTATATAACATTTAGTGATGTTTTATGGGTGTATATTATATAACCCCAGAATATTCAATATAGAACATTCAGTGAGGATTTATAGATGCATATTACATAAACCCCAGAATATTCAGTATATAACATTGTATGAGGTTTTATGGGTGTATATTATATAACCCCCAGAATATTCAGTATATAACATTTAGTGAGGTTTTATGGCTGTATATTATATAACCCCCAGAATATTCAATACAGAACATTCAGTGAGGATTTATAGGTGCATATTACATAACCCCCAGAATATTCAGTATATAACATTGTATGAGGTTTTATGGGTGTATATTATATAAACCCCAGAATATTCAGTATATAACATTTAGTGAGGTTTTATTGGTATATATTATATAACCCCCAGAATATTCAGTATATAACATTTAGTGAGGTTTTATAGGTGTATATTACATAACTCCGAGAATATTCAGTATATAACATTCAGTGAGGTTTTATAGGTGTATATTACATAACCCCCAGAATATTCAGTATATAACAATCAGTGAGGTATTATAGGTGTATATTATATAACCCCCAGAATATTCAGTATATAACATTCAGTGAGGTTTTTTAGGTGTATATTACATAACCACCAGAATATTCAGTATATAATATTCAGTGAGGTATTATAGGTGTATATTATATAACCCCCAGAATATTCAGTATATAACATTCAGTTAGGTATTATAGGTGTATATTATATAACCCCCAGAATATTCAGTATATAACATTTAGTGAGGTTTTATTGGTGTATATTATATAACCCACAGAATATTCAGTATATAACATTTAGTGAGGTTTTATAGGTGTATATTACATAACTCCCAGAATATTCAGTATATAACATTCAGTGAGGTTTTATTGGTGTATATTATATAACCCCCAGAATATTCAGTATATAACATTTAGTGAGGTATTATAGGTGCATATTACATAACCCCCAGAATATTCAGTATCTAACATTCAGTGAGGTTTTATTGGTGTATATTATATAACTCCCAGGATATTCAGTATATAACATTTAGTGAGGTATTATAGGTGCATATTACATAACCCCCAGAATATTCAGTATATAACATTTAGTGAGGTTTTATAGGTGTATATTATATAACTCTCAGAATATTCAGTATATAACATTCAGTGAGTTGTATATTATATAACCCCCAGAATATTCAGTATATAACATTCATTGATGTTTTATAGGTGTATATTACATAACCCCCCAGAATATTCAGTATATAACATTCAGTGAGGTATTATAGGTGTATATTATATAACCCCCAGAATTTTCAGTATATAACATTTAGTGAGGTTTTATAGGTGTATATTACATAACTCCCAGAATATTCAGTATATAACATTCAGTGAGGTTTTATTGGTGTATATTATATAACCCCCAGAATATTCAGTACATAACTTTTAGTGAGGTATTATAGGTGCATATTACATAACACCCAGAATATTCAGTATATAACATTTAGTGAGGTTTTATAGGTGTATATTATATAACTCTCTGAATATTCAGTATATAACATTTAGTGAGGTATTATAGGTGTATATTACATAACCCCCAGAATATCCAGTATATAACATTTAGTGAGGTTGTATAGGTGTATATTATATAACTCCCGGAATATCCAGTATATAACATTTAGTGAGGTTTTATAGGTATTTATTATATAACCCCCAGAATATTCAGTATATAACATTTAGTGAGGTTTTATCGGTGTGTATTATATAACCCTAAGAATATTCAGTATATAACATTTAGTGATGTTTTATGGGTGTATATTATATAACCCCAGTATATTCAATATAGAACATTCAGTGAGGAATTATAGGTGCATATTACATAACCCCCAGAATATTCAGTATATAACATTGTATGAGGTTTTATGGCTGTATATTATATAACCCCCAGAATATTCAATATAGAACATTCAGTGAGGATTTATAGGTGCATATTACATAACCCCCAGAATATTCAGTATATAACATTGTATGAGGTTTTATGGGTATATATTATATAAACCCCAGAATATTCAGTTTATAACATTCAGTGATGTATTATAGGTATTTATTATATAACCCCCAGAATATTCAGTATATAACATTTAGTCAGGTTTTATTGGTGTATATTATATAACCCCCAGAATATCCAGTATATAACATTTAGTGAGGTGTATATTATTTAACCCCCAGAATATCCAGTATATAACATTCAGTGAGGTATTATAGGTGTATATTATATAATCCCCCAGAATATTCAGTATTTAACATTTAGTGAGGTATTATAGGTATTTATTATATAACCCCCAGAATATTCAGTATATAACATTCAGTGAGGTTTTATTGGTGTATATTATATAACTCCCAGGATATTCATTATATAACATTTAGTGAGGTATTATAGGTGCATATTACATAACCCCCAGAATATTCAGTATATAACATTTAGTGAGGTTTTATAGGTGTATATTATATAACCCCCAGAATATTCAGTATATAACATTCAGTGAGTTGTATATTATATAACCCCCAGAATATTCAGTATATAACATTCAGTGAGGTTTTATAGGTGTATATTACATAACAACCAGAATATTCAGTATATAACATTTAGTAAGGTTTTATAAGTGTATATTTCATAACCCCCAGAATATTCAGTATATAACATTCAGTGAGGTGTATATTATATAACCCTCAGAATATTCAGTATATAACATTTAGTGAGGTTTATATTATATAATCCGCAGAATATCCAGTATATAACATTTAGTGAGGTTTTATCGGTGTATATTATATAACCACCAGAATATTCAGTATATAACATTCAGTGAGGTTTTTTAGGTGTATATTACATAACCACCAGAATATTCAGTATATAATATTCAGTGAGGTATTATAGGTGTATATTATGTAACCCCCAGAATATTCAGTATATAACATTTAGTGAGGTTTTATTGGTGTATATTACATAACTCCCAAAATATTCAGTATATAACATTCAGTGAGTTTTTATAGGTGTACATTATATAACCAACAGAATATTCAGTATATAACATTTAGTGGAGTTTTATTGGTGTATATTACATAACTCCCAGAATATTCAGTATAGAACATTTAGTGAGGTTTTATTGGTGTATATTACATAACCCCCAGAATATTCAGTATATAACATTCAGTGAGGTTTTATTGGTGTATATTATATAACCCCCAGAATATTCAGTATATAAGATTTAGTGAGGTGTATATTATATAACCTGCAGAATATCTAGTATATAACATTTAGTGAGGTTTTATCGATATATATTACATAACCCCCAGAATATTCAGTATATAACATTTAGTGAGGTTTTATTGGTGTATATTATATAACCCCCAGAATATTCAGTATATAACATTTAGTGAGGTTTTATAGGTGTATATTACATAACTCCGAGAATATTCAGTATATAACATTCAGTGAGGTTTTATAGGTGTATATTACATAACCCCCAGAATATTCAGTATATAACATTCAGTGAGGTATTATAGGTGTATATTATATAACCCCCAGAATATTCAGTATATAACATTCAGTGAGGTTTTATTGGTGTATATTATATAACCCCCAGAATATTCAGTATATAACATTCGGTGAGGATTTATTGGTGTATGTTATATAAACCCCAGAATATTCAGTATATAACATTTAGTGAGTTTTTATTGGTGTATATTATATAACCCCCAGAATATTCAGTATATAACATTTAGTGAGGTTTTATCGGTGTATATTATATAACCCCCAGAATATCCAGTATATAACATTTAGTGAGGTGTATATTAAGTAACCCCCAGAATATCCAGTATATAACATTCAGTGAGGTATTATAGGTGTATATTATATAATCCCCCAGAATATTCAGTATTTAACATTTAGTGAGGTATTATAGTTATTTATTATATAACCCCCAGAATATTCAGTATATAACATTCAGTGAGGTTTTATTGGTGTATATTATATAACTCCCAGGATATTCATTATATAACATTTAGTGAGGTATTATAGGTGCATATTACATAACCCCCAGAATATTCAGTATATAACATTTATTGAGGTTTTAAAGGTGTATATTATATAACCCCCAGAATATTCAGTATATAATATTCAGTGAGTTGTATATTATATAACCCCCAGAATATTCAGTATATAACATTCAGTGAGGTTTTATTGGTGTATATTATATAACCCACAGAATATTCAGTATATAACATTCAGTGAGGTATTATAGGTGTATATTATATAACCCCCAGAATATTCAGTATATAACATTCAGTGAGGTATTATAGGTGTATATTATATAACCCCCAGAATATTCAGTATATAACATTTAGTGAGGTTTTATTGGTGTATATTATATAACCCACAGAATATTCAGTATATAACATTTAGTGAGGTTTTATAGGTGTATATTACATAACTCCCAGAATATTCAGTATATAACATTCAGTGAGGTTTTATTGGTGTATATTATATAACCCCCAGAATATTCAGTATATAACATTTAGTGAGGTATTATAGGTGCATATTACATAACCCCCAGAATATTCAGTATCTAACATTCAGTGAGGTTTTATTGGTGTATATTATATAACTCCGAGGATATTCAGTATATAACATTTAGTGAGGTATTATAGGTGCATATTACATAACCCCCAGAATATTCAGTATATAACATTTAGTGAGGTTTTATAGGTGTATATTATATAACCCCCAGAATATTCAGTATATAACATTCGGTGAGGATTTATTGGTGTATGTTATATAAACCCCAGAATATTCAGTATATAACATTTAGTGAGGTTTTATTGGTGTATATTATATAACCCCCAGAATATTCAGTATATAACATTTAGTGAGGTTTTATCGGTGTATATTATATAACCCCCAGAATATCCAGTATATAACATTTAGTGAGGTGTATATTATGTAACCCCCAGAATATCCAGTATATAACATTCAGTGAGGTATTATAGGTGTATATTATATAATCCCCCAGAATATTCAGTATTTAACATTTAGTGAGGTATTATAGGTATTTATTATATAACCCCCAGAATATTCAGTATATAACATTCAGTGAGGTTTTATTGGTGTATATTATATAACTCCCAGGATATTCATTATATAACATTTAGTGAGGTATTATAGGTGCATATTACATAACCCCCAGAATATTCAGTATATAACATTTATTGAGGTTTTATAGGTGTATATTATATAACCCCCAGAATATTCAGTATATAATATTCAGTGAGGTATTATAGGTGTATATTATATAACCCCCAGAATATTCAGTATATAACATTTAGTGAGGTTTTATTGGTGTATATTATATAACCCACAGAATATTCAGTATATAACATTTAGTGAGGTTTTATAGGTGTATATTACATAACTCCCAGAATATTCAGTATATAACATTCAGTGAGGTTTTATTGGTGTATATTATATAACCCCCAGAATATTCAGTATATAACATTTAGTGAGGTATTATAGGTGCATATTACATAACCCCCAGAATATTCAGTATCTAACATTCAGTGAGGTTTTATTGGTGTATATTATATAACTCCGAGGATATTCAGTATATAACATTTAGTGAGGTATTATAGGTGCATATTACATAACCCCCAGAATATTCAGTATATAACATTTAGTGAGGTTTTATAGGTGTATATTATATAACTCTCAGAATATTCAGTATATAACATTCAGTGAGTTGTATATTATATAACCCCCAGAATATTCAGTATATAACATTCATTGAGGTTTTATAGGTGTATATTACATAACCCCCCAGAATATTCAGTATATAACATTCAGTGAGGTATTATAGGTGTATATTATATAACCCCCAGAATTTTCAGTATATAACATTTAGTGAGGTTTTATAGGTGTATATTACATAACTCCCAGAATATTCAGTATATAACATTCAGTGAGGTTTTATTGGTGTATATTATATAACCCCCAGAATATTCAGTACATAACTTTTAGTGAGGTATTATAGGTGCATATTACATAACACCCAGAATATTCAGTATATAACATTCAGTGAGGTTTTATTGGTGTATATTATATAACTCCCAGGATATTCAGTATATAACATTTAGTGAGGTATTATAGGTGCATATTACATAACCCCCAGAATATTCAGTATATAACATTTAGTGAGGTTTTATAGGTGTATATTACATAACCCCCCAGAATATTCAGTATATAACATTCAGTGAGGTATTATAGGTGTATATTATATAACCCCCAGAATTTTCAGTATATAACATTTAGTGAGGTTTTATAGGTGTATATTACATAACTCCCAGAATATTCAGTATATAACATTCAGTGAGGTTTTATTGGTGTATATTATATAACCCCCAGAATATTCAGTACATAACTTTTAGTGAGGTATTATAGGTGCATATTACATAACACCCAGAATATTCAGTATATAACATTCAGTGAGGTTTTATTGGTGTATATTATATAACTCCCAGGATATTCAGTATATAACATTTAGTGAGGTATTATAGGTGCATATTACATAACCCCCAGAATATTCAGTATATAACATTTAGTGAGGTTTTATAGGTGTATATTATATAACTCTCTGAATATTCAGTATATAACATTTAGTGAGGTATTATAGGTGTCTATTACATAACCCCCAGAATATCCAGTATATAACATTTAGTGAGGTTGTATAGGTGTATATTATATAACTCCCGGAATATCAAGTATATAACATTTAGTGAGGTTTTATAGGTATTTATTATATAACCCCCAGAATATTCAGTATATAACATTTAGTGAGGTTTTATCGGTGTGTATTATATAACCCCAAGAATATTCAGTATATAACATTTAGTGATGTTTTATGGGTGTATATTATATAACCCCAGAATATTCAATATAGAACATTCAGTGAGGAATTATAGGTGCATATTACATAACCCCCAGAATATTCAGTATATAACATTGTATGAGGTTTTATGGCTGTATATTATATAACCCCCAGAATATTCAATATAGAACATTCAGTGAGGATTTATAGGTGCATATTACATAACCCCCAGAATATTCAGTATATAACATTGTATGAGGTTTTATGGGTATATATTATATAAACCCCAGAATATTCAGTTTATAACATTCAGTGATGTATTATAGGTATTTATTATATAACCCCCAGAATATTCAGTATATAACATTTAGTCAGGTTTTATTGGTGTATATTATATAACCCCCAGAATATCCAGTATATAACATTTAGTGAGGTGTATATTATTTAACCCCCAGAATATCCAGTATATAACATTCAGTGAGGTATTATAGGTGTATATTATATAATCCCCCAGAATATTCAGTATTTAACATTTAGTGAGGTATTATAGGTATTTATTATATAACCCCAAGAATATTCAGTATATAACATTCAGTGAGGTTTTATTGGTGTATATTATATAACTCCCAGGATATTCATTATATAACATTTAGTGAGGTATTATAGGTGCATATTACATAACCCCCAGAATATTCAGTATATAACATTTAGTGAGGTTTTATAGGTGTATATTATATAACCCCCAGAATATTCAGTATATAACATTCAGTGAGTTGTATATTATATAACCCCCAGAATATTCAGTATATAACATTCAGTGAGGTTTTATAGGTGTATATTACATAACAACCAGAATATTCAGTATATAACATTTAGTAAGGTTTTATAAGTGTATATTTCATAACCCCCAGAATATTCAGTATATAACATTTAGTGAGAATTATATTATATAATCCGCAGAATATCCAGTATATAACATTTAGTGAGGTTTTATCGGTGTATATTATATAACCCCAAGAATATTCAGTATATAACATTTAGTGATGTTTTATGGGTGTATATTATATAACCCCAGAATATTCAATATAGAACATTCAGTGAGGATTTATAGGTGCATATTACATAAACCCCAGAATATTCAGTATATAACATTGTATGAGGTTTTATGGGTGTATATTATATAACCCCCAGAATATTCAGTATATAACATTTAGTGAGGTTTTATGGCTGTATATTATATAACCCCCAGAATATTCAATATAGAACATTCAGTGAGGATTTATAGTTGCATATTACATAACCCCCAGAATATTCAGTATATAACATTGTATGAGGTTTTATGGGTGTATATTATATAAACCCCAGAATATTCAGTATATAACATTTAGTGAGGTTTTATTGGTATATATTATATAACCCCCAGAATATTCAGTATATAACATTTAGTGAGGTTTTATAGGTTTATATTACATAACTCCGAGAATATTCAGTATATAACATTCAGTGAGGTTTTATAGGTGTATATTACATAACCCCCAGAATATTCAGTATATAACAATCAGTGAGGTATTATAGGTGTATATTATATAACCCCCAGAATATTCAGTATATAACATTCAGTGAGGTTTTATTGGTGTATATTATATAACCCCCAGAATATTCAGTATATAACATTCAGTGAGGTTTTATTGCTTTATATTATATAACCCCCAGAATATTCAGTATATAACATTTAGTGAGGTATTATAGGTATATATTATATAACCCCCAGAATATTCAGTATATAACATTTAGTGAGGTTTTATTGGTGTATGTTATATAAACCCCAGAATATTCAGTATATAACATTTAGTGAGGTTTTATTGGTGTATATTATATAACCCCCAGAATATTCAGTATATAACATTTAGTGAGGTTTTATTGGTGTATATTATATAACCAACAGAATATTCAGTATATAACATTCAGTGAGGTATTATAGGTGTATATTATATAACCCCCAGAATATTCAGTATATAACATTTAGTGAGGTTTTATTGGTGTATATTACAGAACTCCCAGAATATTCAGTATATAACCTTCAGTGAGGTTTTATAGGTGTACATTATATAACCAACAGAATATTCAGTATATAACATTTAGTGAGGTTTTATTGGTGTATATTACATAACTCCCAGAATATTCAGTATATAACATTCAGTGAGGTTTTATAGGTGTAAATTATATAACCCACAGAATATCCAGTATATAACATTCAGTGAGGTTTTATAGGTGTATATTATATAACCCACAGAATATTCAGTATATAACATTTAGTGAGAATTATATTATATAATCCGCAGAATATCCAGTATATAACATTTAGTGAGGTTTTATCGGTGTATATTATATAACCCCAAGAATATTCAGTATATAACATTTAGTGATGTTTTATGGGTGTATATTATATAACCCCAGAATATTCAATATAGAACATTCAGTGAGGATTTATAGGTGCATATTACATAAACCCCAGAATATTCAGTATATAACATTGTATGAGGTTTTATGGGTGTATATTATATAACCCCCAGAATATTCAGTATATAACATTTAGTGAGGTTTTATGGCTGTATATTATATAACCCCCAGAATATTCAATATAGAACATTCAGTGAGGATTTATAGTTGCATATTACATAACCCCCAGAATATTCAGTATATAACATTGTATGAGGTTTTATGGGTGTATATTATATAAACCCCAGAATATTCAGTATATAACATTTAGTGAGGTTTTATTGGTATATATTATATAACCCCCAGAATATTCAGTATATAACATTTAGTGAGGTTTTATAGGTTTATATTACATAACTCCGAGAATATTCAGTATATAACATTCAGTGAGGTTTTATAGGTGTATATTACATAACCCCCAGAATATTCAGTATATAACAATCAGTGAGGTATTATAGGTGTATATTATATAACCCCCAGAATATTCAGTATATAACATTCAGTGAGGTTTTATTGGTGTATATTATATAACCCCCAGAATATTCAGTATATAACATTCAGTGAGGTTTTATTGCTTTATATTATATAACCCCCAGAATATTCAGTATATAACATTTAGTGAGGTATTATAGGTATATATTATATAACCCCCAGAATATTCAGTATATAACATTTAGTGAGGTTTTATTGGTGTATGTTATATAAACCCCAGAATATTCAGTATATAACATTTAGTGAGGTTTTATTGGTGTATATTATATAACCCCCAGAATATTCAGTATATAACATTTAGTGAGGTTTTATTGGTGTATATTATATAACCAACAGAATATTCAGTATATAACATTCAGTGAGGTTTTATAGGTGTATATTATATAACCCACAGAATATTCAGTATATAACATTTAGTGAGGTTTTATTGGTGTATATTACAGAACTCCCAGAATATTCAGTATATAACCTTCAGTGAGGTTTTATAGGTGTACATTATATAACCAACAGAATATTCAGTATATAACATTTAGTGAGGTTTTATTGGTGTATATTACATAACTCCCAGAATATTCAGTATATAACATTCAGTGAGGTTTTATAGGTGTAAATTATATAACCCACAGAATATCCAGTATATAACATTCAGTGAGGTTTTATAGGTGTATATTATATAACCCACAGAATATTCAGTATATAACATTCAGTGATGTATTATAGGTGTATATTACATAACCCCCAGAATATTCAGTAAATAACATTTAGTGAGGTTTTATTGGTGTATATTATATAACCCCCAGAATATTCAGTATATAACATTCAGTGAGGTTTTATAGGTGTATATTATATAACCCCCAGAATATTCAGTATATAACATTTAGTGAGGTTTTATTGGTGTATATTATATAACCCCCAGAATATTCAGTATATAGCATTTAGTGAGGTTTTATTGGTGTATATTACATAACTCCCAGAATATTCAGTATATAACATTCAGTGAGGTTTTATAGGTGTACATTATATAACCAACAGAATATTCAGTATATAACATTTAGTGAGGTTTTATAGGTGTATATTATATAACCCCCAGAATATTCAGTATATAACATTTAGTAAATTTTTATTGGTGTATATTATATAACCCCCAGAATATTCAGTATATAACATTTAGTGAGGTTTTATTGGTGTATATTATATAACCAACAGAATATTCAGTATATAACATTCAGTGAGGTATTATAGGTGTATATTATATAACCCCCAGAATATTCAGTATATAGCATTTAGTGAGGTTTTATTGGTGTATATTACATAACTCCCAGAATATTCAGTATATAACATTCATTGAGGTTTTATAGGTGTACATTATATAACCAACAGAATATTCAGTATATAACATTTAGTGAGGTTTTATTGGTGTATATTACATAACTCCCAGAATATTCAGTATAGAACATTTAGTGAGGTTTTATTGGTGTATATTACATAACCCCCAGAATATTCAGTATATAACATTCAGTGAGGTTTTATTGGTGTATATTATATAACCCCCAGAATATTCAGTATATGAGATTTAGTGAGGTGTATATTATATAACCAGCAGAATATCTAGTATATAACATTTAGTGAGGTTTTATCGATATATATTACATAACCCCCAGAATATTCAGTATATAACATTTAGTGAGGTTTTATTGGTGTATATTATATAACCCCCAGAATATTCAGTATATAACATTTAGTGAGGTTTTATAGGTGTATATTACATAACTCCGAGAATATTCAGTATATAACATTCAGTGAGGTTTTATATGTGTATATTACATAACCCCCAGAATATTCAGTATATAACATTCAGTGAGGTATTATAGGTGTATATTATATAACCCCCAGAATATTCAGTATATAACATTCAGTGAGGTTTTATAGGTGTATATTATATAACCCCCAGAATATTCAGTATATAACATTCAGTGAGGTTTTATTGCTGTATATTATATAACTCCCAGAATATTCAGTATATAACATTTAGTGAGGTATTATAGGTATATATTATATAACCCCCAGAATATTCAGTATATAACATTTAGTGAGGTTTTATTGGTGTATATTATATAATACCCAGAATATTCAGTATATAACATTCGGTGAGGTTTTATTGGTGTATGTTATATAAACCCCAGAATATTCAGTATATAACATTTAGTGAGGTTTTATTGGTGTATATTATATAACCCACAGAATATTCAGTATATAACATTTAGTGAGGTTTTATCGGTGTATATTATATAACCCCCAGAATATTCAGTATATAACATTTAGTGAGGTTTTATCGGTGTATATTATATAACCCCCAGAATATCCAGTATATAACATTTAGTGAGGTGTATATTATGTAACCCCCAGAATATCCAGTATATAACATTCAGTGAGGTATTATAGGTGTATATTATATAATCCCCCAGAATATTCAGTATTTAACATTTAGTGAGGTATTATAGGTATTTATTATATAACCCCCAGAATATTCAGTATATAACATTCAGTGAGGTTTTATTGGTGTATATTATATAACTCCCAGGATATTCATTATATAACATTTAGTGAGGTATTATAGGTGCATATTACATAACCCCCAGAATATTCAGTATATAACATTTAGTGAGGTTTTATAGGTGTATATTATATAACCCCCAGAATATTCAGTATATAATATTCAGTGAGTTGTATATTATATAACCCCCAGAATATTCAGTATATAACATTTAGTGAGGTTTTATCGGTGTATATTATATAATCCAACAGAATATTCAGTATTTAACATTTAGTGAGGTATTATAGGTATTTATTATATAACCCCCAGAATATTCAGTATATAACATTCAGTGAGGTTTTATTGGTGTATATTATATAACTCCCAGGATATTCATTATATAACATTTAGTGAGGTATTATAGGTGCATATTACATAACCCCCAGAATATTCAGTATATAACATTTAGTGAGGTTTTATAGGTGTATATTATATAACCCCCAGAATATTCAGTATATAACACTCAGTTAGGTTTTATTGGTGTATATTATATAACCCACAGAATATTCAGTATATAACATTCAGTGAGGTATTATAGGTGTATATTATATAACCCCCAGAATATTCAGTATATAACATTTAGTGAGGTTTTATTGGTGTATATTACATAACTCCCAGAATATTCAGTATATAACATTCAGTGAGGTTTTATAGGTGTACATTATATAACCAACAGAATATTCAGTATATAACATTTAGTGAGGTTTTATTGGTGTATATTACAAAACTCCCAGAATATTCAGTATAGAACATTTAGTGAGGTTTTATTGGTGTATATTACATAACCCCCAGAATATTCAGTATATAACATTCAGTGAGGTTTTATTGGTGTATATTATATAACCCCCAGAATATTCAGTATATAAGATTTAGTGAGGTGTATATTATATAACCTGCAGAATATCTAGTATATAACATTTAGTGAGGTTTTATCGATATATATTACATAACCCCCAGAATATTCAGTATATAACATTTAGTGAGGTTTTAGTTGGTGTATATTATATAACCCCCAGAATATTCAGTATATAACATTCAGTGAGGGTTTTATTGGTGTATATTATATAACCCCCAGAATATTCAGTATATAACATTTAGTGAGGTTTTATTGGTGTATATTATATAACCAACAGAATATTCAGTATATAACATTCAATGAGGTTTTATAGGTGTATATTATATAACCCCCAGAATATTTAGTATATAACATTTAGTGAATTTTTATTGGTGTATATTACATAATTCCAAGAATATTCAGTATATAACATTCAGTGAGGTTTTATATGTGTATATTATATAACCCCCAGAATATTCAGTATATAACATTTAGTGAGGTTTTATTGGTGTATATTATATAACCAACAGAATATTCAGTATATAACATTCAGTGAGGTATTATAGGTGTATATTATATAACCCCCATAATATTCAGTATATAACATTTAGTGAGGTTTTATTGGTGTATATTACATAACTCCCAGAATATTCAGTATATAACATTCAGTGAGGTTTTATAGGTGTACATTATATAACCAACAGAATATTCAGTATATAACATTTAGTGAGGTTTTATTGGTGTATATTACATAACTCCCAGAATATTCAGTATAGAACATTTAGTGAGGTTTTATTGGTGTATATTATATAACCCCCAGAATATTCAGTATATAAGATTTAGTGAGGTGTATATTATATAACCTGCAGAATATCTAGTATATAACATTTAGTGAGGTTTTATCGATATATATATTACATAACCCCCAGAATATTCAGTATATAACATTTAGTGAGGTTTTATTGGTGTATATTATATAACCCCCAGAATATTCAGTATATAACATTCAGTGAGGGTTTTATAGGTGTATATTATATAACCCCCAGAATATTCAGTATATCACATTTAGTGAGGTTTTATTGGTGTATATTATATAACCAACAGAATATTCAGTATATAACATTCAGTGAGGTATTATAGGTGTATATTATATAACCCCCAGAATATTCAGTATATAACATTTAGTGAATTTTTATTGGTGTATATTACATAATTCCCAGAATATTCAGTATATAACATTCAGTGAGGTTTTATAGGTGTATATTATATAACCCCCAGAATATTCAGTATATAACATTTAGTGAGGTTTTATTGGTGTATATTATATAACCAACAGAATATTCAGTATATAACATTCAGTGAGGTATTATAGGTGTATATTATATAACCCCCAGAATATTCAGTATATAACATTTAGTGAGGTTTTATTGGTGTATATTACATAACTCCCAGAATATTCAGTATATAACATTCAGTGAGGTTTTATAGGTGTACATTATATAACCAACAGAATATTCAGTATATAACCTTTAGTGAGGTTTTATTGGTGTATATTACATAACTCCCAGAATATTCAGTATAGAACATTTAGTGAGGTTTTATTGGTGTATATTATATAACCCCCAGAATATTCAGTATATAAGATTTAGTGAGGTGTATATTATATAACCTGCAGAATATCTAGTATATAACATTTAGTGAGGTTTTATCGATATATATATTACATAACCCCCAGAATATTCAGTATATAACATTTAGTGAGGTTTTATTGGTGTATATTATATAACCCCCAGAATATTCAGTATATAACATTCAGTGAGGGTTTTATAGGTGTATATTATATAACCCCCAGAATATTCAGTATATCACATTTAGTGAGGTTTTATTGGTGTATATTATATAACCAACAGAATATTCAGTATATAACATTCAGTGAGGTTTTATTGGTGTATATTATATAACCCCCAGAACATTCAGTATATAACATTCAGTGAGGTTTTATAGGTGTACATTATATAACCAACAGAATATTCAGTATATAACATTTAGTGAATTTTTATTGGTGTATATTACATAACTCCCAGAATATTCAGTATAGAACATTTAGTGAGGTTTTATTGGTGTATATTACATAACCCCCAGAATATTCAGTATATAACATTCAGTGAGGTTTTATTGGTGTATATTATATAACCCCCAGAATATTCAGTATATAACATTTAGTGAGGTTTTATTGGTGTATATTATATAACCAACAGAATATTCAGTATATAACATTCAGTGAGGTATTATAGGTGTATATTATATAACCCCCAGAATATTCAGTATATAACATTTAGTGAATTTTTATTGGTGTATATTACATAATTCCCAGAATATTCAGTATATAACATTCAGTGAGGTTTTATAGGTGTATATTATATAACCCCCAGAATATTCAGTATATAACATTTAGTGAGGTTTTATTGGTGTATATTATATAACCAACAGAATATTCAGTATATAACATTTAGTGAGGTTTTATAAGTGTATATTATATAACCCACAGAATATTCAGTATATAACATTCAGTGAGGTATTATAGGTGTATATGACATAATTCCCAGAATATTCAGTATATAACATTCAGTGAGGTTTTATAGGTGTATATTATATAACCCCCAGAATATCCAGTATATAACATTTAGTGAGGTTTTATAGGTGTATATTATATAACCCTCAGAATATCCAGTATATAACATTTAGTGAGGTTTTATAAGTGTATATTATATAACCCACAGAATATTCAGTATATAACATTCAGTGAGGTATTATAGGTGTATATGACATAATTCCCAGAATATTCAGTATATAACATTCAGTGAGGTTTTATAGGTGTATATTATATAACCCCCAGAATATTCAGTATATAACATTCAGTGAGGTTTTATAAGTGTATATTATATAACCCACAGAATATTCAGTATATAACATTCAGTGAATTTTTATTGGTGTATATTACATAATTCCCAGAATATTCAGTATATAACATTCAGTGAGGTTTTATAGGTGTATATTATATAACCCCCAGAATATTCAGTATATAACATTCAGTGAGGTTTTATAAGTGTATATTATATAACCCACAGAATATTCAGTATATAACATTCAGTGAAGTTGTATGGGTGTATATTACATAACTCCCAGAATATTCAGTATATAACATTTAGTGAGGTTTTATAGGTGTATATTATATAACCCCCAGAATATTCAATATATAACATTCAGTGAGGTATTATAGGTGTATATTATATAACCCCCAGAATGTTCAATATATAACATTTAGTGAGGTTTTATAGGTGTATATTATATAACACACAGAATATTCAGTATATCTTTTCTCACACTAACCATTTGCTTTAAAATATTATATTTTTTGGCTGCAAAAGTTTGAGAAAAGATCAAATTTAAATTGAAAGAATCTGTTGCCTGCGTCAGCTTCTCTTAGCCATAACCAGTACTGTCCTTATCACTTTTATCCCCCCTTTTTTGTCGCCATAAGTATCAGGGTATGCCTACGGTCGTGGGTCCTTGGCATGCTTGCACCTAGAGGATCATCTTGTAGGCCGAAACGTACATCTGTGGTTTGCTGTGTTCCTCGTGTAGAGGGTACTAGCCATGCATTTTGGGTCTGGACTGCTCTTATGGGTGGGATCAGTCTGATATGCTAATGTAGTGGTTCCTTTGCAATGGTGTAAGCAGGCAAAAAATTAAGTTGCTCTCCCAAGTAGGTATTATCCTACAGGACAGACTATTGCAGTACTGTTTGTTCTCGGGCATTGTAGCACCCACCCCCCTTTTCTGTCCTTATCACTTCCCATATAATCCTGATGCATAATGATATAACTGTGAAACATGCACCACATTGCACAGTAATAACTCGGTTAGTATTGATCACACTGGGTTTATATAGTGATTAAATCCTGTGAATAGCTGTATGTACATGCCAGGTATGTACTCCCAGTGACCAGCAGAGGGGAATGTTTGGGATTCCCCAAGGTGTCTTAGTTTATCCAATAGCTGCTAGAGCCTGCCAGAGATGCTGGGTCACAGCACATTAATGGGGCTTTCAAACTCCTTTAAAATGCATATTTTACATGGATTAAAATGTGAAATACTTGACTGAAACTCAGATGAAACTGTGAAATTGCAGCAGTTTGCAAGACGCCAGGACTACCCACAATAGCTGAATAAAAGCCAATTCCTTTCTTCTTTCTTTTGCCGCAGGAACCAATGAGAACAATTTCATTCAAATGAAGGGGATGTCCTGTCTCTCTTGTGATGTCATCAGGCAATGTGTTGCACTGTTAAGAGATCATACTGTGTGAGATAAAGTATGTTACAGTCCACACAATGCATTATATTCCATTATATACATGCAGAGTAATGACTGGGGAGGGCTTGAGTCAAATTATAAAAATGTGATTTACGAAGAATGCCTTCATCAAATCACACTGCAGTAGTATTCAACTTGCACCAACGTCAGTTTGGGGTCTAGACTGTCCCTTTAATGATATTCTATCATAGCTGTCAACAGTCCTGTTTTTTTGTTGTTGACCATGTACAGTATGCTTAGCACTGTGCACAGGCAGCATTGTGTCTGATTTATCAGATGAGCATCACCTTTGCCTAGTCAGATCAATATTTAACTCTCCCATATTACAGGACAGAACCAAACCTCAGCACGTGCCCCAACGCCCACATTGCACACCCATTAAATGCCACATAACCCCAGGACTTGCCCCATCACCCACATTGCACACCCATTACATGCCCCATCTTTCACATATGAAATGCCCCCATCACCCCATGTCTTACCTTGGGTTGTGCTGTTCATTCCCTGGTGTCTAGTGGCAGGCAGCACGGTGTATGTACACTGCCGAGATGCACAAACAGCCTAACATAATGCCTGTTGAGCTCCCTGTGGCACTCACCCTTCAAAACAGTGTTGGGAACACAAAAGTCAGCATGATAGGTTGTCTGTGCGCATAAAAAAGTTTTTTTTTTTTAAAGGGGTGGAGTTCTTTGCTCTGTATAGCTCTATCAGAGGGCGGACATGTTGTTTAGAATCTTTGACTGTATAGCTCTATCAGGGGACAGACATGTTGTTTAGAATCTTTGCTCTGTATAGCTCTATCAGGGGTTGGACATGTTGTTTAGCTTCTTTGCTCTGTATAGCTCTATCATGGGGCGGACATGTTGTTTAGAATCTTTGCTCTATATAGCTCTATCAGGGGTCGGACATGTTGTTTAGCATCTTTGTTCTGTATAGCTCTATCAGGGGATGAACATGTTATTTAGAGTCTTTGCTCTGTATAGCTATATCAGGGGGCGGACATGTTGTTTAGCATCTTTGCTCTGTATAGCTCTATCAGGGGGGACATTTTGTTTAGCATCTTTGCTCTGTATAGCTCTATCAGGGGGCGGACATATTGTTTAGCATCTTTGCACTATATAGCTCTATCAGGGGGCGGACATATTGTTTAGCATCTTTGCACTATATAGCTCTATCAGGGGGCGGACATGTTGTTTAGCATCTTTGCTCTGTATAGCTCTATCAGGGGGCGGACATGTTGTTTAGCCTGTTTGCTCTGTATAGATCTATCAGGGGTCGGACATGTTGTTTAGCTTCTTTGCTCTGTATAGCTCTATCAGTGGGAGGACATGTTGTTTAGAATCTTTGCTCTGTATAGCTCTATCAGGGGGAGGACATGTTGTTTAGCCTGTTTGCTCTGTATAGCTCTATCAGGGGGAGGACATGTTGTTTAGAATCTTTGCTCTGTATAGCTCTATCAGGGGTCGGACATGTTGTTTAGCCTGTTTGCTCTGTATAGATCTATCAGGGGATGGACATGTTGTTTAGCATCTTTGCTCTGTATAGTTCTATCAGAGGGAGGACATGTTGTTTAGCCTGTTTGCTCTGTATAGCTCTATCAGGGGGCAGACATGTTGTTTAGAATCTTTGCTCTGTATAGCTCTATCAGGGGGCGGACATGTTGTTTAGCATCTTTGCACTGTATAGCTCTATCAGGGGGCGGACATGTTGTTTAGCATCTTTGCACTGTATAGCTCTATCAGGGGGCGGACCTGTTGTTTAGCATCTTTGCTCTGTATAGCTCTATCAGAGGGAGGACATGTTGTTTAGCCTGTTTGCTCTGTATAGCTCTATCAGGGGGCGGACATGTTGTTTAGCCTGTTTGCTCTGTATAGCTCTATCAGAGGGCAGACATGTTGTTTAGAATCTTTGCTCTGTTTAGCTCTATCTATGCTGGGATATCGCGTGTGATCTTCCATCAGCAGTATGTGACAGCGCTAAGCTTGCTGGGATATTATGTGTGATCTTCTATCAGCAGTATGTAAAGGCGCTAAGCTTGCTGGGATATCGTGTGTGATTTTCTATGAGCAGTATGTAAAGGTGCTAAGCTTGCTGGGATACTGCGTGCGATCTTCTATCAGCAGTATGTGACAGCGCTAAGCTTGCTGGGATATCGCGTGTGATCTTCTATCAGCAGTATGTAAAGGCGCTAAGCTTGCTGGGATATCGTGTGTGATTTTCTATGAGCAGTATGTAAAGGTGCTAAGCTTGCTGGGATATCGCGTGTGATCTTCTATCAGCAGTATGTAAAGGCGCTATGCTTGCTGGGATATCGCGTGTGATCTTCTATCAGCAGTATGTAAAGGCGCTAAGCTTGCTGGGATATCGCGTGTGATCTTCTATCAGCAGTATGTAAAGGCGCTAAGCTTGCTGGGATATCGCGTGTGATCTTCTATCAGCAGTATGTAAAGGCGCTAAGCTTGCTGGGATATCGCGTGTGATCTTCTATCAGCAGTATGTAAAGGCGCTAAGCTTGCTGGGATATCGCGTGTGATCTTCTATCAGCAGTATGTAAAGGCGCTAAGCTTGCTGGGATATCGCGTGTGATCTTCTATCAGCAGTATGTAAAGGCGCTAAGCTTGCTGGGATATCGCGTGTGATCTTCTATCAGCAGTATGTAAAGGCGCTAAGCTTGCTGGGATATCACGTGTGATCTTCTATCAGCAGTATGTAAAGGCGCTAAGCTTGCTGGGATATCGTGTGTGATTTTCTATGAGCAGTATGTAAAGGCGCTAAGCTTGCTGGGATATCACGTGTGATCTTCTATCAGCAGTATGTAAAGGCGCTAAGCTTGCTGGGATATCGCGTGTGATCTGCATTATGTAAATGGTGCTTTTTTTGTCCATTTCCTGTAGATGACAATAAAGCACATTAATTATTACATTTACTATAGTTTCCTGAAGTGGAATAAGCCTCTAAATCCCTTTAAACCACAGAGCAAGATGGCTGAATAGTCGTATTTCTCTTCTTATGGTTGTTTTTTTTTTTTCTAGAAGGAATCCGAAGGACATCCCCTGGTAACCAAAACAAATTAATTTATAAATAAGTGTTTTACAG
Source organism: Pelodytes ibericus (assembly GCA_036172795.1). Taxonomy (NCBI): domain Eukaryota; kingdom Metazoa; phylum Chordata; class Amphibia; order Anura; family Pelodytidae; genus Pelodytes; species Pelodytes ibericus. Next base: position 1,732,266 of record CM069864.1, read on the forward strand.
ACATGAAGTGATAAATAGGGATTATCACTAATAAACACATTAGTTTCTGATGTATTAATCAGAAAAGCACAGTTCTCTCGCGGCGGGCCCACCAGAATACTAATGCGGTTTAGTCACCAAGAAGAGTTCATTAGCCTCCTCGATGCTCTGTAAAGGAAGAGAGAGTGGAGTTATTCATTGTCTTATGACTCAATTCTAATCATTTCAGTCAGTGTGACTGACAGAGAAATGCTTTCCACTGTGATTGAGAGTATTGATTTTTAAACCCCTTTTGGGGCAAACGGGAGATACACAATCTCACAGCCTTCACTTTCAAAAAACCTCTTCATCTGCCTTAATCATCTGATCGATAATCAGCATCAGGACCGCGGATCTTGAGAAAAAGCCTCATTCAATGTCTTTATTTTGACTCTGGACGAGGTTTACACATAGCACTGAGTCAATGAGATCTGAAGAGGTTTATTAAAAACAGAATTTAAAAAATGAGCCTCGTGTAAAGTGTCCGGAGATGTGTTGCATCCTGATGTGAGTTAATAGTGGCCATTGCTTCTCTTTCTTTTTGTCTCTTTTTTTCCCTGGCATTTTCTGTATTATTGTAATTTTTTAATACATACAAATGATTATATCTATTGTCAATCTTGCTAAAATACATTTCTCCCTCCAGTTTTATCAATAATCCCCAAATCACCCACCTATTGCAACACTTTGTATAATAGAAACATGAAATTCCCCCCTTTTCCTGAATATCACTGGCCTCGAAGACAATTTGTGTCTCCCAGTGTGAAGTGTTTCCAATTAAAATTTCTTGGTGTTTAGGCAGTTTTCCAATTGAATTACAAAAGCATAAAAACATATAATCTAATGTACACTATGTGGAATCTGCAGCCTTTCTCCTTGTGGAGATGCATTCAGTATAATCACCTCCATTCATCCCACTTATAAGAGCAGAGTTCCCTGGATGTCTTGAATGTTCTAGTGGTTCAGTGTCACGCAGTTCAATGTATAATACTAATTTCTCCAGTAATAGTTTTGTAACTGACAGTCCTTGATTTAAATTACAGAACACATTGCTCACACTTCTTCTCCTCCGGCTGGGAGATGTCCGAGTCCAGTAACTTTCGTTTACTTGTGTAAAGTGTGACTAATGTAGTAGCAGATGGACCACTGACTCTCAGACCATCCTAAACCCAAGATGTGTTATCCTGTCCTCAGCAATTTTATTACAAACTTGGGATCTCTCAGGGTCTAGATAATAATGGCTTGGACTGGATGGATCTCAGATATTTGTTCTTATTATAGACTATTTGCCTCAGGGGCAATCGTATGGGGGGGAAAATGAATGGAGCAATTCTTCTGGCACCAAACAAAGCAGGGTGAGGAAGGGCCAATGGCGTCAGTCTAGTCCCAACTCCCAGAGCCAAAAAGTCTTTGTTGCAAATTTGCTGTATGAAAATATTTCTTCAGAAAGTAAAAGACAGAGCAGCTCTGTGCTTCGTGCCCTGGTCCGCACCACACAGTTAGATCTGGGGTTTCATTCAGTGCCTTGTTTGTGTGTATGAAGTTTTGATTGTATTTGGCTGGGGATCTCACACAAGCAGTGTGGAGATTATATCTAGACAACCACAATGCAACTAAATATAATGCATTAGGTGATTTATAGGACATTCCTTTAAATATACAAAAACTGTAGATTGTTATGGGAGAGTCAGTCTGCTCATCACAAAATCAGATGTATTTGTTCTTTAGAACAGCACATGGCAAGTATCTGAATTCATTTAGAGCAGGGGTGGCCAAACTGTTTTCAAAGAGAGCCAGATTTAATGAAGTGAACATGTGTGATATGCCAGTATTTTGCCATTTAATATATGCCAGTATTTTGCCATGTAATATGCCAATATTTTGCCATTTAATATATGCCAGTATTTTGCCATTTAATATGCCAGTATTTTGCCATTTAATATATGCCAGTATTTTGCCATTTAATATGCCAGTATTTTGCCATTTAATATATGCCAGTATTTTGCCATTTAATATGCCAGTATTTTGCCATTTAATATATGCCAGTATTTTGCCATTTAATATATGCCAGTATTTTGCCATTTAATATGCCAGTATTTTGCCATTTAATATATGCCAGTATTTTGCCATGTAATATGCCAATATTTTGCCATTTAATATATGCCAGTATTTTGCCATTTAATATGCCAGTATTTTGCCATTTAATATATGCCAGTATTTTGCCATTTAATATATGTCAGTATATTGCCATTTATTGCCAGTATTATTTTGCAATTCAATATGCCAGTATTATTTTGCATTAATATGCCACAGTCAATTTGCCCAATAATATGCCAGTATTATTTTGCATTAATAAGCCACAGCCAATTTGCCCAATAATATAAGAATGAGAATATTATTTTGCCATTTAATATATGCCAGTATTTTGCCATTTAATATATTCCAGTATTATTTATCCACTCAATATGCGAGTATTTTTTTGCCATTCAATATGCTATTCTTTTGACATTATTTTGCCACTCAATATGCCAGTATTTTGCCACTCAATATGCCATTCTTTTGCCATTAAATATGCCAATATTTTGCAATTAAATATGCCAGTATTTGTCAACCCAGTATGGCAGTATTTTGTCACTCAATATGCCAGTATTTAGAAACTCAGTATGCTAGTATTTTGTCACTCAATATGCCAGTATTTAGCAACTCAGTATGCTAGTATTTTGTCACTCAATCCGTCAGTATTTAGCAACTCAGTGTGCTACTATTTTGTCACTCAATATGCCAGTATTTTGCCATTAAATATGCCAGTATTTAGCAACTCAGTATTCTAGTATTTTGTCACTCAATATGCCAGTATTTTGCTTGTTATATGCCACCCTCCTCCCCCTTTCCAAGTACTCACCTCATTGCTGCTCTGTCTCCCAGTAGTCTCCTCCGTGCCGTCTTCCATCCTGCACGGAGGAGGGAAACACAGACACCGGATGTGACGTAACGTAACATCTGGTCGCATTGATATTTTTTTACTTTTTTTTTCTGGCAGCCAAATCTAGCGGTATCAAGTTCCAGAAAAAAAAAGTTCAACAAAGTGCGCTGCGGGGAGATGCCAGCATCATGGGTGTCACCCGGTGCGGTCCTCACCCCCCTCGGTACGCCACTGTAGGGCCGTATTAAACCTGGACGTGGGGCGTAATTGGACCGTGGGCCAGACTTTGGACTTGACTGATTTAGAGCGATAGCCTTTACCACATCTCCTAGAAGGTTATTCAATATATCTACTACTCCTGTATAATAATCTCATTGTCCCTCTTTAGCATTCCCACTCTGTAAGTGCTAATTGTCCATCACTTGTGCTTTATAATATACACTGCACCTCACAGAGAATGTATAAATACTATATATATAATAACAGTGACTTTGCTTTCAGTTCCAGATGAAGCACCAAACACTAACCTGCCAAGTACGAGACACGGAGAAAGTCCCCAGTAGATCATTCCATCAACACATCACTACACATTAACTGCTGGTTTTGGTGAAACAGTTTGCAGAATGTCCACTAGGGGCAATCTGACATTCTGGAAGAGGAAACAGTCCGGTGAGTCTGATGAGTTTAGAGACAATGTCATCACTAAATGTTGACATCGAGGAACTCGTTTTATTAAACACAGTTTATTAAAAAAAATGAAATAATGATGATAATAATAATAATTATTATTTTTCTAGATATTTTTTATGTTCACAGCAAAAAACCTTAATAAATACAAAACACAAAAACACATAAACCAAGCAAACAATTAGCATAATAACCCACAAAACAAACCATAAAAACATAATAAAACATAATACATAGTAAAAAAAAAATACACATGGAAGTTTCAACAGTATTAAGTCTTATGTGAATAGTAAAACTGACATGACATATGTCTCATTGACACCGCTAAGCCACACCAAAGAAGTATTATTATATTACACTCCCTCGGGCTAAGTGCCTTATTACACCCTTCAGATTTACAAAAAAACCTTCCCAGGGCTCTGATCGCTTCCCCTTTACTTTTGCTACAATTTTACCATAATGAATCAACTGTTCAATTTGTCTTCTATAATTTACTGAACTATTCCTCAAGTGTGATAACAGGATTAATCATTATTCTGCTACATCAATCTTTCTTATCTGCAAAGTTTGTTTGAAACAGTTTACTGTGGATCCTGTGTATCAGTATAAATTCTGGGGAGATCATTCATTTCGTCTAATTATGTTTTATTTCTGTCACCTGAGTTTCTGGATCTTAAGACAGTATATATGTAGAAAATCCCCTGTATATTTTAAACATCACCAACATGTCTTAGAGAGAGATTGAGTGAATCTGTGCAATGAACTCTTTACCAACTTGATATTATCTTATATCCAAGTTCTTGGTATTTTCTAATCTCTGAGTAAATCGACGTGACTTGTATAAATGTTGTAGTAGTGTAAAAATAAATTCCCTTAGATTTATCATTTATTCTGATATTGAGCCCAATCCATTTGATGATGTAAATGTCAGGCACCAGTGGTAATAATAATTAGACAATTAAGTGTCCCCCCTCTCTTTGTATTACCTACACCCTAAATATATATATATATTATTATTATTATTATTTTACTCCATGTTACTACTTATTATGTTTTTCATTTTTTGTCTGATGGTTTTTGCTGTGAATAAATGTTTCCAGATTTTCCAGATCCAAAGTCTGGTTGTTAAAAGACAAGTGTTTGCAAAAATATAAATTATGTTTAATTGAAAACTTTTATTTAAGTGTAAACGTTTCAAATATAAAAAATGCCTTAATAATAGAGCTATACAGAGCAAAGATTCTAAACAACATGCCCGCCCCCTGATAGAGCTATATAGAGCAAAGATTCAAAACAACATGTCCGCTCCCCGATTGAGCTATACAGAGCAAAGATTCTAAACAACATGCCCGCCTCCTGATAGAGCTATATAGGGCAAAGATTCTAAACAACATGTCCTCCCCTGATAGAGCTATATAGAGCAAAGATTCTAAACATCATGCCCGCCCCCTGATAGAGCTATATAGAGCAAAGATTCTAAACAACATGTCCTCCCCTGATAGAGCTATACAGAGCAAAGATTCTAAACAACATGCCCGCCCCCTGATAGAGCTATAGGGAGCAAAGATTCTAAACAACATGTCCTCTCCCTGATAGAGCTATACAGAGCAATAATTCTAAACAACATGTCTGCCCCCTGATAGAGCAATACTGAACAAAGATTCTAAACATGTCCTCCACTGATAGAGCTATACAGAACAAAGATTCTAAACAACATGCCCGCCCCCTGATAGAGCTATACAGAGCAAAGATTCTAAACAACATGTCCACCCCCTGATAGAGCTATACAGAGCAAAGATTCTAAACAACATGTCTGCCCCTGATAGAGCTATACAGAGCAAAGATTCTAAACAACATGTCCGCCCCCTGATAGACCTATTCAGAGCAAAGATTCTAAACAACATGTCCACCCCCTGATAGAGCTATACAGAGCAAAGATTCTAAACAACATGTCTGCCCCTGATAGAGCTATACACAGCAAAGATTCTAAACAACATGTCAATCCCCTGATAGAGCTATACAGGGCAAAGATTCTAAACAACATGTCCGCCCCCTGATAGAGCTATACAGAGCAAATTCTAAACAACATGTCCGCCCCTGATAGAGCTATATAGAGCAAAGATTCTAAACAACATGTCCGCCCCCTGATAGAGATATACAGAGCAAAAATGCTATACAATATCTGCACCTCCTGATAGATCAGTGAGGAAGAAATAATCCATTTTATTCACATTCTTTCATTAAAGTATTTCTATTTAAATGCCATACTAGATACAATCTTTCAAATTAAAGATTTAGTAAAACTACAGGTCTCTAGAGTTTGAAATAACCTTACAACACATACACTTTACATGCATGATAAAGCACACAGAGGACCAAGTTGTCATGTAATGTTGTTCCTCTATCCTTTTATTGGCTGCTGATTGGCTCTGAGCGTTTAAAGCAATATGAATGCTATGCATGTTTTTTGATTAAGTGACTGGCTTGAGGAACGTGTAAAGCTTTTGTACAGCAGAGGTTTTTCTACACAACACTGTGGTTTCTGTATTGATTTGCACATGGTTTTTGGATACAATAAAACACTTTGTTGGAGCAGTGTCAGAAAAATACTGAAATTCATAACATTTAAACTTAACTTTTAAGCCAAGAATTTAAAGTAATTACACTGATTGTAAGAGAAAAGCTGCAGGCCACATACATGCATTCAGTGATGCTCAGACACATTCAGTGATGCTCAGATACAGTCAGTGATGCTCAGATACAGTCAGTGATGCTCAGATACAGTCAGTGATGCTCAGATACATTCAGTGATGCTCAGATACAGTCAGTGATGCTCAAACACATTCAGTGATGCTCAGATACATTCAGTGATGCTCAGATACAGTCAGTGATGCTCAGATACAGTCAGTCATGCTCAGATACAGTCAGTTATGCTCAGATACATTCAGTGATGCTCAGATACATTCAGTGATGCTCAGACACATTCAGTGATGCTCAGATACATTCAGTGATGCTCAGATACATTCAGTGATTCTTAGATATAGTCAGTGATGCTTAGATACATTCAGTGATGCTCAGATACATTCAGTGATGCTCAGATACATTAAGTGATGCTTAGATACAGTCAGTGATGCTTAGATGCATTTAGTGATGCTCAGATACATTCAGTGATGCTCAGATACAGTCAGTGATGCTCAGATACATTCAGTGATGCTTAGATACAGTCAGTGATGCTCAGATACATTCAGTGATGCTCAGACACATTCAGTGATGCTCAGATACAGTCAGTTATGCTCAGATACATTCAGTGATGCTCAGACACATTCAGTGATGCTCAGATACATTCAGTGATGCTCAGACACATTCAGTGATGCTCAGATACAGTCAGTGATGCTCAGATACATTCAGTGATGCTAAGATACAGTCAGTGATGCTCAGATACAGTCAGTGATGCTCAGATACATTCAGTGATGCTCAGACACATTCAGTGATGCTCAGATACATTCAGTGATGCTCAGACACATTCAGTGATGCTCAGATACAGTCAGTGATGCTCAGATACAGTCAGTGATGCTTAGATACATTCAGTGTTGCTAAGATACAGTCAGTGATGCTCAGATACATTCAGTGATGCTAAGATACAGTCAGTGATGCTCAGATACATTCAGTGATGCTCAGATACAGTCAGTGATGCTAAGATACAGTCACTGATGCTCAGACACATTCAGTGATGCTCAGACACATTCAGTGATGCTAAGATACAGTCACTGATGCTAAGACACAGTCACTGATGCTAACATATCTTGCAAGCGTCATGATAAATCCACATTCAGTCGGTGCAGTCTGGATATATACAATGCTTCATTACACACTTACATAATGATGCACATTTTACAGAAGAGCTGAGTCCATCTGTTGTGTTATGGATATTAACAAATAGCTGGTTAGCAAGATGCCAAATACAATAATGCAAGTCTGCCGACCTGCAAACAAGGACTCTACCAGCTAGATATCCCTGCTTTCAGCACTGCTACATCTGTCAGGAGCCAACAGAACCCAGGAAGCTTTACACAATCCAATGGTACAGCTGGGTGTGCACAGATAATTCCCCATCCATAAGAGACCATTTCTATCTCATATATGACACAGCCCCTGTGTATTTGAGACATGGGCCATAACCACACCGAATCCACTGCTACTGTTACGATATAACTAGTTTAAATCTATTTGGATTACATGCTTGGGGCAACTTAACTATAACCAGTGTCCGGGGCAGGGTGTGTGTACAGGGATCCAGTGTCCGGGGCAGGGTGTGTGTACAGGGATCCAGTGTCCAGGGCAGGGTGTGTGTACAGGGATCCAGTGTCCGGGGCAGTGTGTGTGTACAGGGATCCAGTGTCTGGGGCAGGGTGTGTGTACAGGGATCCAGTGTCCGGGGCAGTGTGTGTGTACAGGGATCCAGTGTCTGGGGCAGGTGTGTGCTCATGGATCCAGTGTCCGGGGCAGGGTGTGTGTACAGGCATCCAGTGTCCGGGGCAGGGTGTGTATAGGGATCCAGTGTCCGTGGCAGGGTGTGTGTACAGGGATCCAGTGTCCGGGCAGAGTGTGTGTACAGGGATCCAGTGTCCGGGCAGAGTGTGTGTACAGGGATGCAGTGTCCGGGGCAGTGTGTGTGTACAGGGATCCAGTGTCTGGGGCAGGTGTGTGCTCAGGGATCCAGTGTCCGGGGCAGGGTGTGTACAGGGATCCAGTGTCCGGGGCAGGGTGTGTACAGGGATCCAGTGTCCGTGGCAGGGTGTGTGTACAGGGATCCAGTGTCTGGGGCAGGTGTGTGCACAGGGATCCAGTGTCTGGGGCAGGTGTGTGCTCAGGGATCCAGTGTCCGGGGCAGGGTGTGTACAGGGATCCAGTGTCCGGGGCAGGGTGTGTACAGGGATCCAGTGTCGGGGGCAGGTGTGTGCTCAGGGATCCAGTGTCCGGGGCAGTGTGTGTGTACAGGGATCCAGTGTCTGGGGCAGGTGTGTGCTCAGGGATCCAGTGTCCGGGGCAGGGTGTGTACAGGGATCCAGTGTCCGTGGCAGGGTGTGTGAAGCTCCATAGAACATCATTAAACTGCGCAGTAAATGTCTGTCATTAGCAATGTTGGGGTTTAACCCTGATCATTATCACAGTGCATTTGATGTAACAAATTTCTGCAGCAGGTGTTGAGAATAAGGCCACCAAATCACCAGTGGACACCACTAATGTGCCAGACCTCTGCTTGGGGCAAGGCAAGATAATAACTTGGAGGTTTTGCCACCAAGAGGCCCCAGGAACAACATAAAATCCCATCTAGTTAAAGCATGATGGAAGGATTGACATAGGGATCGTCATGCAAGTACAGGTTACTTGATAGTTAGAGAGAGGAAGCGTGCAAGCATAACCCTTACCACTAAACTGATTAAACAAACAAACCATGTTGTCTCCCAGCGCTGTTAGACGATGCTGTATACATGTAGGTACCTGAATATATTTTATCTTGAACCTAAGGTACAGTGTGCTGCTTTGTCCCAAGTAATACCAGCCACGTGAAACAAGCCTTATCAGATTATACACTTTCCAAAGCTAAATAACAAACACCCGACAATAGTTGAGGGTATATATTAGTATAACAGTATATAACAGTATATATTACTGTTTTGGAGAATCTCATGGAATCTGACACTATCCTTGACCAGTCTTTAACCCCTTAACGCATTTGGATGTATATATACGTCATAAAAAGCATGGTCCTCCGTTTACATGTAGTGTTGCGCTCCTTAGCGCCCCCCGCGCGCATACGAGCACCGCGAATGTGATCGTATGTGAGTTACACACATAGGCAGTGAAAGCTGATCACTGCCTATGTGTGTTAATGTGTTTCAATGATTCCTCGATAGAGGCATCATGCAACACCTTCTGAGCCCCCCTGAGCATGCTCCTCCAATACAGGGTGCCCAGAGGAGGGCGACGGAAGAGAGAAAAAAAATCTCTTCCGTCGCTCTGAAACCGTTACTTGACTGCCCCTAGAGGCAGTTAAGTATATTACAGTCTGTAAGAAAAAATGAATTAAATAAAATAAATAAATAAACTGAAAAAGCTAACTCTAGATCTACTAAACCTAGATCTAGGGTTAGGGTCATAATTAGGGTCATAATTAGGGTTACAGGGGGGTTCTGATGATTACAAGGGTTAGATTAAGGGGTGCGGGTAAATTTAGGGTTGGGGTAAAAAAGTCACTGTAGAAGAAAATGGTTAGAAAGCAAAAAAACACTAATATTGTTTATTGCCCTATTACTTGAAATAAAACATATACAAACAAGGAAACATTGGTATTAATAAACTCAGGACAAATATTAGAAATATATAGACGGGTCTTTTTTACCATTTGTAATTGTGTAAAAAAAAAATTAGGTCAAAGTTAGAAGAAGTGTTTTTTATGTCATATTCTCATCATATTTTATATTTTTTTAATAGTAAATTATATCATATGGTGAAAATAATAGTATCAAATGAAAGCCCTATCTGTCCTTTAAAAAATGATATATAATTTGTGTGGGTGGACTGAACACAAAGAAAGAAATTCACAGTTCAGTAAACGTTTGACAAAAATAATGGACTTCAAGGCACATCAAATGCAACATAGCACTCGGTCACTAAGGGGTTAAATAGATTCATGTAATCTAATAAAACAGAATGTATAAATAGAAATATTCCAAAAAGGATTGTTCTTACAATGTCCTGCTCTGCATTCAACATTTTCATATCTCCTTTATACCAAAAAAATGCTCTGATTCAAAGCGAGTGAGGTAATTCCTTGGTGGTTGTGCAGTGATAGAGCATGTCTCATTAATACTGCACATAGGAAATTATCTTCAAGAAAGCCAACATGGCCGGCACCCTGATCAAACTCAGATATTGCCTTCCAATATATCAGAGGGCATTCGATCTGCAGTGCTCTCTGGGAGACAACATATTTGCAATTATTTAATCATTACTGAATGATTATTTTCTAGAAACATATCAAGGTTGCACACTGCTCAATGGAAATCTCGGTTCTAATAATTAAGCATTGAAAACAAAAAAATTACTGTGAGGCTAAGTATAGTCAGGTGGAATTTACTACCTCAAGGAGAATAAGATGAGTTTCATGATGCAAATGAACGTGTTTTTGTTTCTTGATTAATGTCTATAAAATATAGATTAATTTGACGTGTTTGGGCTCCATCTCTATCGTTATAAATATGAGCATCACGCTATAGCCTAAGTTAACCTGATGGATGTAAGCGTCTTCTATTCATTTTGTTCCTTACGCTACGTTAAATTGGACAGATGAAACGGTGTGTACCTTTTACAGAGAGGATTCTTCCAGCCAATGATTTTAATAAGAATAAGAATTAATAGGTTATAGATAAAGATAGCAATTTCACCTTTAAAAAAACGCACAACAAATTCTTGTTTATAAACCCCTTTGTAGGAGTTGGATCCCTTTCTTTTTAGGAGACGATTTATACAGACTCAAAGCTTCAGTCATTATTTTTCAAAATAATAGGGAATACTATGGAAATATTTTGTATGAGATGTTTAAGCGTTGCCGAGATTTCAGGATGAAGATGTATTGGCTCTCCAGTACAGTTGAACAGGTGAAAGGCCAGAAGAATATTCCTCACTGTTCTCATGGCTCCTTAAAACACATCAGGATGTGTCTGCCTGAATCCATCGAATCTTCATGGATTTTCAGACTGCACTCTGACACAGGTTTAATCCCTCTTTCTCATAATACACTGGGTACTTGACGACACAAGTGTTGTGTATGACAGAGTAACAATAAGTGGGTAAACATGCTTTAAATGTGGGGGGCTTCTGCAGGAATTATTGAGAGCTATCGTTATTCATATACTAAAACAACATAAGGATCCGACCGACCTTAAAAACTATAGACCAATCTCGCTCATCGATGTTGATATGAAAATTTGCATCTATTTTAGCAGATAGAATAAAAGCTGTCATCCCAAGTCTTATTCATGCAGATCAAACTGGGTTTTTAGCTGGGAGATCTTCATACAATAATGTAAGACGGCTGATCAGTATGCTAGATTTGGCAAAAAAGACACGAATCCCACTCCTGACCCTGTCATTGGATGCTGAGAAAGCCTTCGACAGGGTCAGCTGGGAGTACATAAAAGCGGTCCCTTTGGCTTTCAGCCTGAATGGGTGGATGCTGACACTGGCACTGTATTCCTCACCATTGGTGCGGACAGTAGGGCCAAACATTTGTTCAGACTAGAATGGGATGACAAACGGAACCAGACAGGGCTGCCCATTGTCGCCACTTCTTTATATACTGTCTATTGAGCCTCTTGCCCTGAGTATTAGGAATATTAATGACATCAAGGGATTCCCGACAAAATCATGCGACTTATAAATATCTCTCTATGCGGATGATTTCCTGGTATCATTAATCTCCCCACTGCCATCTCTGACTCATTTGATTAAAGAAATTAATGAATTTTACTAAGGTGGCTATAAACATTTCAGATGCCCTGGTGAGCAAATTAAAGTCCCAATTTCCTTGTGGTTGGGAAAATAACCAGTTTAACTATTGAGGATTAGTTATCACTAAAGAGGAAGATGGAATAATGGAAATCCATTTTATGAAACTTTTCAAACAGACTAGTAGGGAAAAATCAATATACTAAATGCCTATATTATCCCAAAATGGACTTGTATGTTTTATATGATCCCTCTCTCAGTCTCAAGCAGAGAATCGGTGCAAACCTACTTACCAAGAAATGTAAAAAAGGAGGCTTAAACTTCTCAATAATTAAATATTCTTTTCCAGCCAATATGCTGGTTCATGTTTGCAATCTCCAGGGAACTAGAACCTTGGTACCTCCTAGAAGCTGAAAGTGTGGGGAACAAATAATTAGACCTATATATTTGGACAAAAGATGATAGGAAAAAGCATGATGCCCTTATGGGGATATTGGGGCATACTATTCGGTCTTGGCAGATCAAGGATCACCCACCCTCCTAAAGCAATTATCAACAAGTGGAGCTGGCTGACACCTCTTTGGAGGTTACTGCAGGTCTAGGAGGTGCCTCGGCCTTCAGGTTAAGGTTCTGGTGTTGCTTAAAAACAAACCGTTATGTCTTTTTAATAGAAAACATCTTACTAAACAAATGGATGGATGTAGGCGATATTTCGGTAGCTGACTTAATACTTTGACAAGAGGCATTTGTCAAATCGATTAAAATACTGCTCTCTCCCAACCCGAAAATTGTTAGTATTAATGTTTTGTATTCCCACAGGTAAAAGCTCGGCAAACCCATTTTTCTTTTCTTTTTTTCTAATTGTAATTGTACTGTGAGCTAAGGTGTGTATTTGTGTATTGTAATTGTATTTGTCCTATCATTTTTTTTTTTCTAACAAAGACGTGTAATAAAGATTTCAATTTCAAAAAAAATGTGGGGCATTGAGATGGAGAAACATTTTATAGAAATTATTTGTAAATTGGGACTTTTTTGAATAGATTGATGTCATTTATTTCCATCCAAGGTTCTCATTGTAACACTTGGCTCTGTGCCTAAGAGATATATAATATCCATTTCACAGCCACAGAACCAACATTCAGAATGTATCTGGATCTTACAGGTAGACCTGCAAAGTTCTGCCCTTTGTTTCCAGAGAATTGAGCCTTTTGAGAGCTCAGCTCGTATTAATGCAGCAGAGGAAATGATAAATATGGTATTTAGTGCATCGCGGAGATTCATCGTTATGGAAAACAAGGCCAGAATAAAATCGTCCACCGCTGGAACGATCACATCATTTATTTGAAATCTTTTTCTTTTTAATTCTCAGCTTCGGCTCATGTTTTCTCTAATTAAACAGTAAACAGTGTGTTTTATTTCGAGGCCACGCCAGCGGTATCTAGAAACAGAACAGATTAATGTAATGTTGTGCCACCTCTGACCTGGCATCCTTGAGTCTCTGCATTCGATGTCACCCAGCATAGCTGTGTAATAGATTTGAGGTCTAGCTAATAGCCTGTCCTATTCGGACTGTCATGCTCCATCATTGTAACTTACTGCATAAAGTCCACAAAGTGGTCACACTCTCTCCCTCTCACACATCCCAAGTCATCGGCACCGCTCAAGAAAAACATCTCTGCAACACAACGTCTTTATTAAAAGCTGCCCACACTTGTGTTTTCTATCAATTCACTAATTTAAAGGAATCCCCAGTAATTCTCTTCCATCATTAGTGTAGTGATGTAAATATACAATATCTGTAAATATCATGTGTATGAAATGCTTTGTCTGCACCTATAGCTATAGGAGAGACATGTGTAGGTAAACCCTATGTCTTGACGCTAACTGACTTCTCATCTGACTATAATTTTGCACCAAAACAGTTTTAACCCTGAATCAGAAAGTCCTTTATTAAATGTAACAATCAGTTTTTTAACAAGGAACCAATAGAAATGTTAAACTCGTTTCTAGTTTGTGTTTTCAGTCTTTGTGATTCTGCTCATTCACTCTACAAAAGGACTGTAATGATACTGATGTTAGCAGGTTTGGAGTCCAGCAGCCAGATCAGCAAGGTCTTCTGTCAGAAGCAGCCACTCGTTACCCAGGTGGTTGAGTCCCTGAGCTTTGAGTGACAATCTGGTCTTTTAGCAGAGCTGTGAGGCTGGAACAAAGAGTATAAACGTAGTCAGGCAAGCCAAGGTCAGTGGGTAGGAGAAAGCAGAGTAGTGAGACGGTCCATAATCAGTAACAGGTAAGTAACGATCAATAGAAAGCTTGATATACTGCAGGCAGGAACCACAATAATCTGGCAAAGGTACAGTCACAGGAACAGGCTTTTATAGGCTGAGAGTGAGCACACGACTAGACACAGGTGAGGAGAGTTGATGATAATAACAAGGCTTTGTATATTCATTGTTACTAAATAAATGAAAACACAGACCTTGTACATGGTATATAAGGGTGTGAATATTGTATGGACTGGTGGAGGAGAATATTACATTATCATGGAGAAAATGAAAACAGAAAGTCAGGTAAAGGTGAGTAAACAACCAAAGCTTGTATGTAAGTAAATGTAGGAGAAAATAAAACAAACATGCAAGTTTACACTGGAAAGATGCACTTTACTTGCTTTCATTTCAATATCATATTGATCCTAAACTTTCTGTAGTAGATAAACAGCTGTTTAGCTGTTTTTTCCTGTTCTTAAATATCTAATAAATATACATCCAGCGGATGCAGTGCTGGGAAGACCCTTCAAATCAAAATAGGAGCACACAGTTTTTGTTGTTTGTCATAATGAGGGGGCACAATATTTATCTATAATAACAAAAATGTACAGAACCCAGAATGAAAATCCTTCCTCTGCTCTTACAAGATGGATCTTCCAAACGTGGCCGTATATCTGGACCTGCTAACCCTAACCCTAACCCTAACTCTAACCCTAACCCTAACCCTAACTCTAACCCACACCCTAACTCTAACCCTAACCCTAACCCTAACCCTAATTCTAACCCTAATTCTAACCCTAACCCTAACCCTAACCTACACCCTAATTCTAACCCTAACTCTAACCATATCCCTAACCCAAACTCTAACCCTAACCCTAACTCTAACCCTCACCCTAACCCAAACTCTAACCCTAACCCTAACTCTAACCCTCACCCTAACCCTAACTCTAACCCTCACCCTAACCCTAACCCTAACTCTAACCCACACCCTAACTCTAACCCTAACTCTAACCCTCACCCTAACTCTAACCCTAACCCTAACCCTAACTCTAACCCTAACCCTAACTCTAACCCACACCCTAACTCTAACCCTAACCCTAACTCTAACCCACACCCTAACCCTAACTCTAACCCTCACCCTAACTCTAACCCTAACCCTAACCCTAACCCTAACCCTAACTCTAACCCACACCCTAACTCTAACCCTAACCCTAACTCTAACCGTAACCCTAACTCTAACCCTATCCCTAACCCTAACTCTAACCCACACCCTAACTCTAACCCTAACCCTAACCCTAACTCTAACCCACACCCTAACTCTAACCCTAACCCTAACTCTAACCGTAACCCTAACTCTAACCCTATCCCTAACCCTAACTCTAACCCACACCCTAACTCTAACCCTAACCCTAACTCTAACCCTCACCCTAACTCTAACCCTAACCCTAACTCTAACCCTCACCCTAACTCTAACCCTAACCCTAACTCTAACCCTAACCCTAACCCTAACTCTAACCCACACCCTAACTCTAACCCTAACTCTAACCCTCACCCTAACTCTAACACTAACCCTAACACTAACCCTAACCCTAACCCTAACCCTCTTCCAAACGTGGCCGTATATCTGGACCTGCTAACCCTAACCCTAACCCTAACTCTAACCCTAACCCTAACCCTAACTCTAACCCACACCCTCACTCTAACCCTAATTATAACCCTAATTCTAACCCTAACCCACACCCTAATTCTAACCCTAACTCTAACCATATCCCTAACCCAAACTCTAACCCTAACCCTAACTCTAACCCTCACCCTAACCCAAACTCTAACCCTAACCCTAACTCTAACCCTCACCCTAACCCTAACTCTAACCCTCACCCTAACCCTAACCCTAACTCTAACCCACACACTAACTCTAACCCTAACTCTAACCCTCACCCTAACTCTAACCCTAACCCTAACCCTAACTCTAACCCTAACCCTAACTCTAACCCACACCCTAACTCTAACCCTAACCCTAACTCTAACCGTAACCCTAACTCTAACCCTATCCCTAACCCTAACTCTAACCCACACCCTAACTCTAACCCTAACCCTAACTCTAACCCTCACCCTAACTCTAACCCTAACCCTAACTCTAACCCTAACCCTAACCCTAACTCTAACCCACACCCTAACTCTAACCCTAACCCTAACTCTAACCCTCACCCTAACTCTAACCCTAACCCTAACCCTAACTCTAACCCTAACCCTAACTCTAACCCACACCCTAACTCTAACCCTAACCCTAACCCTAACTCTATCCCTAACCCTAACCCTAACTCTAACCCTCACCCTAACCCTAACTCTAACCCTCACCCTAACTCTAACCCTAACCCTAACTCTAACTCTAACCCAAACCCTAACTCTAACCCTAACCCTAACTCTAACCGTAATCCTAACTCTAACCCTATCCCTAACCCTAACTCTAACCCACACCCTAACTCTAACCCTAACCCTAACTCTAACCCTCACCCTAACTCTAACCCTAACTCTAACCCTAACCCTAACCCTAACTCTAACCCACACCCTAACTCTAACCCTAACCCTAATTCTAACCCTAATTCTAACCCTAACCCTAATCCTGACCCTAACTCTAACCCTAACTCTAACCCTAACTCTAACCCTCACCCTAACCCTAACCCTAACTCTAACCTACACCCTAACCCTAACCCTAACTCTAACCCTATCCCTAACCCTAACTCTAACCCACACCCTAACTCTAACCCTAACCCTAACCCTAACTCTAACCCACACCCTAACTCTAACCCTAACCCTAACTCTAACCGTAACCCTAACTCTAACCCTATCCCTAACCCTAACTCTAACCCACACCCTAACTCTAACTCTAACCCTAACTCTAACCCTCACCCTAACTCTAACCCTATCCCTAACCCTAATCCTCACCCTAACTCTAACCCTAGCCCTAACTCTAACCCTAACTCTAACCCTCACCCAAACTCTAACCCTAACTCTAACCGTAACCCTAACTCTAACCCTATCCATAACCCTAACTCTAACCCTAACCCTAACTCTAACCCTCACCCTAACTCTAACCCTAACCCTAACACTCACCCTATCCATAACCCTAACTCTAACCCTAACCCTAACTCTAACCCTAACTCTAACCCTCACCCTAACTCTAACCCTAACTCTAACCCTAACTCTAACCCTCACCCTAACTCTAACCCTAACCCTAACTCTCACCCTATCCATAACCCTAACTCTAACCCTAACTCTAACTCTAACCCTAACTCTAACCCTCACACTAACTCTAATCCTAACTCTAACCCTAACCCTAACTCTAACCCTCACCCTAACTCTAACACTAACCCTAACCCTAACACTAACCCTAACCCTAACCCCTGTCAGTTCTTGAGTAGTGTAGAAGATTAGTACAGTTACACAAGGGCAGACGGGTCACATATTAAAGGGACATGTCATGTTTATGATGTTGCTGTTGATTGTGAGCAGACCCTACACACGGTTTACACGAGATTTCAAATCATATGACATATTTACTGTGATGTTTGAACTTGGTGAGAGCAGATTGTTATCATTTGTGTTAAATAAATAATTGAAAGATATTGGCTGATAACAGGAGCAGATAACAAGTGACTGTCTATGTTTCAGGGTCAGCAGAGTATTGTCAATATTAAATAAAAATAATAAAATATTGAATAGTGCTGGGGTTTGGTAATATGTAATATAATATATTATATAACCCTTGGAATTACAAATGTTACGCAACAGATGACAAAATCTGGAGTTTGAACTTGTTGTGTTCCCCAAACCATTCCTGAACCATTTTTGCTTTGTGGCAGGCTATATTATCCTACTGAAAGAGGCCAATGTCATCAGGGAATACCGTTTCCAAGGAAAGGGTGTACATGGTCTGTAACAATGCTTAGGTAGGTGGTACATGTCAAAGTAACATCCACATGAATGGCAGGACCCAAGATTTCCCAGCAGAACATTACCCAAAGCATCACACTGCCTCAGCCAGCTTGAACCAGTCAGTCCAAAGTATCACACTGCCTCCGCCGGCTTGCCACCTGTCAGTCCAAAAGCATCACACTGCCTCCGACGGATTGCCACCCATTAGTCCAAAAGCATCACACTGCCTCCACCGGATTGCCACCTGTCAGTCCAGAGCATCACAATGCCTCTGCTGGCTTGCCACCAGTCAGTCCAAAGCATCACACTGCCTCCACCGGCTTGCCACCAGTCAGTCCAAAGCATCACACTGCCTCGCCAGCTTGTCACCTGTCAGTCCAAAGCATCACACTGCCTCCGCCAGCTTGCCACCTGTCAGTCCAAAGCATCACACTGCCTCTGCTGGCTTGCCACCTGTCAGTCCAAAGCATCACACTGCCTCTGCTGGCTTGCCACCTGTCAGTCCAAGCATCACACTGCTTCCGCCGGCTTTGAAGATGGGAATATATATATATATATATATATATATATATATATATATATATATATATATATATGATAATGTTATGGCTGATCAGTGTGTACATAGAATAATGTTATGGCTGATTGGTGTATATATGTATATAATAATGTTATGGCTGATTGGTGTATACATATATATAATAATGTTATGGCTGATCGGTGTATGTATATATAATAATGTTATGGCTGATCGGTCTATGTATATATATAATAATGTTATGGCTGATCGGTGTATGTATATATAATAATGTTATGGCTGATCGGTGTGTATATATATAATAATGTTATGGCTGATCGGTGTATATATATATATAATAATGTTATGGCTGATCGGTGTGTGTATATATATAATGTTATGGCTGATCGGTGTGTATATATATATATATATATATATATATATATATATATATTATAATGTTATGGCTGATCGGTGTATATATATATAATAATGTTATGGCTGATCGGTGTATGTATATATAATAATGTTACGGCTGATCGGTGTATATATATATAATAATGTTATGGCTGATCGGTGTATATATATATATATAATAATGTTATGGCTGATCGGTGTATGTATATATAATAATGTTATGGCTGATCGGTGTATATATATATAATAATGTTATGGCTGATCGGTGTATGTATATATAATAATGTTATGGCAGATCGGTGTATATATATATATTATAATGTTATGGCTGATCGGTGTATGTATATATAATAATGTTATGGCTGATCGGTGTATGTATATATATTATAATGTTATGGCTGATCGGTGTATGTATATATAATAATGTTATGGCTGATTGGTGTATATATGTATATAATAATGTTATGGCTGATTGGTGTATACATATATATAATAATGTTATGGCTGATCGGTGTATGTATATATAATAATGTTATGGCTGATCGGTCTATGTATATATATAATAATGTTATGGCTGATCGGTGTATGTATATATAATAATGTTATGGCTGATCGGTGTGTATATATATAATAATGTTATGGCTGATCGGTGTATATATATATATAATAATGTTATGGCTGATCGGTATGTGTATATATATAATGTTATGGCTGATCG